>JASPKZ010010256.1:0-565000 GCA_030220185.1 Diploptera punctata
TTGGGCGATGGAGATTAGAATGACAAGGAAATATGGAGGATAATGACAGTAGATTTACTGGTCGCAAGAAAGATGTGAATCATTTTGAAAACCTGCTAAATAAATAAGTAAATAAAATCGCAAAATTTTTATAGCCTGGGGACGCGCCGTTAGCTTAATGGTTAAGGCACTGCACTACGAGCCGGAAGGTCGAGGGTTCGAGCCCCGTAGGGTCAAGATTTTTAAACTGACCCAAACCCTCTGGCGGCACTAAGGTCCTGGGGTCGACTCAGCCTCTAACGGAAATGAGTACCAGACACTTGTTCTGGGGGTAAAGGCTGCCGTCACGCAGGACTGACAACCCGGCTGACATCAAGTGCCGATTGTCTAGAAAAAAGTGGGAACCTTAACCTCCTACTACCCCAAGGACCTCCTGAGGCCTGTCGTGGGATCTCTTTAGTTTGTATAACCTATCCCTATTCCTACCAGCTATCTCCTCAAGGAGAACAAATATTAACCAATCAGCCAATCTTTATTTTATCATACACATAAATTGTAATGCTGCAGACAATGTCAAAACAAAGCATTTCACCGTATTTATTCCCGTTACGTGAGTGTACATAATACAGGTATCGTCTTTCTTCGAGGAGTTTACCGCTCAAAGGAATGTAGTGTGGGTATGGACACTGGATGGCAACACCTGTCAGGAAGGAAGTGCAATTATATTGACTATTTAACTCATGCCACAAATGCTAGTCAATGACCAATCACGCTTCAATGAATTCTGTTTTACAACCAATGACAGTCGTGTTTCACCTCGCTCTTTATCGATTTCTCTTTATCAGCTACTGCTTTTGTGATAAAGAAAGCTCCTCCTTTTTACACGCTTTATATTAGCTTGACCTGTATCTATCTATCTGTCTATCTATCTATCTATATATCTACGAAACGGAATCTTTCAACGCGATTTTCACCCACTTAAAATCATTGGATCGACTTGAGACTTTGTATACTTGTAAAAGACCCGTGACAATACAATAATTTCATATTTTGTTTCTAAAATCATGGCCAGAATAATCCGAAAATCAAAAAAATTGTCTTTGTATCTATGTAACGGAATTTTTGAACACGATTTTCACCCACTTAGAAACGTTGGATCGACTTGAAACTTTGTATACTTGTAAAGGGCCCGTGACAATACGATATTTTCATATTTGTTTCTAAAATCCTGGCCAGAATCATCAGAAAATAAAAAAAATTAAAACTGGTATAATAGGTTGCGGACTTGTCGACTTTTTAGTCAATCGTTGTAACAGTTCAGATGGTAGAGGGGTGAACTCTAGTGGCATATAATTTCAGTAATCCATAGGTCGCTGGTTCAATTCTGGCTGGGAGGTTGTTTTTTTAGAAGAGTATTATTTTTAGCTCATACTACAACAGTATCGAATTTAAAGATATTTACATTTTTATCTTATTCTGTAAAATATTAAAACTAAAAAATAAAAAATAAATAATAGTTTTAAAAAACTAAAACAACACGCTTTATTATAAAACCGAACTAAAAAAATGAAAAATAATTTTAATTTCCAACACGCTTGGGATAAATAATTTTACCATCAAAAGCGTGGGGTGCTGTTTATGATTTTTACATGTTCTTCTTAGAGACTTTACTTTTACCAATATCTGTTTATTATCAAATATATTCATTGATAAAGAGCACCCCACGCTTTTGATGGTAAAATTATTTATCCCAAGCGTGTTGGAAATTAAAATTATTTTTCATTTTTTTAGTTCGGTTTTCTAATAAAGCGTGTTGTTTTAGTTTTTTAAAACTATTATTTATTTTTTTAATGTTCTGAACAGGACAGAACATTATTTCTCTCCAACAATATAGCACATAATGAACAGATTCCTTGATTTTACTGAGTTGTTTACTAAAAAATAAATGAATAACCCGTAATGTTGATTATGATATATAGTTTGATGTGTTTCATTATTTCTCCACTTGTGTACATTCTTACAATATTGCGATCTTATTTGGCAATAAATAATATGATCTAGTTGCAGTGAATGAACATAACCTCACATTTCTGATTTGTTTTCAAACATCGCCGTTTACATTAAATATATAAATATTTTAAAATGACTATAGTTAAACAATAATTTGTGAGTAAACAGCTTAATTTTATTCGTTAAATAGTCCTAACAAATGCCACTTTGATTTCCAAATTCTCTAGATAAATTCACTCCTCACTTCGTGAGTCGTGAATTTATCGATAATTTGAAATCACTCGTGGCATTATTTATGAAAATAATCGGAAAACCGCGGTCGTGGCTTAGATTTTGGTTGAGAAATCCAGCCAAAGTCACAGAAAACCGCAAACTGAAAACTGCATATTTAATTTGTGAATGGATACTTCCCTTCGACTCGGCTGTAGGAACAAAAGAAACTACCTGCCAGGGATTGGTTAAAGTTCTCGAGTGAAGCAGAAAAGTGGTTTGCCTCTTCCAATATAATTATTGCAGCCTTGGTGCACAACATTTCAAAAGCATTTTCGTTGTTTTAAGAACAGATAAAATTCATTAATAACGTAATGGCTGACCATAGAGAACCGATGGTTGACCGGGATGCGTGCCGTGCGCCTCGCAATTTGCATTTTTGTTTTTTTTTTTTTTTACTTTTAAATTCTGCTACAACGACTAAAGGCGCCACCAGGATTGATCTATGGACGCCACATAACGTAGTTGCGTTACCAATGGTAGATGACTCTGTACCAGCCGTGCTATCTACAAGAGTAGTAAACCGAATGGAAAGAGTACCCTACCTCCCAGCGCTAAACTCGTCGGAGGAGGACAGTACACATCACATAACGTGGTCTGACGAAGTGGAGCGTAAATTGAAAATAGATCATATTAACATTATCTAACCTCCGGGTACGGAATTCGAAGCCAGAAATTACAATGGATTTGCATTATATTACATGTTTATAATTACAATACAATCTGTGCAAACTATGTGGGTCGCACTGCGATCGATATCACCTATTACAGTGTAAAAACATAGGAACATCGATAACAGACTTCTGTAATCAACTTTTATAAGATTCATGATGTGTTCCGTTGAGGTATTATTCAAAATTAAAATATAAAATTATGGAATATTCACCTGAAAGGTCCATCTCCTCAACTTAATTAATTATTTAACTGCAGCGCTTTCGGGACTTGTCCCATCAACGGCAGGACTGAAAACTGGTTTTGACATGGAAATAATTATTTCTACATGGCCATTGGCTGCAATAATACCGATTATTATAAACACAATACAATTAGAAAAACCTTAGAAATTAAAACCCGACTTCAAAGAGTTCTTAAGATTAAGTAAACTGAAAAGTTAAAAAAAAAATGTTTTCGCAATCGAAGAAGAAATTGCATTAGTTCCGTATTCTGCAGATTCGCCTCAGATTTCGATATATATTATATATATATATATATATATATATATTATATAACTTTTGGTTCTACTCTTTCTACTCTTGTTTGGTTGCCCTTGATATTATTTATTTTTTAATAATATTATTCATGAATCAATTTGATAAAACAGTTTAATATATAAATCAACGTAATAAAACATTTAGTGATTCTAAATGTAAGCTTGTATATTTCTGAAGGTTGGAAAACCGGATGCAATAAGAACAGTTAAGTCTCGTAAATTCCGTGACTCAAATGGGGAATGAAAGAGGAATATCTGATAATCCACGACTTGTCGGCTTAAAGAGTATTGCCATAACTAGCTACGCTATGACGTGACAATTTATCACAACTTCATAAGTAATGTTGCAAGTGATTTCCAAATCATCGATGAATTTATGTAGAGGATTTGGAAATCAAGAGTGTCATTTGTTAGAACTATTTAACGAATAAAATTAAGTTGTTTACTCAAAAAGCATTATTTAAATATGGTTACCGGTATTTTAAAATACTTACATATTTAATGTAAAAGGCGATGTTAGAAAACAATTCAGAATTGTGTCATTATGTTTTATCCAGTGCAACTTGATCATATAATAGTATTTAATGCCATCTGGCGTAGGAAACTTGAAATAGGATCACAATATTGTAAGAATGAGCCCTAGAAAGAATGAAACAAATCAAACTGTATATTATAACCAACATTATAAATTATTAATTTAATTTTTTAGGAAACAACTCAATAAAATCATTATTTACAAACACAATTATGAACACACAATAATCAAATGTGTGGTTCGAAAGAATCTGTTCATTATTTGCTATATTAAATGTATTTGTTGAAAAATCAGTCACAGCAAAATATTGCTCTGGCTTGTTCAGAATATTAAAAAAAATTGTTTATTTTGGTAAAGAGAATTCGATAAAGAATGAGATGAAACACGACTGTCATTGGTTGTAAAACAAAATTCATTGAAACGTGATTAGTCATTGACTTTCATTTGGGACATGAGTTAAATAGTCATAAGTAATGCCACGAGTGATTTCCAATTTATCTAGAGAATTTGGAAATCAAGAGTGGCATTTGTTAGAACTATTTAACGAATAAAATTAAGCTGTTTACTCACAAAACGTTATTTAAACATAGTTATTTTAAAATATTTATTTATTTAATGTAAACGGCGATGTTTGAAAACAAATAATAAGCGATGTTTGAAAACAAATCAGAAACTATTGTTTGCTTGTTCATCACTGCAACTAAATCATATTATTTCTTGCCAAAGGATCCCGATATTGTAAGTATGCACCCTAGTAGAGAAATTTATAACCAACATTATAGTTATTAATTAATTTCTGATGTCCTATGATGTAAATATATCAATTATATTTTTCTGCAATGTTATTTCCTGGGAAATAATTCGTTTAAGAAAGTGCAAACAGTGTTTTTTTGTAGTATAATCAATTGCTACAAATGTTTTTATATTATATTATAGCAAAAACAGAGGACAAACTACAAAGAATGCTATATAAACTAAATGAAATATAAAAAATACAACATGGAAATATCCTCACAAAAATAAAAAAACAATGGCCTTCAAGGGCGCTCATCCATTTCGGACAAAGATAATATTAGAAAATAAACCAATAGAACAAGTGATAAGATGTAACTTCCGAGGCTGCAAAATATCATACACAATGGAAACAGATATAAATAAACTAAGCAAGTTTAATCACATAAAAAAACACTAAAAAGAACTCTGAAAAATAAAGTCAGGAAAGACTTTATAATGAAATTATACAAGACAATAGCAGTACCTATTATTACTTATGGATCTGAAACATGGACAGTGACAACACAACAATCTGCCAGAATACAAGCTGCTGAAATGAGATTCCTCAGACCAATAGCAGAATATCAAAGAACTGACAAAAGATAACACAGAAATAAGACAACTAAAAGTACAGGAATTAAACACAACAATAGAGAAATACAGAACAAACTGGAAAGAACACTTGGCAAGGATGACTGAGAATAGAATACCAAAAGCAGCATACAGCTATTCACCACGAGGAAGAAGAAGTTTGCGAAGACCAAAGAAAAGATGGAAAGAGCAGCAATTTGGAGCCGGAACAGACTAGTAAATAAGCCTAAACCGTGATGATGAAGAAGAAGAAGAAGATATCTCCCGCAAGCACTATCAGCTGACATTCGTGCACTATGTAAACAATCTGGTAGCCGTATTTCTTAGAGAGTCAGTCAGTGCAAAATAATGCTATGACCTATTCAAAATGTTAAAAATGAGGAGGTTTCTTTAAGATGATGAACTTGTTTGATAAATTCGAGGTGAAACATGACTGTGATTGGTTGTAATTAAAAAATCATTGAAATGTGATTGGTCATTGAATCCCATTTGGGGCATGAAAATCGCGTCTATTTTTCCAAAATATAAGTAAAATTAAGTAGAATTAAATCCTATTTGTGTTTCTTTTAACGTTAAATATCCATGCATAAGTTCTGGATTCTTACATTTTAACATATTTTAATCCTTTAAAATACTTTGAAAATATCAATGTAATTTTATGCTCCATGTACCAACGACTCCACTCCATTGCGCGACAGGCCTAGAAGACACTGACCAAGCCGGCTGCTGGCCTCAAATACACATGTGTTAATCACATAGGTGTACGATATGTACCAATAACTGACATATGTAAATTCTATTACTTCATGGTACGACAGTCCTAGAGGATCCTTGGCCTACCAGACGGCTGCTGGCTTCGCATCCACATTTATTAATCACACATGTGGACGACCATGCAGCCAGTATAGGGATGATATGTGGTCAGCATCTCGGATGCAGTCGTCATAGCTGGTTTTCTCGATCTGAAGCCGTTAAAAATTTCAGCTACCAAATTCCTCACGATGCTGGGTAGGCTCCTGTCTCACACTGGCAGATATTTCATGAGAAAATTTGTTCCCCATGGGACTCGAACCAGTGCGAACCCCTTTGATCTGCAAAAAGGCAAAGATGCCTAAAATCGATGTAAATTCAAAATCACTTCACCATCATCATGAACATACCAGAATTTAAGTCTGAACATGTTCCTAACCACAGAGTATCCAGAGTAGAAAGTGGACAAGTTTCGCGTACATGCCACAAGAGGCGTTAGTGTACTACTAACTAACGACATCTGATTTTTTTTTGTGGAACTAATATGAAATTCAGCACCGTCTGGTAGTAAAATTACGAATTATAATTTACATCATGTGGTGAATAATTATGGAATTATTTGTACCCAGCCTCCCAGACCTAAAGATTTTCTTTTTAATATTTAACAGAAGGAAGAATGAAAATAAATAAAACATGTTATTTTATTTTCTTTATTAAAATTTAAAAACGTGCATTGAGCTATTTTAAATATGTACAATTGACCTACCCCCTTATTCTCACATACATACTTTATATAATATGTATTATGTTCTATAAAATATTTATTAAAGAACCTTAGCCATGTTGTACATCTGAAATCCATTATAAAGTCACTCACATTTTTTAAAAATGTTTATTATAAATGACTGTACACTAACATCTCTCTTCCGAACCTAACAAATCTGAGAATTTTATCATTTCTAGTAGGTTTATCTTTGAAAAGAGATTCACATTAAAAGCTTAAAAAAGTTTGAATTTAATTACGAATTAGAGTAAAATAAAATCTAAGTAATGATTTTTAACTTTCGATAATATATAATTTTTACAGTACATAGAACGAAAGGATGGCAGTTAAAAATTTCAATTTACAATATGCCTAATTTCCCATAATCCGAGTGAACACACCGTGTGACTTGCATTTGTTTTACTTAGTTACATTTTCTGTTACTACGAAACAGCGCTACCATTGTAGTTTGCTCATTGTAGTTCATCGCAAATTTTTAGGTGTCACTGTACGCAGTTTCTCCTCTGTATTAAATACTCCGTGTTCCTAACTCTCAACGACAGGCTCATTTAAAAATGCCTAATTTTCACATTATGACTAAAATACCTACCCAACTTTTAAAAACTAAAAGAGATCTAGTTTGTATTACTCAACCTGCCAATATGATATGTTATTAAATACAATAAATAAATTTTACTTTTAATGTTGGAATAGGTATTCGCTTGTCTCAAGAATGGTGATTCTTATGAAAAAAAAAGTATAAGAACAATTGCATGATCTAGACTTAAGTAAGTAAAGTGGTCCCACAACAGACCCGGAGGCCCTTGGGGTAGTAGGAGGTTAGGGCTCCCACTTTTTCTAGACAATCGGCACTTTATGTCAGCCGGGTTGTCAGCCCTGCGTGACAGCCGCCTTTCACCCCCAGAACAAGCATCTGGTACTCATTTCCGTTAGAGGCTGAGTCGACCCCAGGGCCATAGTGCCGCCAGTGGGTTTGGGTCAGTTTAAAAATCCTGACCCCAACGGGACTTGAACCCTCGACCCTCCGGCTTGTAGCTCAGTGCCTTAACCACTACGCTACGGCGTGCCCCCTGATCTAGACTTATGTCTGACCTATTTGTATGATAAAACCGTTTGGCTGAAAAATGCAAAGAACCCATATTTGCGAACTTTGACCTTGAATTTTTTTTGTAGATATGGGGTCGATGGGGACTTTTCACATTTAATTTATAATGGTGTTCCCAATATTCATATCAATTTTCAGCTCTATTGTAAATTTAAATGCCTACTTTGAGAGGACTACACTGTAATGTGCTGTGTATATCGTTTGATATGGAGACTAATTTTTCCTCATTCAAGAATATTTTATTAGAAGAGAGAAGATGATTTACTCCTAAAATTATATTCAGCGTCATATTATACATTTCAAATTATTTACTCTGCACAAAAGAACAGTTGGCCGCGGCGATTGGTTCAATTTCACTAACAGAGGTAACTGTATTACGCCAGTTTTCCCCGTGTATAATGCATAGCTTAAACTGGCATAATACAGTTACCTCTGTTGGTGAAACCAACCCGACCCTTAGTGGTTATGCTCCTTACCTGAGTATAAGGATAGATCACAGATATGGTGCACGAAATTAAGTGTACAATATTCCGATTTCATCTGACCATTTTCAGTTTTTTTTTTTTTTTTTTTTTTTTTTTTTTAGTTTTGACTTAGTAGGTCTATATTGCTGTGATTGAATGTGAGTGAACGTAGGAGAAAATGGCTTCGAAAACTCCGTCATGTTAACTATTAATGACAGTTTTACCGGTTAAATAGAGTTGTAGGCCCATATACCTTGTAGTAGACTATGCAACAAATACCATAACAGGTAAGTAATATGGTGGCCACTAGATGTCAGTTGGAACGACTTCCCGCTACCTCTAGTGTGAATTGAGAATACTACATATATAAGAAAAATGTATGTTTGTGTTGGAATACTTGAGTAGCTCAGTTGGTTAGAGCGCTAAACGTACAGAGATTAGAGACTCGGGTTCAAATCCCGACTCAAGCATTCATTTTTCTTTTCATGTCATATTTGCCTTCATTGCCAAATGTCAAAAATATAGTTATAACATCTAAATATATATATATATATATATATATATCCATAGCAATTCTGCCCGAGGGCAGGTCTTTCACTGCAATCATAGGATTTTCATGCTATGCTTTGCAGCTTTACTAGGGAATTGTAGGTGTGGTACCTTCCAGTTGTTTTCCACACCGGTGTAGGATGATGATGATGATGATGATGATGATGATGATGATGGCCATATGATTTCGGGGACCGTTTAGGCCTTAAAGTTTTCCTGGCATTTGTCTTACAGGTGAGGAAAAACCCCGATAAAAACCTCACCCAGAAAAACTGTCCCGACCGGGGATCGAACCCAGGCCCGCTGCGTGACAAGGCAGCATGCTACCTCGAGACCACAGCGGTGGACTTATATATATTTATACAAATTAGGATGAGGACCTATGGTATCTATAATACATTCATTATACCCTTTTACACGAATATGCTTCTAGATTGTTTATTCATTTATCATTGGTTGTATAAATATATTAACCTCAACATTCTTATAAAATAGTGAATTTAAAGGTGAAAATATATCATCATAACAAAACAAAGCTAGGACAAAGAAATAACACAGCATTTTATTAATACAGAAATTTTGATAATTTATAATAAAATGTCCACCGCTATGGTCTCGAGGTTAGCGTGCTGCCTTGTCACGCAGCGGGCCCGGGTTCGATCCCCGGTCGGGGCAGTTTTTCTAAGTGAAGGTTTTATCGGGGTTTTTCCTCACCTGTAAGACAAATGTCAGGAAAACTTTAAGGCCCGAAATCATTATGGTCATCATCATCATCATCCTTTTCATTACCATCATCATCACCATCATCCTTCACCGGTGTGGAAAGCAACGGGAAGCTACCACACCTACACAATTCCCTGGTAAAGCTGCAAGCATAGCATGAAAATGCTATGATTGCAGTGAAGGACCTGCCTTCGGGCAGAATTACTATGGATGGATAATAAAAATGTAATATCACACATGTTGACTATTTTTACTACAATATTTATGTAATATTAATCTCCAAATATGTACATAAATATGTAATAAAAATATGTAATATTACATTATTATTATAACGTATCAAAATGTATGTTTTAATTAATAAAATACTGTGTTATTTCTTTGTACAAGCTTTGTTTTGTTATGATGAGATATTTGTCTCTTAAAATTCACTAATTTTATAAGAATGTGAGGTTAATATATTTATACTACTAACAATAAAGTAACAAATTATCCAAAAGCATCTTCGTGTAAAAGGATATCATAAGTCCGGGCATAAGTCATTACTACTCCTGAACCTAAATAAAGATTACTAAAAACGATAAATTAGAACAGAACGAAATATAGGCCTATTTTAACATACTTACTTACTTACTCACTGGCACTATCGAACCCGTAGGTTCATGGCCGCGCGGACATAAGCTCTCCATACAATCCCTATCCTGAGCTAATGCTTTCCAATCATTTCCTGTATAATCTACTTCCCTCAAATCATAGTTAATGTTGTTCTCCCACCTCATTCTTGGTCTACCAACTGGGCGTTTTCCTTCTGGCTTTCCTACAAGAAGTTTCCATGCACGTCTTTCATTCCCCATACGCGCAACATGTCCTGCCCATCGCAGTCTCTACGGGACTTAACTGTTCTTATTATATCTGGCTTCCTATAAAGACCATGTAGTTCATTGTTATGTAGTCTTCTCCATTCACCTGTCTGTTCATTCTCTCTTTGGTCCAAAAATTTTCCTAAGAACTTTATTCTCAAATACTCGTAATCTCCTTTCCTCCCTTAAAGTAAGAGTCCATGTTTCGCACCCATATAATATAACTGGTAGAATAATAGTTTTATATATTTTCAGCTTAACGTTTTTTGAAAGGAGTTGGGACATCAAAAGTCTCTGCAATGCATAATAGCATGTATTTCCAGAATTGAGCCTATGTTTAATTTCTTTGTGCATAACATAAATTTACTTATTTTTTAGATGTTTAAATTATTATTTATGTACAACTCTCAAAATACGGTACTTACAGTTCTCCTGCACTTCAACAATCATTTGTTGCATAGTGTACTACAAGGTGTATAGGCCTACAACACTAGAGCTGTGATAAAAGGTGTCATCGGTAGTTATCCACATTCTTTTTCTTTTTTTTTCAATATAGTACTACTACAAACAAACAAATAAAATTAAAATGGTCAAAGAAATCAGAATATTCCACACTTAATTTTTCGTAAACCATATCTGTGATATATCCTGATATTCCTCACTATAAGAATATCAAAGCAGTAGAAAATATTGTTTTATATTCTTTGGCGTATTCAATTTTAAAAAAGTTTTCTTTAACAACGTGATGTAACGGAGAACCCTGTTTGGATTATCCTAATATAATTAGAAATAGTAGAAACTATTCAACTCTCACTTACTCCTCATGGTTTTGGGGGAGGGAGGAGGAGGCAAAATGTTTTTAACATCTGAATCGATTTTGAAAGATACGAAAAATAACTGAGGCTAAGGCTTTCCAAGAAAACTATAAAACTTTAATGAATATTTGCATTTTGTTTAATTATGGGATATTACATGTAATGTTTTCCTAGAAAAACTATAAAGGGCGTGCATTGGGTTTCAATGTTGTCAACAGGATTGACAAGTATGGCCGCTGGATCTCCGGCTCTGACGTTTAGGTTGTACGAGGGGTAAAAAAGAGAAACTCGCCCTCTACTGCCAATAAGGGAATACTTGAAGTGGGAGTGAACGTCTGCCACAACCAATCACTGCTCTTGACACCGCTATAGCGCGCTAGTAAGGTTTGAAATTGCTGAAATGTTGTCACCTGTATTTCTGCTAACCGCATACATAAAGCGGCCTCTCCCACTGAATATCCATATCGGCAACACTGTCGTGAAAACGTCATAGCCGTAGACTCAGTTGCTTTAGTGAATGACTATGATCTGTCAATGATATGAGCCTTCAACCAGAGTTGAGTGCATATCATACAGAAATATTACCTGTTTAATAGCACTATACACAAAAAGTTTGCGAGTTTACTAACTTGTTAGTTATTTGAATGTGGCGGACCGCAGTGAAAACGGAATGTTGTGTAATTGTTATTGTTAGATCTTCTTCTTCCATCCAAGTATTAGGCCAAGGCCTGTTACGATCATATAGAAAATTTTCCCTCCAGCGTTTCATACGACGGCCTTGAGACTTTGGTCATCATAAGTTTGATCCTTCCGGGAAATTATCGTATAAGACTTGAAAGCATAATAATAGTCCCTTCGATTGGTTGCTGGCCAAAGGAAGGCAAGACCAGTGATGGGGCTGCCATCTTATAGCCTCTGGTCAGGCTAATAAAGAAAATAAAGGTAAGAACAAATGGAAGAAAGGAAAGATTCCCTAGCCCTCGGATGCCCTAATAGCGTCGGGGTCGAAAAAATCAAGAGTTAACCAAGAGAGGTTAGATAGTAAAGTTAAAAGAGTCTGGTATAAGTAAGTGGAAGAAAGGAAGAAATGCCAGATCGGTTAAAGATAAAAGTAGGAGCAAAACACAAGTAAGTGGAAGCAATGTTTTGCTCAGCTTGGGCACCTTGTGGTCGTCATCACATATCCCTTAGATGGGGACCCCTGAGGGTGTTATTAGTAAATATATTGTATTATTAGACACACATTTAAGTGTTTTTGTTCGTTTTCTTCTAATTTATTTAAAATATAAAATTAATTGAACCAACTGATGTGCATTACGAATTTAAGGGTTAAAGACCATTTTAAGTAAGACATATGTAATAATATAATAAATATGTACTAATGAGTAAAATCTGTAATAATATGTAATGTCAAACGTATGTATAAGATCTAGACTTATGCAAATCGTCAACATTTTCGGTTATTACGAAATAACACATTAAGGAAAAAATATGTAATTACATACGAATCCGGACACCAGTCACAAGCAAGCTACCTATGTAGGAGTCACAACTCAAGTTAGTACGTCATAAAATTACAAATGTGAGTACTTTAGTACCATGAGGTACCACGCTTCTTATCACTAAAGTCATATTTAATAACTTCAATAAACAAGATAAGAACATGAACACATTAAAAATTGATGATGAATTAAAACATTACAGTTCCGGAATTACAAAACACTACAATAAAGAAATACTCATTGCTGGGTTCATACTAATGTAACTGTATAAATAATTGAGGCATTGACATGGGAAAGGTAGTAAGTCATAAAAATAAAAATTTTACAGGGGAAGCAAAAAACTATTTTGACACTTTTAATTGGCAATGTATCATATAGGCTAGGCCTACGTCAATTGGTTCGATTTATTTAGTATTATTAATGAAACGGAAGAAAACGAACGATTAGTGATAACTCAAATGTGTGTCGATATATCTAATAATAAACAGTCATGCGTGATTTTGTTTTCAATGCGGTCCGCCACATTTAAATAACTGGCACGAGAAATTAGTGTTTTTGCCAATCAAAAGGTTAGACTATAATGAGGGATAATAATAACAACAAGAATTAATCGTTATCTCAGTCAAAAAACTAATTTATTCAAATCGACGTTTCGATCTCCTTGTGTGAGATCATTTTCAAGACAACTGACATGCTTCTTTATAGTACATAGTTACCATAGACAATTTTTTACAAAATTTAAAATTGGAATTTTAAATTTGTTCATTTAATTTTGTAAGAAACTTCTGGCAACTATGTATTATAAACAAACCATGTCAAATATCTTGAAAATGATCTCACACAAGGACATTGAAACGTCGCCTTGAATAAATTAATGTTTTGACTCAGATAACGATTAATTCTTGTTGTTATTATTATTGTTATTATTATTATATTATTATTATTTATTATCGTTATTATTATCATTGTTATTATTATCATCATTATTATCATTATTATTATTATTATTATTATTATTACTATCATTATTATTTTTATATTATTTTTTTATTATTATCATTATTATTATTTTTCATTATCATTATTTTTATATTAATAATTATTATTACCATTATCATATTATTATCATTATTATTATCATTACTATTGTTATCATTATTATTATTATTATCATCATCATCATGATTATTATTATTATTATTATCATTATTGTTTATCATTATTATTAACAAATAATCATTATTATTGATTATCATTATTATTATCATTATCAATCATTATTATTATTACCATTATCATTATTGTTGTTATTATTATTATTTATTATTATTATTATTATTATTATTATTATTTATTATTATAGTATTAGTATTTTATTTACTCTCAGGGAATAATATTTAACAAACATATTAATTAATTATATGAGGGAAGATAACAGTCAACAAATACACTTTATTAAATAACACTATAGTACATCTGGCTTAACTTTGCAAGAAATTTGTAGAAAGAGATAGCTGTGCTCACCTCTCTCACTCGCACCAGTGTTGTCGGTGTTCTTTTCTGATGTTAACAGGCGAAAGGGGGAAGACAAAAACTGACAACAGAGTGGGTTCTTTCATTTGCATCTGGTCAAGGATCTACCCTTACATCTCCATTTCTCTCTTTGCCTAGTTAAGCCAGATATACAATAAGTAACTGGGATTGTAAGTTAAAACTAAATACATATTATGAAATGGGAAATAACAATTATTGAGTAAAATTTTGAAAAAGTGGCGGAATTCAAATATATAATAACTGGCACTATCAAATCCGGAAATTCATGACCGCGCAAGCATAAGCACTCCCTTCATCCTTATCCAGGATTAATATTTTCCATTCATTCCCTGTATAATTTACCTCCCTCCAATCATGGTTAACAATATTCTCCCACCTCATTTTAGGCGTACCTACATGAAACTTTCATTCTGACTTTCCTTAAAAAAGTTTCCATGTCCTTCTTTTATTCTCCATTCATCCTACATGTCCTAACCTTCGCAGTATAGAAGATTTAACCGTTCTTATTATGTCTGATTTCCTAGTGTTCGCTGTTCACCTCTCTTTGGTTCAAAATTTATTTTCAAATACTCGTACTTTTCCCCTCTCTTAAAGTAAGAAACACTGTTTCACATCCATATACAATAAAACTTGTTTAATCCGGAACGTGAATAATTCGGAAATCTGTCCAATGTGAACAAATATATTGGTCCCGGTGAAATAATAGTCATTTTAGTGTATTTATTTACCATAAAACGGAATCTGTCCAATGCGAAAACGGAAAGATATGTCTACTCAATTCAAGAAAAAATATAAAGCGGAAAATCAGAGAGATAAATTAGTTACCACACATCATTGAATTCCCGTTAGGCCAAGAAAACAATAAGGCATGATTTCTGCCGTTGGGTGAAGTAGAGATTTTACCAGTATCTGAAATTTTATTTCGGTCTCACTGCACATCAGTTACACGAAATGCAGATACCTGTCTTACAAATGACCATTGCACTCTAAAATCTTAAATTACTTTAAGTTCTGAGAGCGATCTTTCACAGGTAGCGTTCTGAATTTACGGAATAAAGATGGCGAAAACGTATGTATCATTATCGTTAAACGAAAAAGTGAAGGTGATTGAAGATAAATCTCATAATTTCTGGACCGATGCTCCAAAGTCACAACTCTAGGTGTTTGCTAAATCCCTAAGAAATAACGATTTCGAGGGATCTTCAGGTTGGCTGGACAGTTTTAAAAGACGACACAATGTAGTGTGGAATGGTATTTGCGGGGAATCAAAGAATGTGGACGAAAGTGTAGTTAGTGTGCGTAAACCGAAACTGCATACTTTATTTTAGGAAACGCGCCTAAGAGACATTTTTAACGATGACAGTACGGAACTTTTTTTTCGCGCGTTACCGTCGAAATCGCCCGTACATACCTATTCAACGGAACTACAATCAATCCAAGGTACGTAAAAAACATATACGGTACCTTATAATCTAAGATTATTAACATATTTTATTTTTTATAATGCGGAATTTTTTCTAACGTGGAAAAAAAAATTGGTCCCATGCGATTCCGCTTTGAGCAAGTTTTACTGTAGAATAATTTTGCAGATTTTTTTTTTCCAAGCGCGACAGGCCTACAAAGCCTTTAGCCTACCAGCTGGCTGCTGGCCTCACGTCCACATGTGTTAATCACATAGGTAGACGAACATAAGCCAGTGTAGGAGTGACATGTGGCCAGCATGCCGGGTCCCCCAGCCGTTATATCTGATCTTCTCAAGTTACTTATTGTAGCTACCCAAATGCCTCACGATACTGGGTGGGCACCGGTCCCATGCTGGCCGAAATTTCATGAGAAAAATGTCTTCCCCCATGGGGACTCGAACCCTCCGCAAGTCTGGGCCAAGGCATCTTGCCTTATCCACTTGGCTACGGCGCCGAACCCCAGTTTTGAAGAGTAACAGTGTTATATTTTTGGTTTAACATTTTTTTAGAGAAGTTGGTATGACTAGAGATCCTGCAGTGATAATAGTATGCGTTTCCAGGGTTGAACCTATGTTTAATTTCTTTCTGTATCTCATTTCTGTTTATAATTATTGTTCCTAGCTATTTTAGTTCTACAACTTTTTCAAATTTTTTCACAATTTGTTGTTAAATGTCCATTCCTAGGTAATAAAGTATATATACTTGTTACTATATATTTAGTTTTATGTTATTTACTTCTATTCTCAGTTTCTTAATAGTTATGTAATTGAAAATGTGTGTTATTTTTAATATTTCCTCACTATCGTCTAACAATACCATAGCATCAGCATATACCAACAGCTGATTATTACCATTGATTTATTTATGCTCTCTTATTCCTCTAATACATCGTTTCCCAAACTGTGGTTCGCGAACCCCCAGGGGGCTCGCAAAATATTTCAAGCGTTCCGCCAAAACTTTTCCGTAATGGCTAATTCGAGATTAGACCTATTATTTTTTCCTTCATTCCTACTATAGTCTCTCCGGTTTAACTTTACGAGAAATTTGTAGAATGAGATAACTATACTCGCCTCTCTCACTCGCACCAGTGTTTCCGGTGTTTCTTCACCAGATGTTAATAGGGGAAAGGGGGGAGAGAAAACTGACAACATGGTGGGTTCTTTCTTTTGTATCGGACTAAAGCGGGTCAACCGATCTACCCTTGTATCTCCATCTCTCTCTCCCTCTCTCCCTCTCTCTCTCTCTCCCCTCTCCTCTCTCTCTCTCTCTCCTCCTCTCATCTCTCTCTCTCTCTCTCTCGTCTCTCTCTCTCTCTCTCTCTCTCTCTCTCTCTCTCTCTCTCTCTCATTCCTCTCTCTCTACTATCTAGCATAATTAAAGCATATATAATAATAATAATAATAATAATAATAATAATAATAATAATAATATAATAATAATAAAAGAATAATAATTATTATTTTAAAATTAAATTAACCCTATAATGCCCCTTGTTACATATGTGTGACATCAATAATTTATCAATCATTTCAACAATAGATTAATATTTACCGCGAATTCCTCAGTAGGTTTTAACCGTTAAGGGTTAGGCCGTAAGTTAATATATGGTTATTAAACCTTATGCTTGGAATTAAATTGTATGCATGTCTACTGTACGTATATTTAAAAATCAGTGGTTCACCCAGCTCAGATCGTTGTGGGAGGGATTCGCGAGTCGAGAAAGGTTGGGAACCGCTGCTCTAATATAAATATTAGGAATAATAATTACAAACAGGAATGAAATGCAGAAAGAAATTAAACATAGACTTAACCATTAAAACACCCGCTAATATGCATCAAGCCTAACAAGGACTCAATTTTCCCAACTCCTCTAAAAAAATATTAATCTAAAATATATAAAACCGCGATTATTCAATTTGTATTATATTGATGCGAAACGTGGTCTCTTACTTTAAGATAATAGAAAATATTGAACATTTGAAATTAAATTGTGCATATAAAAAATGTTGAATTAAAGAGGGATAAACATAAATGGAATAAAAACAAATAAAAGTAACCTACATTATTATTATTATTATTATTATTATTATTATTATTATTATTATTATTATTATTATAATTAAACGAAACTCGTGGATGCAAGAAATAAGAACTGGAATGAGAACAAAGAGGACTGGAGGACATGGAGTGGATGGATAGAGACGAGTGGAGAAAGAAAATTAAACTTTAGGCACAGAAAATGTGTAAACATTAAAAATCTGTATATAAATAAAATTATTATTATTATTATTATTATATTTTGGGAGGATCGGCTGTAATAAGCACAATCTCGATGACTGCGATGGGCAATACAAGTAGCACAAATGGGGATTAAAGCGGGACATGGAAACTTCTTATAGGAAAACCAGAAGGAAAGCACCCAATAAGATAAGCTAAGAATGAGGTGAGAGAATAATATTAACCATGATTTGAGCTATTTTTTTAATATTAGCACCGGATAAGAACTGTGTAAATCTCCCGAGCGGTCATGAACCTCCGGAAATAATATTACTTTGAATTCAAATGATCTGTATGCATACCAATTTTAAGTTCCAGTTCAGCCCCCATGCTGAGGGGGTTGAGAAAGGATTGACAAGGAGTCAAAAATAAAATGTCCAAATTGGCCAACAATATTGTGGAATTCATTGTGAAAAGAGTAATGTGATAAATAAATAGTAAGCAATACCGGATTATCAGCTAGTACATTTTTTAAATAAGGTAATGGTGGAAAATTTCGTTGTTGGTATTTTTCATTTTTTTATTGAATCTCCAATAATACGAACCCTAATTTCACCATCCGGTATGTTAGGGTTTTAGTTACAATACAATTAATTATTTGCAGTAATTTAGAGTATGGTTAATTTCTAGCGTTACATAATAACGTAATATGAACAAATAAATTAATTAATTAATTAACAAACGAAAAAAAAACTGACTCAAAGTCTCTTAAATATATGATGGATAAAGTCACACAGCTTTCTACAGCAACACTTCTTACATAAAATATCTGACAAAGACAGTTGAAATCTATTATGGCAATAACCTAATATTTTAATAAATTCATGTCTTTTGGAATCAAATGCGGGACACTCAAATAACAGATGTGAGATAGTCTGGATGGAGTTTTTGCAAATACAGGTATCTGTACTTATTTTAAATCATTCCAAATAATGTCCACATTTACCGTGTCCAGTCATAAATTGTGTTAATACAAAATTTGGTTCTACGTATTTGCACTTTATTCGGTCAAAAACAGTTGGGAAATTAATGTTCTTGTCAAAGCACCATTAATGCTGTTTATACAACTCAGCATTCCAATTTTCTAAGAGATATTTTTTTAATACTTCTCTACTATATGATAGAGGACGGAAAGAGTAAAATTAATCCATATTTGAATTAGCAGCTGATTTGGCAAGAAAATCTGCAACGTTCGTTGTTGGTATTTAGGAACCTAAAATAGGATGATAGGACAGAAGGACTATCTGATAAATTACGTACCTCAGTAATTATTATTATTAAACGAAAATGCGCTCAAGTTGTGCATAGAGTTAAATAGTTCAATTTGCTTTTACAGTTGTTATGAATCTGTGCAGGTCTCAATTAATGATTTGGGCCGATTTTTTACATGCTGAAATAAAGTCCAGACAGAAATTAATTAATGAACCGAATATTCAAATAGATGACCTGAAGAAGAACTTGAAACTTAAAAAACGAAGAACTTTCTGAAACAAAACAACAATTAGATGAGAGACAAAAGCAAATCAAGGATATGACCAATCATATTGCAGTATTGAACCAAAAACATAAAGATCAAGTTTCCAGCAATAAAGAATTGATAAAAACAATAAACTTGAAGAAAGACTTGTGAAAAGACAGAAAGTGATTGAAATAGAAAAATATAGACAAACACTTCAAAATCTAGAAATGGAGCTGTCCAAATACAAAATGTTGGTCAAGGCGCAGGAAAAAAATATAATCAACTTTTATAATATTCATGATATGGTCCGTTGAGGTATTATTCAAAATTAAAGTTTTTTTTTTTTTTTTCCAAATGCCCAAGGTTTGTTTTTCGACATTCCTGGTTTCTCTCCTGGCATGGCGTACTTATAACCCACTTCTGAGGTTGGGGCGCCTGGAAGGCGGGGTTACGTTGCCCCTAAACTTAACCTAAAATGAATATGAATGACGATGATTGCGATGGCCATATGATTTCGGGGACCGTTTGGGCCTTAACGTTTTCCTGACATTTGTCTTACAGGTGAGGAAAAACCCCGATAAAAACCTCACCCAGAAAAACTGTCCCGACCGGGGATCGAACCCGGGCTCGCTGCGTGACAAGGCAGCACGCTACCCCGAGACCACAGCGGTGGACAAATTAAAGTATAAAATTATGGAATATTTACCTGAAAGGTCCATCTCCTCAACTTTATTAGTTATTTAACTGTAGAGCTTTCGGGACAGTTTTGAATCCTGCCGATATGGGACTAGTTCCGAAAGCCCTACAGTTAAATAACTAATAAAGTTGAGGAAACGGACTTTTCAGATAAATATTCCATAATTTTATACTCTAAAAAATAATAGAACAAGTATCACATTTTCAATATTTAGGATGTGATATAACTTATAGAGAAAATAAAGATATAGAAAATAAAGTAAATAAATTTCAGGCTATTTGTGGAACCATAAAAAGAACCTTAGGTCGGAAAACAAGGAAAGATACGAAACTTAAATTATATAAAACAATGGCTGTTCCTTTGTTGTTGTATGGAAATGAAAATTGGATAATGAAATCAAGGGATAAAAGCAGGATACAGACTGCGGAAATGCTGTTTCTACGTAATGTGAAAGGATGCACAAGAGCGGATAGAATAAGGAATGAAACTATACGAGAAGAATTAAATATATATAAAATTGAAGATAAAATCAGCGAAAATAATAAGAAATGGACAGGACACTTAATGAGAATAAACAACGAAAGAATACCAAAAAGAACCTACCTGTATAATCCCAGAGAAACAAGAGATGTTGGCCGACCACGCAGAAGATGGACTCCACTTTTAACTTCGCCGGAACAGGCTGCATAGCCTAAACCTTGTAGTAGAAGAAGGAGGAGAGAAAAAATATAGCTGAGAAAGATGTGGAAGTATCTCAACTACATAAAAAAAACTCAGTGAACTTGAATGGATGAGTGAAAAGATTCTAGAAATTTCAGCACGTTCAAAGATAACAGAAAAAGAATTTAATATAGAGACTTTTTATTTGTAATATTTTTTATTGCTCTAATATTTACTTCAGTTATTATGAAACATATGAATGACAAATGGTCATTTTCCTCGACCCCATCCCCCACCTACACTACCACCAGCACTTGAAAGCGAAAACCAATAAGAATACAAGCTGCATCCAGTGTCACTTATAAAGTGATAGTGTACCGTACACAACCGTTCCACGAGTGGCAAGCATTCACAATTTGTTTCAAGGGCGATAAATTTCCTTATTGTAAATTCCAGCAAACGAGCACATGCTGTATTTTGTCACTAAAATTGAAATTATATTAAATTGAAGAAAATGTTCGACAAACTGAGAAAATGTTTATCTCAAGGTGAGTAACAGTTTAACTATATTTATAGTCTATTATTGAATAATTAACATTTTCTCGACGTTAATTAATTTTAACATTAGTAAAATGTTATTCTTTTAAATACTGTTTCATTAAGTAAAGTGATCCCACAACAGGCCCGGAGGCCCTTAGGGTAGTAGGAGGTTAGGGCTCCCACTTTTTCTAGACAATCGGCACTTTATGTCAGCCGGGTTGTCAGCCCTGCGTGACGACCGCCTTTACCCCCAGAACAAGTCTGGTACTCATTTCCGTTAGAGGCTGAGTCGACCCCAGGGCCATAGTGCCGCCAGAGGGTTTGGGTCAGTTTAAAAATCCTGACCCCAACGGGACTTGAACCCTCGACCCTCCGGCTTATAGCTCAGTGCCTTAACCACTACGCTACGGCGTGCCACACTGTTTCATTAGATTATGTTAAATGATTTAAAATATTATTTTTATTTTTATTTAATTTTAATTATAGACTCTATAATATCGTTAGTCATTGCTCGTAGAAATTTTTTCGTATTTTCCTAGGATATTCTATGTATACTGTTGCAAGTTTTATACATATTCAATGATATAAATGATGGGCTTAGGGCAGTAACATGATAAGCCACATTCTGTTAAGAAATGTCATTTATTACAACGATACAAATAAATGTATTGAAATATCCATAAAATCATTCGTAAGTGTGCCAGTGATGAGATAAAACATATAGACATACAATGTATTACTTACTTACTTACATACTCGCTGGCACTATCGAACCCGTAGGTTCATGGCCGCGCGGACATAAGCTCTCCATACATCCCTATCCTGAGCTAATGCTTTCCAATCATTCCCTGTATAATCTACTTCCTTCAAATCATAGTTAATGTTATTCTCCCACCTCATTCTTGGTCTACCAACTGGGCGTTTTCCTACAAGAAGCTTCCATGCTAGTCTTTCATTCCCATACGTGCAACATGTCCTGCCCATCGCAGTCTACGAGACTTAACTGTTCTTATTATATCTGGCTTCCTATAAAGACCATGTAGTTCATTGTTATGTAGTCTTCTCCATTCACCTGTCTCTTCATCTCTCTTTGGTCCAAAAATGTTCCTAAGTACTTTATTCTCAAATACTTATAATCTCCTTTCCTCCCTTAAAGTAAGAGTCCATGTTCCGCACCCATATGATATAACTGGCAGAATAATAGTTTTATATATTTTCAGTTTAACGTTTTTTGAAAGGAGTTGGGATATCAAGAGTCTCTGCAATGCATAATAGCACGCATTTCCAGAATTGAGCCTATGTTTAATTTCTTTGTGCATCTCATTCCTATTTGTGATTATTGTTCCTAGGTATTTGAATTCAGCCACTTCCACAAAATTTCCCTCATTTGTCATTAGCTGTCCATTTCCACTATATAATGTATTTCTACGTGTGACCATATATTTAGTTTTATTGATATTTACTTCCAGTCCTAATTCCTTAGTGTTACTCAATAATGTGTGCGTGTTGTCCTTTAGTATCTCCTCGCTATCGGCCAATAGTACTACATCATCAGCATAAACTAACAGCTTAATAATACCATTGAGTTGTAAGCCATCTTCATTCTCTAAAGATTTAATGGCATGCTCTAGTACAAAATGTATTAGCAACAATACTACCCAATTAGTATTTATAATTTTTTGAAACATTAAAATCCTTTTATCTCAGAAAGGGCTTATCATATTATTGCCATCATATATATTATTGAATTTTTTAATAATTGACACTTTCTCGACGTTAATTAATTTTACGATAATTAATAAAACGTTATTACAATGTTATAAATGTTTTATTATATTATGTTAATGATTAAAAATAGTATTAATATTTCATTTTAACATCGTTAGTCATCGCTCATAGAAATATTTTATGTATTTTCTCAGGATAATGTATGTCTATTGTTGAAAGTTTTATACATACTCACGGATTTAACTCAGAATTTGCAATAGTTGCATTATCAATATAAATACTGTATTTTGCATATTTTTTCACACGTATAATTTCAACAATAATTTAATTCAATAATATAGTTGCTAGTCCAAAAGAGGTTGCATAATTTTCTAATTGCCAGTTTCCTTAGGCGAAACTTTATCTATTTAAATTTGCAATTGATTACTTAGAAGAAACAAATAGTCTTCACTTTTCAATTAATACTTTTAACTAATAATTATTTATAGGGTAGGTATGATAAACATTTTACAATTATACTTAAATAGCTCTTTTTATCACACGACTGTCAAGCGTTGTACTAAATTTACACGAATTTATAAGTGTTAAATTTTCTTATAGATTACAAAAAGTATTACTGTAACCCTAAGTAATGTAAGTTCTATGTAATATAATAATCACAATTTATTTTAAATTAATTCTCACCGCTGACAGTAGAAAAGTTTTATAGATGCTGCTTTTGTGAATACTTTTATTCTATTTCGTGAGAAAATAGTAAATCTAGATTAAAATTTGACCACAAAACAAAGTTTTGAATTAACTTTTAATTTTAACCTTTAAGGGCCAGTTTCACCAACAGAGGTAACTATTACGCCAGTTTAAGCTATGCATTATACATGGGGAAAACTGGCGTAATTCAGTTACCTCTGTTGGCGGAACCGGCCCTTAGTGGGGAAGTGGGGTGTCTATATCACCCTAAGCTGAAACATTCATCCATTTAAAAAAATATATATATGATCTTATGTTTTTGAGAATGATTGTAAAACATTAGCCCAGGAATGTCCTCGCGGTCATGAACCTACGGGTTCGATAGTGCCAATTAGTATTTTAGTACATTCTTATTAATGTCTGTAATTTATGATTTTATAATTATGTCCACAAGAATACTGCTCATTTCTATGAACAAAAATGTTTGATGTGGTGGAGTAATGGGGCCAGCCCACTTAAGTTTCAGGGAACAATACTTCATACAAACAGTTTCCACAGGTATTTCAGTATCTATTTTTGACGTATTCAAAAGTTCTTAGAATTAATTAGATCTATAACTGGTAAATAACTGTAAATACTTACTCACTGGCACTATCGAATCCGTAGATTCATGGCCGTGCGGACATAAGCTCTCCATACATCCCTTTCCTGAGTTAATGCTTTCCAATCATTCCCTGTATAATCTACTTCTCTCAAATCATAGTTAATGTTATTCTCCCACCTCATTCTTGGTCTACTAACTGGGCGTTTTCCTTTTGCCTTTCCTACAAGAAGCTTCCATGCACGTCTTTCATTCCCCATACGCGCAACATGTCCTGCCCATCGCAGTCTATGAGACTTAACTGTTATTATTATATCTGGCTTCCTATGAAGACCATGTACTCGGACCAACGGATCTGTGCCCCTGTAGCGCTGGCATCGTTCTTCAAAAAGTACACGTCAGTTCTCACCCTATTCAACCGCGCCCCCCTACCACTACGTAGAATAGAAACCATTGCAACTGACCCAGTAGGGACGTTGCCATACTTCCCCCGATGCCAGGCTCTTGAATATTTAATAATGTAAGGTTAATTATTACTTCTTCATATGTAATTTAAGTAGGTCTAATGACACTAATTGATTTCTACGATTAACGGATATAATTATAATAGTGGATATTTGTTGGTTATTTGTATGGAAATTACATGAAGGGAATCTACATATGTTGTTTTTAAAGATAAATGTTTCGTCATAAATACTTTTCCTTCACCTCATTGTCTTATTTGGTTACATTTGGAATGTAATCTTGAAGTCCTAACAAAATTATAAAATTTTAGGTATGAACACAGTCATGTACCTTCCTTCTTTCTTACGGGGGCAAAGATCCGTTGGTCCAAGAACAGTTCATTGTTATTTAGTCATCTCCATTCATCTGTCTGTTCATCTCTCTTTGGTCCAACAATGTTCCTAAGTACTTCAATCTCAAATACTCGCAATCTCCTTTCGTCCCTTAAAGTAAGAGTCCATGTTTCGCACCCATATAATATAACTGGTAGAATAATAGTTTTATACATTATCAGTTTAACAACTTTTTTTTTTAAAGAGTTGGACATCATAAGTCTCTGCAATTAATAATAGCACGCATTTCCAGAATTGAGCCTATGTTTAATTTCTTTGTGTATCTCATTCCTATTTGTGATTATTGTTCCTAGGTATTTGAATTCAGCCACTTCCTCAAAATTTCCCTCATTTGTCATTAGCTGTCCATTTCCATTATATAATGTATTTCTACATGTGACCATATATTTAGTTTTATTGATATTTACTTCCAGTCCTAATTTCTTAGTGTTACTCAATAGTAGGTAACGGTAAATAATGAACATTATTGTAGACCAATATCCACCGCTGTAGTCTCGAGATAGCGTGCTGCCTTGTCACGCAGCGGGCCCGGGTTCGATCCCCGGTCGGGGCAGTTTTTCTGGGTGAGGTTTTTATCGGGGTTTTTCCTCACCTGTAAGACAAATGCCAGAAAAAATTTAAGGCCCAAACGGTCCCCAAAATCATATGGCCATCATCATTATCATCATCATCCTTCAACGACGTGGAAAGCAACGGGAAGCTACCACACCTACAATTCCCTAGTAAAGCTGCAAGCATAGCATGAAAATGCTATGATTGCAGTGAAGGACCTGCCCTCGAGCAGAATTACTATGGATGGATACAATAACAATGTAAGCTATAGAGAAACATATTTTAATAAAGGAAAACTTATATTAATACATACAGTTGGAAAATTTCAGGGCATTTTTTTAACTTTGAAAGGCAAATACACGAATCCTAAACCCGTTTATATTTTTCTGGCATTTACAGGCGTGGTCGTCAAGAAAGAGGTAACAATTTACAATGCATTCAGATACAGAATTCAAAAATTTGCAATCAAATTTACAGGTATAATAATGGTCTCTTAAAATTATATAAAGAAGAATAACTTTACGTGTTGTTAGTTCTCTCTATAGACATTTTATTAAGATTGTTGAAAAAATGGCCCAGTAGGTCTACAATCCATCCATAGCAATTCTGCCCGAAGGTAGGTCCTTCACTGCAATCATAACATTTTCATGCTATGCTTGCAGCTTTACTAGGGAATTGTAGGTGTGGTAGCTTCCCGTTGCTTTCCACTGTTATTGTATAGCTGGTTTAACTTGGCAGAGAGAGAGATGGACATACAAGGGTAGATCGTTGACCGCTTTAGTCCGATACAAAACAAAGAACCCACCCGGTTGTCAGTTTTCCTCTCCCCCCTTTCCCCTATTAACATCTGGTGAAGAATAACTGACAACACTGGTGCGAGTGAGAGAGGCGAGTACAGTTGTCTCATTCTACAAATTTCTCGTAAAGTTAAACCAGAGAGACTATAGTGTTTATATATTTCATCATCGTACCACAAACTAAATCAATTTTAATTAAAAATTGACGAAATATTACAAATTTTTACCATAATTTCAGTCATTATTTTAATTTCTAGAATATTTATAAAACAGATATTCTAGTTCTAGGCATGTAATATAACGATATCTGTAAATTAAAAATTGACGAAATATTATAAAATTTTACTACACTATAATTTCAGTAATTTTACTTTAATTCCTAGAATATTTATAACATAGATACTTCAGTTCTAGGTACATAAAGTAACTATATTTGTAAATTCTGTGCAGTTTTGAAACACAGTTTTTTTAAAAAAAGCGTCATTCTTTCTAAATGTTATCACCCCACCTTCTCAGTTGAGTAACATTATATCACCTCCCAACATTATCATCATCCTAAGGCGCGACTAATTCAAAGGTGAAAGTTTTGGCCTTCTCAATAATCCTCCTCCACGCCAATCTGCCTCTTGCCATATTCAAATTAGTCACTTTCATTTTCTTTAGATCGTTCATTGTGTCATCCTCCCATCTGATCTTCGGTCTTCCAACTGCACTGCCTCCTATAGGTTTCCATTTATAGAGCTTCTTGACCAGTCTCTCTGATCATCCATTCTTATCAAACGTCCAAGCCATCTAATTCTGAGAGATCATATATAGTTTACTATATTCTGATTTTTTATTAATTTGTTTAGTTTGTTATTTGTTTTGATTCTCCAACAGTTATCAGTTCCTCTATTTGGTCCAAATATTCTTCTTAAAATCTTCCTTTCAAAAATTAATAATTTCTATTTTATTGTTTCTCTTAGGACCCAAGTTTCACAAGCATATGTAGCTACTGGTCAAACGAGTGTCTTGTATAATCTTATTTTCGCTGTTTTTCTTATATTAATTTGCTTTTAAATAAGATTCTATTTGCAAAATACGCTTTCTTCCCATTTACCAATCTTTCCTTAATTTCCTCTTCTAATGCATTATGTCCGTTTACTTTGGTACCTAGCTATTTAAATGATTCTACTGTGTTAATTTGCATGTCATCAACTTGTAGATGTGATTACTACATTTAAATATTTTGTTTTATCTTGATTTATTATTAGACCAATTTTTTTTTCTAGATTCCTCTTTCAATTTTGTGAAGGTTTCACATAACGTTTGTGCTGTAATCAGTGTGTCATCTGCATAAGCTAAACACTGTTTGAGTTAGTTTTGTTGTAAATTTTCTTGAATATATAATAAATAATTAAGCTGAAAAATGTAGCTGAGAAGGGGTCTCCATGTTTAACTCCTGATTTAATGCTGAAACTTTCACTTAGTTTATTGTTGATTTTTACTTCAGCAGTTGTATCTATTTCCAATCAATTCCATAGTAATTCTGACCGAGGGCAGGTCTTTCACTGCAATCAAAGCATTTTCATGCTAAGCTTTGCAGCTTTACTAGGGAATTGTAGGTGTCGTAGCTTCCCGTTGCTTTCCACACCGGTGAAGGATGATGATGATGGCCGGATGATTTTCGAGGACCGTTGGGCCCTAAACTTCCTAACATTCGTCTTACAGGTGAGGAAAAACCCCGAAAAAAAACCTCACCCGGGAACCTGGGCCGACCAGAATCGAACCCGGGCCCGCTGCGGGACAAGGCAGCACGCTATCTGGATACCACAGCGGTGGACTTGTATCTAGTAGTCAAAGATATCAATCAATTGTATTAATTTGTGTGGTACTTGATAATATTTAAGACATGCAGTTATTTGTTTAACAGAATCAAAAACACGTGTCACTACAAAAATATTATGCATATCTTCGTTGTATTCATAACACTTCTCAAAAATGTACTGTACGATGAATATATTGTCTTTTGTTGATCTATTTTCTCTGAAGCCCATTTGATAGTCTTCAAGTTTGCTATGAATTTTTTTCAATTAATCTTTTATTGAGTAATATGGCAAACATTTTATAAGCTATGTTCAAGAGAGTAATTGGTATGTAGTTTGCACATGTCATTCTATCACCTTTCTTGTGTATTGGGTAAATTAAACCCTCTTTCCATTCTTTAGGCAACTTACATTCATTCCAAATTTCTTGAATTAAATTGTCTTTGCTTTAATGTTCTTCCACCGAATTTTATCAGTTCTGGTGAATATTACCTGGACCCGGCGCTTTCTAATTGTATAGTTTATTTATTTTATGACATTTTATTAAAGTTTGGTGGTTCTATTTCTTCGGATGTTGCAAGGGCGCTCTCATTTGAAGATTGTGTTATCAAGTTATTTTCTTGTAATTGATCTGCTTTAAAAACATTAATAAAGTATTCTCTCCGCCAACATCTGATGCTTCAGATTGTATTGTTCCTTCTGTATCTTTGCACAATAGTATGGTTGATTTTGTACAATAATTAAAATTTTCAACATTATTAAAAAAACTTCCTAACGTCGTTCATTCTAAAATTGCTTTCTATATTACCATTTTTTTATTTATCCATTCTTTCTTTTTTTGTTTGACATATTTTTAATGGCTTCCCTTCGTCTGATTTTATGTTGTTCTTGGCTAACTGTTGTTTTCATTTGAATGTACTTTCTTCTTGCTTCATTTTTTTATTAATAATTTCTCTACAATCATCCCACCATTAGTTTCTGTTTTTTTTAATGATTAATAATGGTAATAATGGCTTCTGAATTCGCCAGCGATATATTTTAAACAGAAAAACACTACATAGACCTATGTATTTGGTAATATGAACGTGAAAAGAATTTTAAGTTATATCTTTAATCTAGATGGATAGACCAATTCTAACATGAGATCGGAACAGACCAGCAGGTCTAATCCTTGATGCTGATGATTAGGGCAAGGCATTTAATGACCTATAAATTGATAAAAAATGCAAAATAAAAAATGCATTTATGACCTAAAAAATACAAAAATTGACCAATAAAATTAAAAAAATTACGAATAAGACGTTAAGAATTATCAATAAAAATACTATTTATTAGATTAAGTACTCATTTGATTACTGAATTACATAAAATTTAACTTAACATAAGAATATTAAAAGAATAGTATTAAAAATACATATTACAGTACCCTTTATGGAAGAAAATCCATTTCAATTACACAATGCACTTTTACAACAATTTTGAATTGCAGTTAACAATCAAAATAGGGGTAGAAGCTAGCATAAGCTCTAATAAATTGAATAAAATTCATAGAAGTGGGCAAGTTCATTAAGCACATACCTTGAAAAATAGGCGTAGTAGTTTGTAAAACGTCGACTTAATTCCAAGAAATTGTATTGGCAAGAAAAAAATGCTGAATTATAATAAAAATCTCAAATCAAATACAAATAATGTCACAGCCTTCTGGAAAAGTGTAAAAAAATGCTCAAAATGACCTAAAAATTGCCAAAAAATGACCTATCCCTATGAAAGTTAAGAAAATGCAAAAAAATGCCCTAACGAATTGCTTTTATTTAATCCATTCTTTAATGCCATGCATTTTCATATATTGTGCAAGCAATGTTTCAACCATCATAAGAAAAAGATGCAAAATCATTAATTGCCTTGCCCTACTGATGATCTATGTACGGGGTGAATCATAAATATGGCTATACGTTTGATCGCGTTGTGTGATGAAAATATTACCATTACAGGAAATATTAAATTACCTTTGGAAAGGCAATTATTCAAATTACAACAATGGAATAAAACAAAACAGTGTAGAACTTACATAATTAGTCAAAATGGCGTTGAATGTGCAACAGCAAATTAAAATTGCTGCATGGGCAATAACGTATGCTAATGATCGTGAGGCCGTGGTTGTAGGGTTATTTGAAGGAGAAGGTTTATGTCCGGAAACCTCAAGACGTCGACATGCTGAAATCAGTCATTGAGGAAGAAATTAGAGCTATTCCTCTAAGCATGTATCATAACGCAATGAATGACTTCCCAAAGCGTTGCCAATTATTATGCTTGGATGTAAACAGCAAACAGTTTGAAGCAATAAAATGACTTGCTTAGTGTTGTTGTAAGTGATTTGTTTTGTTCTATTGTTGTAATTTGAAGGATTCCCTCTCCAATGATAACATCATATTTCTGTAATAATAATATTTTCGTCACAAAATGCGATCAAACGTAGTTATATTTCTAAATCACACTTTATGTTTAAATAAATATGATTAGTGTGAAATGTAAACTGAGATTGGTTAATTTCATCTTATAATCTATTTTTATGTTTCCTGAGCTTTGTACCTCTGAACTCTGGCATTTCAGTCAAATCACTAATATAAACACATTCATTGTTCTCCATTTTGTAGGAGGGTAATGCAGTTTTTTTTAAAACGAGACAAACGAAGTAAATTTAGAACAGTTGGGTTATATCAGGTCGGAAAACACTAGGTTTCAAAGAGAAAAAGAGAGAGAAGATTTAGGATCTCGAAATAGGCGCAAAAATAGGAATACCGGGGAATCATATCAGGGGGATTAGGATAGAAAGGAAAGAATGTCTTCGTACAAAATATAATTAAGAATGAAAATGGGGATCTGATTGCAGATTCCAGGAACATATTAAATAGATGGAAAAAATACTCTATCAGGTGCAATACAGGATATTGAAGAGAATTATTTACAGACAGAAAAAATATTAGTCACAGAGCAGAGCAAATTAGATATTTAAATATCTCTCTCTTTCCCCCTTTCTCTCTTTCTCTCTCACTCCCCCTGGCGCGACAGGCCTAGAAGGTCCTTAGCCTACCATCCGGCTGCTGGCCTCACGCCCACATGTGTCAATCACAGAGGTAGACGATCTACCAGCCAGTGTAGGAGTGACATGTGGTTATCATGTCGAGTTTCCAGCCGTTATAGCTGGTTTTCTCAACCTGGGGTCGCTACTTATTGTAGCTACCCAAATGACTCACGATGCTGAATGGGCACCGGTCCCATACTGACCGAAATACCATGAGAAAAATGTTTTCCCCGTGCAGACTCGAGTCAGCACAAGTCCCATAGCTCTTGCGCCAAGGCTTCCTACATTAAACACTCGACTAAGGCGCGATACTACTAGTATTATTATTATTATTATTATTATTATTATTATTATTATTATTATTATTATTATTATTATTATTATTATTATTATTATAATGTCCCGCGCCGTAGCCGAGCGGTTAAGGTAGGAAGCCTTGGCGCAGAGCTACGGGACTTGCGCTGGTTCGAGTCTCCATGGGGGAAGAAATTTTCTCATGGTATTTCGGCCAGTATGGGACCGGTGCCCACCCAGCATCGTGAGGCAATTGGGTAGCTACAATAAGTAGCGGCTCCAGGTTGAGGAACCAGCTATAACGGCTGGGGGACTCGACATGCTAACCACATGTCACCCCTACACTGGCTGTTGATAATCTACCTCTGTGATTGACACATGTGGATGTGAAGGGCCAGCAGCCGGCTGGTAAAAGGGGCAACCGCTGAAGAGTGGAAAGACCCTCAATCGGCGGATTATTATTATTATTATTATCATTATTACTATTATTGTTATTATTATTATCTTCGTTATTATCGTCATTGTTATAGACATTATTATCGTTATTATTGTTATTATTATTATTATTATTATTATTATTATTATTATTACTATTATTAGATGAAGTTAATATGTCTAGTAGTTAAAAAGCTTTGGACCAAAGAGAGATGAACAGTCAGGTGAATGGAGAAAACTACATAACAGTGAACTACATGGTCTTTATAAAAATCCAGATATAATTAGAACAATTAAGTCTCGTAGACTGCGATGGGCAGGATATGTGGCATGAATGGGGAATGAAAGACGTGCATGGAAGCTTCTTGTAGGAAAACCTGAGGGAAAACGCCCAGTTGGTAGACCAAGAATGAGGTGGGAGAATATCATTAACTATGATTTGAGGGAAGTTGATTATACAAAGGATGATTGGAAAACATAGCTCAGGATAGGGATTATGGAGAGCTTTCGTCCGCGCGGCCATGAACCTATGTGTTCGATAATGTCAGTGAATTAGTTTAGTAGTTAAAAAGTTTCATATCTATATCCTACTTGCAAGACATTTAGACGTACGATTATCAGCATATTTTGTCACGAACATTAGAATAATTTTTCCCCCTTTGATTCAGTTATCTAAATAAACAATTAATTTTATCTTTGTTTACGTGACAAAATTATGAAATACAAAAGAAACAAACGGATATTACATTCATTTTTATTTCGAGACATCCGATATCTTCATTCAAACCGCGTCTAATGTATGTGTCAGTATATAAGGTGTGCGTAATCAAGTTTTAATATTTATTCAGGAAAATTAATGTTTAATAAATTGTGAAATGATGATTAATGGTGAAATTATTCAGTGTAATGACATTTTGACCCAACTTTTTTTCATGGTGACTGTGTAATCCACAAAAAAAATATGTTCAGGCTAGTTGGGCCTGAGATTTGAACTCAGGGTCTTCTTAATACAGGTATAAAACGCTATATTCTGTGTAAACTCATTCATCTATTGTCTCTTTTTTTTTTCTTTTTTTTTTTTTTACTGATGAGAGTTGGATCACATGTTTTGATGCCATTGTTGGTTGTAATTCTTAAAGACCTTGAAAAAATGGAAAGTAAAAATAAAAATTACACTAAATAATTTTTTAAAGACCATAACGAAAATGTAAATAAGTTAGATAATTTTATATCTAAAAATTTATCAAGTTTAAATTATGTTTCACCATGAACAATGCCAAGTAAATTATATTTTCAGCAAAAAATGAACATCTAAGTTCGAACCAAACGAGAAATGCCTGGAAATGTAACCATAAAAAATATTATATAAAACATCCTATGTATAATAATACAATTTATTTCGTTCCAAAACTTTCATTCCTTCAGGTCATAGGTGAGCAACCTGCGACTCAAAAAACAGCAACCAACGACACAGATGTATACACGCTGTTTCTGATCGTTCAGTGCACAATAGCTCGATCGAATTTGAAACTCGAGTAAAATGTTCCTATAATATATGTGTAATTATTATAATATCTATAAAGGTTCCAGTTGGCCTCAAATTTCTTGAAAAGTTTTATTTTTAAGGGGGGGTAGAATTTAAGTTGGCATAGCGACGGCCCATCTGATCCTTCGTAACATGTGCGCAACTAATTTATTTATACCACAAAACTTGTTTAATCCGGAACGTAAATAATGCGGAAATCTGTCCAATATGAATGTATTGGTCCCGGCGAAATAATACTAATTTTACCTGTATTTATTTTGTATAAAACCGATTCCAACGCGGAAACGGAAGGATATTTCTACACAATTCATGAAAAACATGTTTATAAAGCAGGAAAACAAATAAATAAATTAGTTTCCATTTCATTGAATTTCCGTTATGCCAAAAAAAAACGTTATGCCGCCGGGTGAAGTATAGATTCTAGCTGTACCTGAAATTTTACTTCGGCCTCATTCCACAACCGTTATGCGAAATAGAGATATCTGTCTCACCAAATAAGAATTGTACAGTTAAATCTTAAATTAATTTAAGTTCTGAGAACGATCATTCACATGTGGCATTCTGAATTTACGAAACAAAGATGGCTCAAACGTATGTATTATTGTCAAAAGAAAAGTGAAAATGATTGAAGACAAATCTCCAAATTTCCGGACCGATGCTCCAAAGTCAAAGTTGCTAAATCCGTAGGAATAACGATTTCAAGGCAGTTTTAAAATATGACAATAGTGAGGAATGAGATTTGCGGAGAATCAAAAGATGTGGACGAAAGTGTAGTTAGTGAGTGGAAACCGAAACTACATACCGGTACTTTAATTTCAGGATACGCACCTAGAGACTTTTTTAACGCTGACGAAATGGTAGTGTTTTTTTTTTTTCGCGTGTTACCGTCAAGTCGCTCATATATAGGTATTATACTCCACTTTTCAAAGGCAGCGGAACTACAATTAATCCAAGATACATAAAAAGGAATATACGGTACTCTATAATCTAAAATTTTTAATAAGTTTAATTTTTTAATAATGCGGAATTTTGTCCAATGTGAAAAAAATTGGTCCCATGCGATTCCGCTTTGAGCAAGTTTTACTGTATTTTCTAGCAGCATTCTGAATTGATTCTTGTATTACAACTTCATTTCTTATTTATTGTTAAATTCTTATTTTTATTCCAATTTATTTTCATATTTTATTTTTCATCATTCTAGTATTATAACTTCATTTCTAAAATAAATGGATAATATATTGATAAGAAAATGAAAGTAGAAAACAGGGAAGAGTAGAGAAAATAGGTTTCTATTGAAAGCCTGTATTTAGTCAGAAAACTACGGTTATAAATACTCTTATGTTCTTAACCACGACACGTCTTGTAGGTAGAACGGTTAGCACATCGCTCCGGATAATATTATCCCCATAAGCTGTCCTGGCATTCATTTCATAGCAAATTGAGTGGACCCTACCGTCTAGATCATTAGATTATAGTAGATACGGGTCGGTTTTTAAGACCCTAATACGGTAATCTAATTTTAGATTCATTGTATTGTACATCATCAGCATCAAGGATTAGACCTGCTGGTCTGCTCCAATCTCATGTTAGAATTGGTTAAAAACAAAAGTTTTAGCTTCTCGAGGGTATGAGCCACTAAGAGTAAAAATCCAATTAGAGAATAAAACATTAGAACGGGTGGGTTTACCTGGGATACAATGTATCATATAGAAAAAGTGAAGACAATGAAAACAAAATAAATTTAATTATATGTGTGGCACCATAAAACGAAGTCTCAAAGGAAATAGAAAGGAGACACTTTTAAAATTTTATAAAACAATGCGGTTCCAACACTACTATATGGATCGGAACGCTGGGTCTTAATAAAACACCAGGAATGAAGGATAGAAACGTCAGAAATGAGGTTTCTGAGGAGTGTGGCTGGTATACACAATAACAGATAGAAAGCGAAATGAAAATATACGAAGATAAATATAAATATATTCAAACTATTAGATAGAATTACACAATACAGAGATGAATGGATGGACCACATCAACAGATGGATAACAATAGAATTCCGAAACGATTCTTCATTACAAACCACTAGGCTGAAGATTACACATATTTATGGAATTGATTAAATGAAATCTTTTCTACGGTGATATGTAGTCAGCTATTGTGTACCATGTTGTGTATATAGTTCGACATACATCAAGTATTCACACACATTCCTCATACCGTCATTTATTTGGACCCCACGACTAGTTTAGATACGAATTAATTATGAAAAATATCCAATTCTCCACTGTCCCAATGGTTACAGATAGAAGCCTTGCTGTCTTAGCTACCTGGCCATCGGACTTCCCTCTCTATTGACAAGTTTATAATCCAACAAATTGTGCTGGACATTTTTATTATATACAACTTTCCTCATTGGAGGATTGCCTCAAGGACAAAGTGAAACAGACAATTTTTGGAATTGATTAAATAAATTTTGTAAATACATTTAAAAAAAATTCAAAATTGTTGCCCTAATTGGTTTCTTCAAATCTGAATGAAAGATCCTCTAATGGCCGACCGATGCCCCAAATTTTAGAAAGACTTACGCTCTGTCAAAATTACCCCGGAATTACAAAAATTTGGCGAAGAATAAAAAGGTAACTGAACAATGAGACCTGCAGCCATTCAACCCAGGAACTAGCTTGGCCCTCACCTACCTCTCCTTTGAGCTCTACAAGAAAACCGATTTGCAAAAAGAGCTAAAGAAGATAGACCAATGGACGGGAGAAGAACAAGAGGAAGACCAGCCAAGAGATGGATAGACAGTGCATGCACGTCTAATACGTCTTCCTCCGAGGAGTGATTTTGGAAATAAATAGGATGAAAATCCTACAAATTAATGTTTAAGAAGAAGAAGAAGATTCCAGTGAACAAAAGGCTTGGAGTAAGATTGGTCTACCTTGCATCTGGTTGACCCAGTGGCGGGTAGTCCTTCGGTCCAAGACAACCTTCGTAATCCTTTAAATACCAGTGGACAAGAGAAAAACAGAACATTGCCATTGTTAGAGGCCGTTTCATCAAAGTTAAAGCATGACCTACAAAGCTCGCGCAGGTAAACTTAGGGTATGGGGAAAATGATCCCTGCCAGCAGGCTTGTACGTATCTGCAAAATCATGGTTACTGGTCCAATGGAAATATTAACCCTGAGTAGGAAATTATTATAACTATGTACCACGTGAAATTCCTTATGGCACCCGGTACTAATTTCCTTGCAATTTGGTTTAAAAATATGCAACATACAAAAATGTTTTTTTTTCAGCTTATTCCTAAGTTATGTGCATGAAAATTATGTCACTAATTAAACAAGTCTTCCTGAACATAATGACACTCTGGTTAACTTTTTAGACATATTTCTTTATGAGTAATTTAAAATACAAAAACTGAAAATAAAAAATCCATTTCGTTAAAAGTATTGTCTTGGTACAATTTTCTCACAAACTACTTATCCAATTGTTTCTAAAATGTAGTATGTTATTGTCCATGGTTCATTTGACAATAATGAGGGTTGCTTGTGTTCAAATATGGATTGTGATTTATTTTTAAAAAATTCAAAGACCATTTTTTTGTTTAAAATTTTGCTACATTTTTTTAAATTTCAAACACAATCAATAGCACAACGATAAATTTACCTTATTATTATAGAGCTCTTTAAACTGCATGTCCATGCCAAAAATTATTCTTCTATCTTATCTTTCATAGTTTCAGAGAAAAGTGTACGAAAATATTAAAAAATACAAGTTACGGAAAAATGTTTAAAAAGTGCACATTAGCAGAACACAGAGACGTCATTTTTAAAAATAAATTTTTATGGGTTTAAATGTCTAAAATCGACAAAATAATGTTAGACATCTATAAAATAGACCTTACTGGATTGTTTGAAGCAAAGAGAAAAAAATGATTTTTTTAACCCAAGTAAGTACTGGGTGCCCTTAAAATTGGATGAAAATGAGAATAAAATTATTACAATCCAATAATTTATCAAATATTATTCATGTTAATATTAATATTCCATTAAATAGTAATTCCGCCCGAGGGTACGTCTTTCACTGCAATCATTGCATTTTCGTGCTATGCTTTGCAGCTTTACTAGGGAATTATAGGTGTGGTAGCTTCCCCTTGCTTTCCACACCGGTGAAGGATGGTGATGATGATAATGGCCGGTTGATATTCAGGGACCGGGGGGGGCCGTAAGTTTCCTGACATTTGTCTTACAGGTGAGGAAAAACCCCGAAAAAAACCTCAGCCAGGAGCCTGTCCCGACCGGGAATCGAACCCGGGCCCGCTGCGTGACAAGACAGCACGCTACCTCGAGACCACAGCGGTGGACAATATTAATATTATTATTTTAAAATCAAACAATATACTCAGCACTTACATTAATTATATTAGATACGAGAACTTTATTAGGCATATAGTAAAGTTTCAAACCTAATGTAATAACAATTAAAAAAATTAAATAATTTTTAAATAGGTAGGACATGTGGCACGAATATGGAATGAAAGAGGTGTATGGAAGCTTCTTTTAGGAAACGGCTAGTTGCTAGATCAAGAATGAGGTGGGATAATAACAGTAACCATGATTTGAGGAAAGTAGATTATACAGGGGTTGATTGGAAAATATTAGCTCTGGCTATGGATGTATGGAGAGCTTATGTTCGCGCGGCCATGATTCTACGGGTTCGATAGAGCCAGTTAGTTAATATAATAAAAATAAACGAGTCGATGCAAATGTTATTTTCAGAAAATCATAAAGCATTTTTTAACATTACTTATAATTTTGCAATTACTTACTTACTTACTTACTCACTGGCACTATCGAACCCGTAGGTTCATGGCCGCGCGGACATAAGCTCTCCATACATCCCTATCCTGAGATAATGCTTTCCAATCATTCCCTGTATAATCTACTTCCCTCAAATCAAAGTTAATGTTGTTCTCCCACCTCATTCTTGGTCTACCAACTGGGCGTTTTCCCTCTGGCTTTCCTACAAGAAGCTTCCATGCACGTCTTTCATTCCCCATACGTGCAACATGTCCTGCCCATCGCAGTCTACGAGACTTAACAGTTCTTATTATATCTGGCTTCCTATAAAGACCATGTACTTCATTGTTTATGTAGTCTTCTCCATTCACCTGTCTGTTCATCTCTCTTTGGTCCAAAAATTTTCCTAAGAACTTTATTCTCAAATACTCGTAATCTCCTTCTCCTCCCTTAAAGTAAGAGTCCATGTTTCGCACCCATATAATATAACTGGTAGAATAATAGTTTTATATATTTTCAGCTTAACGTTTTTTGAAAGGAGTGGGGGCATCAAAAGTCTCTCTGCAATGCATAATAGCATGCATTTCCAGAATTGAGCCTATGTTTAATTTCATAATTTTGCAATTATGTTTTTAAATTTATATTTTGAATGTTTAAATTCAAAGTAAGACTATATCATTTTTATACATATTTGCATCCACTCCATGTCCTCCAGTCCTCTTGCTCTTGTTCTTATTTCTTCCTGGGTTCGAATCCCGGTCGGCAGAAGTTTCCTGAATAAAGATTTTTTTCGGGTTTTTTCCTCACTTATATGATGAATTTTAGAAACTTTAGGCCAAATACTCCCCTAACATCATCTAGCCATCATAATAATCCATATCAAGGATGGGGGTTATGTACTGACAGAGCGCCGGTGCACTAACACAAACGTTGCCGCGCTGACTACAGGTAATAGAAACATAGGCCTAATTATAAAAGTAATAAGCAATGTCAAAAAAGCTTTTATGCTCTTTTGAAAGATTTGTTACATTAGAGACTTACGAGGTTTTAGAAGTAAGGTGACGATAACTATCTTTTAGACTGACAGTACACTATTTTGGAATTGAATGTGTATGCCTGTACCGTTAGACTACCCGCAGTCAAGGAGATGAAACTGGTCTTCTGCCTTCATGAAATGGCGGTTGTTTTTGTCATTGATAGCTGTCATGAGCCAGTGGTGTGAGACGAGATCCTCATGTTCTGAAATATACTGTATCACCAAATTACTATATTGTCTGTGTAATAACTTGAGAGGCTACCTGTTTCGTTTGCCGCAGTTGGGGGTAGGATTTATCATTGTCTTCCGAACATGGAAGGTATTATACCAATGTCATCGACCCCATAAAGCAACCCCTTTGCGAAACAGAGGGTGAGTACCTGTCCTTTCCAAAATCCTGTCTCAGGTTGTTAATTTTACATGGCAGCCCCAGTATTGTGTTTATTACACAATAGGACTATAATGATTTTCTTTGTAAGAGGAATTGCAATTAAATTGCGGATGCCAATGAACATGGAAAACAATCGAGTGTTATACGTATTATTGTTTGTCTATTGTCAACAAACTACAAAACGGATTTCCGCGAAGCAATCAGTTAATTTGCATCTACTAAATTTTAAGAGAAAATTTTAATGTATTCACTTTTTTTTATTATATAAAACTTTCCTCATTAGAGGATTACCTCAAGGACAAAGTGATACAGACAATTAATTTTTGTAATTGATGAAATACATTTTGTAAATATATTTTAAAAAATTCAACTTGTAGGCCTAATTGAAGTATACATACTATAAAGTAATTTTGTAAATATGATTTCTTAAAATTGAAATTAATCCTCTAATGGCAGCGATGGCAATTCTAGAAAGATACACCCTGTTCAAATCTAAGTAATTCCAAAATTTGGCTAAGAATCCTGGTATAGTACCTCTTGCCCCCAATCATCAAACCTGTGACAGTTATACTATCTAGTTGGCATTTATCTTTGTAATAGTCAATTGTTGGCTCATATATGGCTTTCTTTTAGAGTCAGCTTCCTCAGATTGGCCACTATGAGTCTAAAAACGAATTGTGGGATCTAATATCACACCAATTTTAGAGGATGGTCTAAATGCAATAATATATATTCGTCTGTTACTCCCATTAGTACCCACACCATGTACTTCCTCATAAACTGTGTATCCAAAATCTCGCAAGGCTTCTGCCATCATATTTCGAATACATAACATATTCGCAATATAGAGCTTTCATCCTTAAATTTGCCAATAAACTCCCAGTACCTGAATGATTTTACATACATGGAAATCTGAAAAATTTAAGTAGCCACTAGCAAGCTTTACTAATATTTTTAAAACAATAAATGAATTAATTTAATAGCTCCAAATATCAATTCATGATTGTTTACTTCATCCTTAACCCTCCCGTCGTAGGGACATCGCTTCGAACGCCGAATTAAATGTGTTCACTTTTTTTTCTCATCGAAAGAAGCTGTATGGTTTCTTCATCGTTTAAATATTTTCAAATCATAAACTGAGTCTCAAATAGGTAGGCCTATATATTTTTGTTGATGTATTTTACCTTATTACTTATTTTTTTAAAGTCAGACAATTAAAGTTATTAATTTATGTTGAATAAATAATAGTTTTTAAAAAATTAAACAACATGCTTTATTAGAAAACCGAACTAAAAAATGAAAAATAATTTTAATTTCCAACACGCTTGGGATAAAATTAAAGTGATCAACAAAAAAATCATCTCCAACACATCTAGAATAAAACTAGAGTTATCTAAAAAAAATTGGGCACGCCGTAGCGTAGTGGTTAAGGTACTGCGCTACAAGCCAGAAGGTCGCGGGTTCAAGTCCCGGTGGGGTCAGGATTTTTAAACTGACCCAAACTTTCTGGCGGCACTATGGCCCTGGGGTCGACTCAGCCTCTAACTGAAATGAGTACCCAGACGCTTGTTCTGGGGGTAAAGGCGGCCGTCACGCAGGGCTGACTACCCGGCTGACATCAAGTGCCGATTGTCTAGAAAAAAGTGGGAGCCTTAACCTCCTACTACCCCAAGGGCCTCCTGAGGTCTGTCGTGGGATCACTTTACTTTTTTATCTAAAAAAATACCATCAAAAGCGTGGGGTGCTCTATAGCAATTAATATATTTGATAATAAACAGATATTTGTAAAAGTAAAGTCTCTAAGAAGAAAATGTAAAACTCATAAAAAGCACCCCACGCTTTTGATGGTAAAATTATTTTTTTTAGATAACTCTAGTTTTATTCTAGATGTGTTGGAGATGATTTTTTGTTGACCACTTTATTTTATCCCAAGCGTGTTGGAAATTAAAATTATTTTTCATTTTTTAGTTCGGTTTTCTAATAAAGCGTGTTGTTTTAGTTTTTTTCAACTATTATTTATTTTTTTATTTTTTGGTTTGGTTTTCTAATAAAGCGTGTTGTTTTAGGTTTTTAAACTATTATTTATTTTTAGTTTTTAGTTTAATTGATTGTCATAAACCGGAATCCCATGAAAATTTAATTGCTTAATACTCTTCTAAAAAAAAATCGAGGCCGCATTTGAACCTGCGACCTATGGATTATTGAAATGATATACCATACAGTCCATCGCTCTACCAACTGAGCTCCTACAACGATTGACTAAAAGTCCGCAACCTATTATACCGGTTTTTATTTTTTATTTTCTGATGATTCTGACCAGAATGTTAGAAAAAAATTGAAATTATTGTATTTCCATTGGTCCTTTACAAGTATACAAAATTTCAAGTCGATCCAATGTTTTTAAGTGGGTGAAAATCGTGTTCAAAGATTCTGTTATATAGACACAGGTCAAGCTAATATAAAGCATGTAAAATGAACATATTTTTGATACATTCATGTTTATATTTTATACATAACGTCTCAGACTTTAATTACATGAATGCACTACTTTTTTTAATTTCTTTTTTTTTTTTGTCGTTTTCTTTCGTTTACACTGTTCTTCCTTTTTGTTTTACCTTTGTTAACCTTTTTATCTTAATCACACATAAAAACACAAGACAGGACACACACCCAGACCCAAGGTAGAGATTTAAAATCACCTACCCCGCCGCGAATCGAACCCGGTTCGCCGAGTGGAAGGTAGGGGACTCTACCGACTATGCCACGGCGACGGACAACTACAAACAACCACTGTTCACCAACAAGGAAACAGCCAATCATTGCATGCCGGAACCTACCTCGAATTTTCTCTCAGATAAGCGTTGTGATATACTACGGCCGTGTCCAAAAATTATCTACAGTTTTTTAGCTACAAGTCACAGAAAGCGAAGCCAGAATCTATCAATGGCAACTCACTGTACGGAGCAAATGTACATCCCTGCACGATTTAAAAGCGGAGTGAAGTGAGGCGGGTACGTTATCCAGTCTACCAATATAGGAATTGCATTACTTTCTCATAGTTTAAATGAGACTTCGGAGCTGGATTTTAGTGTCTTGCAGTTAAAAACGGCAGATAAATTGTTGGACACGTCCTTGGTACATAACAACTCTTCTCTGGGAGTAATTTCAAGGTAGGTTTCAGCATGCAATTGTTGACAGTTCCCTTGTTAGTATAATTCAGGGAGTAATTTTATTATTTCACGGTCTAATTTAGGAAAAAAAAGACAAATGACGTACACCAATGTAAACAATTGGGGCACTGCGCTACAAGCCGGAAGGTCCCGATGGGGTCATGATTTTTAAACTGACCCAAACCCTCTGGCGGCACTATGGCCCTGGGGTCGACTCAGCCTCTAACGGAAATGAATACCAGACGCTTGTTCTGGGGGTAAAGGCGGCCTCAAGCAGGGCTGACAACCCGGCTAACATCAAGTGCCGATTGTCCAGAAAAACTGGGAGCCTTAACCTCCCACTACCCCAAGGGCCTCTCGAGGCCTGTCGTGGGATCACTCACTCACTCAATGTAAACAATTCCCATTGCTTTCTTCCGAAATTTGATTAATGCTAAGATAACCGACATATCTGATATCTTTAAGTTCCGAAGAAGGCAATGGGATTAACTATGATTTGAGGGAAGTAGATTATACAGGGAATGATTGGAAAGCATTAGCTCAGGATAGGGATGTATGGAGAGCTTATGTCCGCGCGGCCATGAACCTACGGGTTCGATAGTGCCAGTGAGTAAGTAAGTAAGTAAGAAGGCAATGGTAATTGTTACTGTCCACAGACAAGAAGAATGACAGCAAGGCACGAAGAGGGGCACGGGAAATTGCAAGCGATACAATGGCTTACTAGTTGAGAATTTAGGAACAGTCCTTGATGTCATTGACATCAGAAGTTTATTTCAGGCGTATTCAATTTTATGTTTTATATTTTGTGTTTTACGGTAATTAAATTTGCTCTTCTTTTTTGTATTGCATTGTAAGCCCATGTTTTCTCTTTACAGAGATTTAGGCGCTCTCATCCTACAGGGAAGAATTTGAACCATACTAATTTAGTTACACTTGTTTTCGTATAGATGTCATTTGAGTGGTCCGTGGTCAGCGTTCCGCCTCATACTAACATCTAGGAAACCAAGGTAGTACTAGGACGGGAATATTCGGTAAATTTTGCTTAGAGGCCTTTTCATTCGGGCTTTTTACGAGCCTGAATCTTCAGACTGAACCAGCTTAAATTCCTCAGACTTGCTCCTTGGATTTTTCCGTCCTAAAAAAATCATCGACCCCGGCCGGGTTTGAACCCGCGACCCTCGGAACCAGAGGCAAGGAGCATAACCACTAGTCCACCGCGGCCGATTTTGCTCTTCTTATTCAGTTTAGTTTACTTTGTATTTTAATGTTTCGTAGTTCACGTGAGGTAAGGTCGATGATTAAAATTTGAAGTTTTTCTGTCAGACTCGTAATTAACACGCCACGCTCAGCGTCTAAATGAAGGCAAGTTATAGTACAGTCCTTCATGATATAATGTGCTACGTAGGAAATACCTACTGCTTTCATACACTTCGTCTGTGAACAGTACACAGGTTTGCGTCACACTTTTTTCTAAATAAAACAATAGTACGCTTAAGCATTATTTATTATCTCCAATGAAAGGTTTGATCTTGACCCACAGAGTTTGATGTCACGTCGAGAATTCAACTGAGAGGATTGTAATTTGCGAGTTTTGCTGAGTTACATAAATCATACTTACTTATAGCATGTTATAAATAATAATATAGTACCTTTTTTATCCGTTTTCCTCAATTAGAATTGATTTTTATTAAAAAACTCGTTAAATGATTAAATCATGAAGGCCATCAGTGCCAATTAGCATGCCGAAGATGAAACATGTTATTGAAAGGCCTTCATAATTTAATAATTTGAGGAGGTTTTTTTAAATAAAAAATCAATACTAATTGAGGAAAAAGGATAAAAAAAGGCAGTGCGTTTTGTTGTACTTACAGCAATAGCAACCATGATTAAAAGTTCAACTTCGTACATTTTGGGGTTGCCAACCTAAATAACTATACTACAATAAAATAATTATACTGTAATATTACATATTACAAAACGCGTATGGGAAGTAAATCCACTGCCCTCTATGTCCATCCATCCATAGTAATTCTGCCCGAGGGCAGGTCTTTCACTGCAATCATAGCATTTTCATGCTATGCTTTGCAGCTTACTAGGGAATTGTAGGTGTGGTAGCTTCCCGTTGCTTTCCACACCGGTGAAGGATGATGATGATGACAATAAGGATGATGATGATGGCCATATGATTTCGGGGACCGTTTGGGCCTTAAAGGTTTCCTGACATTTGTCTTACAGGTGAAGAAAAACCCTAATAAAAACTCACCCAGAAAAACTGTCCCGACCGGGGATCGAACCCGGGCCAGCTGCGTGACAAGGCAGCACGCTACCTCGAGACCACAGCGGTGGACGCCTTCTATGTATATACAAAAAAAAAGATATCCAAAAGGTAGCGTTATACATTATAGAAACAAATCACTGCATTTTTAATGAACTGAACTTTATTTGAAACAGTATAAAACAATAAATAAGTACTTGCGCCATTTTATCATTAATATTGTCTCACGGCTTCCTGTTTTTTTTCAATTAATGAAAATTGCCCACACTTTTAACGTTAGTCAATTGTTATAATGAACGCAAATATTTCCAACAAAGATGTTATTTTACTATTATTTATTATTTTGAAAACACCATCGAGCAAAAAATAATGTACAACGCACGTTTGTGAAGTGTTTTACAGAATTTGTGAAATAAAAAACCGAGGGATAGCGAGGTATTTAAACATTTTCCTCGATTCTGTAAAAAAAAACTTGCCAACCGCGCATCGTAATATACTATATCCATCCATCCATAGTAATTCTGCCCAAGAGCAGGTCTTTCACTGCAATCATAGCATGTTCATGCTATGCTTTGCAGCTTTACTAGGGATTTATATACTATATAGCATGTGAAGATAAAACGCGTAATATAACATACGTAGAAGTGTGAACATCGGAATTATAATATAGATAAAAATATAAATATCTAAAAAATGTGTGCTTTGTAGAAATATTTCAGAAATGAACCGTAAAAAACAATTTTGATAAGAAAATCAACAGAAGGATAAGCGACACGATTTGTATGCTATGTTATAACGTTATAATACTATAAAAAGCGCACGTATGACCTCAACTTATGTTGTATTAGGGAACGGAATGTGTGCCAATGACCGTGGCCTACCACGATACAAGGACAAAGGTCTTTAATATTCAAGATAACTTACTCTAATAATAGCATTATGATAATCGGTGGTCCTATTTGTTAATTTTTACTTGCATGGAATAATAAACTTTCCATAATTTATTTATTTTATTTTCTTATGCAAATAATTACGTCAGTACAATGACTTAAAATTGATTCACGATAATTTATGCAGAGTGTTCTGAAAGTCATATTACAAACTTCTAGGGCTAGTAGAGGGACTGAGTAGACAATATTTCTGAATAGGAACCCATGTCCGGAAACGTACCGATGTTTTAATATGCAATATCTCATATGAAGAAGAAAAGGATATGAATGCAAAAATATCTAAATTTTTAAGAATTTTAGAGTTAATAAATTCTATCTTCAAGCCACAGTTAGTCCAAAAGCATTCAAGACTAGAGGTGTATAAAACACTGGCTCTTCCAACTCTTTTGTATGGTAGCGAAGTATGGACGTTGAAACAGAAGGATATACAGAGACTTAGATCTGCTGAAATGAGATACCTTCGGAGGACTTCAGGATACACACTAGATCACAAAAAAAATGAAGACATCTTAGAAGAATTACACATGGAACCTTTAGAAAACAACATTTCTGATTATAAGTCAAGATGGATGCAACATGTCATCGAATGGAAGATCACATAATACCCAAACAAATGTTAAGATATCAACCTGCAGGAAGAAGACCAGGACGTCCACTCAAAAGACTTTTGGATGGTGTTTCTCTTGAGGCCGAAACAGGTCAACAAATGGCCTAAATTCGTGAATGTACTATGATGATGATGATGATGTTAAAACCCCTAACATCGACGATGCATCGCTCTTTATGAACGATGTTTTATGAACGGTATTTTGTCATGCCTAACGCCATGCATTGTATTATTTTCGCTGCTCGTTCGCTTCCTCAGCCACACGCGTACATTCTTACATTTAGCATCTCGCTCTCACTCTCAATCCCTCAACACTCATCAACATCAACGGTCTTTTTTTTACAGATATGTATTAAACACCACCAAACGAAGTTTGTGAATTTGATCGTGAGTGGATAAAAAAGCTGATGCTTTAGAAATGTGGGATGACATGAAAGGTTTATTTCCTGGGCTGTATAAATTGGCTATGATATATTTGCCTATCGTAACAACATCGGTGCCCATTGAGCGGCTATATTCAGAGGCTGGGTCTACGATTACCTAAGAAAGAAACCGCTTACTATTGTTTATCTGGCTTAACTTGGCAAATAGAAAGATGGAGATATAAGGGAAGATCCTTGACCGCTTTTTCCCAGATACAAATGAAAGAACCCACCCTGTTGTCAGTTTTCGTCTTCCCCTTACCCCTATTAACATCTGGTGAAGAAACAACGACAACACTGGCGCGAGTGAGAGAGATCTAACAAAGAAACAGACAAAAAATCTTCCTTGTGTGACTGCAACAAGAGTGCAGAAATTCTGGAAATGAAGAGTAGATTTGAAAAGTTAGAAAAACAAATGAATTCGATGAATGCAGAATATATAAACAAATTCAAGGACATGAGCATGATGTTGATCTTGTATAAACTAGAAATCACCAGACTTCAAGAAATTATATGGTCCCTGCATCCCGAGATTGATTTAAACCCAGCCTTCACTGTTGATACTAGTAATATTTCACTTGCACTGACTGTCTTTTTCTACAAATTTCTTGCAAAGTTAAACCAGACGAACAATAGGCAAAAGATTGTCAAAATTGTTGTTTTTAAATTCTATTTTGCGAAATAGATAACTAATGAACATATTCAACATTATTTTCTGTTTTTAATTATTTTCCAAAATATCGAAAAAATCGATATATCGTTCATAAACATCGATATTTTCAATATCGACATTTTACTATTGAAAACGTCGATGTTCTAACATCGACGTTTTTTATGAGTGATGTTGCATCCCCAATTAAAGTGTGTCGAATTTGCCGGTGTTATTTTGCAACCGAATCGTCACTACATGACGTCAGAAGAACACCATGTCAAATGAGGTGTGACGTAAGGTACAGAATTATATTACGTTTGACTCATTTCAGAAGAAAGTCAAATTTAATTGGTAACAATACCAATGAAACAAAAACACTTTCATTGAAATATATATGTAGTCAATATGCCCATTTCACCAATTAATGACTTATTATCAATTCTGTCTTCAGTCAATATCTGGTCTTGAGAATGACAGCTTGGCTGTAGAAACTTGTTGACCATTTTAAAACATTAATTGGTGAAATGGGCATATTGACTACATATATATTTTAATATTATATCACCAAGTAGATCACTTGTGTATTAAATACTTTCATTGAACACAATAACACTTGTGCTAACAATGAAAAAAGTTTCTGTCTTCTGTCCTGGATGTTTCCCTTACGAAACTGCTCACTGCAACAGAGACTCGATGTGACGACCACCAACGTCGTTGCACACATTGTACCGACGAATCATGTTTAGGTACACTCGTTCCATTACATCAGGTGTCCCGTTAATCTCTTGTGCAGCGACAATAACTCGTGACGTCATGTATCGCCTATCCGGTGGCAAAACAACACCGGCAAATCCGACACATTGCAATGGCTGTAGCACGGAAATGGTATGTTTCCGGGCATGGGTTTCTGTTCAAAATATTGTCTACTCAGTCCCCTCTACTAACTCTAGAAGTTTGTAATATGAATTTCCGAACACCCTGTATAAAAATAGGAGGTTCTAATGTATCAAATGAATGGAAAACATGAAGAAGAAAAAAAATCATGCATAAATTTTGCTAATATTAGCTCTTAACATGTTATATGATGCATGATTACCAGCCGCTTAGAGTTTTGTACATATATTAGATTTCCTCTTCTGCGTTGAAGAGTGATTAATTAGATCTCTTTGTAATTTAGTGATGCCAGTAACCTATTTTCTGATTTCTCTATGCAGTACTTCCACTTTAAGACAACATCAAGTTTGAGACAGCATCTTCTATCTCAGTTATGGAAATTCTACATAGTCCTAATAACTAAATTAATGGCTCTATCGAACCCGTAAGTCCATGGCTGTGCGGACATAAGCTTTCCATACATCGCTATCTTCGGATAATATTTTCCAATCTGTATATTATATTCTATTCTATAGTAATTCTGCCCGAAGGCAGGTCTTTTACTGCAATCAAAGCATTTTTATGCTGTGCTTTGCAGTTTTACTAGAGAATTATAGGTGTGAGAGTTTCCCGTTGCTTTCCACACCGGTGAAGGTTGATGATGATAATGATAAGGATGATCTCAGGGAAAAGTTAGGCCCTAAGCTTCCTGACATTTCTCTTACAGGTGAGGAAAAGCCCCGAGAAAACCTCACCCAGGAGCCTGCCCGATCGGGAATCGAACCCGTATCCGCTGCGTGACAAGGCAGCACGCTATCTCGAGACCATGGCGCTGAACGTGTATATATATATATATATATATATATATATAAATATATACCTGTACAATATAATTCCCTCAAATTATGGTAAATGTTATTCTTCCACCTCATTATTGGTTTACCAACTGGGAATTTTTCTTCTGGTTTTCCTACAATAAATTTCCCTCACCATTTTCATTGCCTAATCGTGCCACATGTCCAGCCCATCGCAGTTTTATTAGACTGGTTTCCTACAGAGATCATGTAACTCACTGTTATGAAGTCTTCTCCATTCGCCTGATGGATCATTTGTCTTTGAACCAAAAATTTTCCTAAGGACTTTATTCTCAAACACTCGCAATATTTTATCTTTTTTTTTTAAGTAAACGTCCATGTTTCCCAACCATACATTGTACATAAGAGAACTGGGAGAATAACAGTTATAAAGTCCTAATCACAGAGTATAATACTGTGTGGTTCTAATCATCATCATCATCCGTCACGAATTAGGCCTTTGTAGACCTGTTTCGACCCCATCTAGCAGTCTTTTAATTCAAATTAAATTGAATTATCTAGTAGATATTGTGTGTAGGCCTATTCAGATTCAACCTCGAAATGAGAAGATTCCTGATTTATTAATTTGGCCTACTAGCTAATACCCGGCGTGCACTGCTACGCCTAAATCAATTATGTGTTTTTACGTTTAGTTAAATAAATAAAAGGAAAAATAATTATAAATTTATATCGTTATTATTTTTAGATACCCCATGCTGATTACCTGGCATTGCCCGGGAATCTACATATCCCGATGTATTTGGCACAAATGAGCTGAAATACAAAATTCGTTATTTCGAGTTATCCGTGCTGCTCCTCTGCTTGCCCGGTAATCTACTTATCCCGATCTTTTAAGCATCGATGAAAGACAAAATGGTTAATGTGAGTTATCCATAAAAGATAAACATATACTGTCGTAGGCTTTTTTGTAGAGTTTTTTTTAAGATATTAAATTCTGTGTACATTAATTTTGAGTATTTGTTATGGTTTAGGTAGCGTAGGCCATTTAAACCTACAAAAAGCAACTTTTATTTTACTTTTTCACTACAAAGGGTGATTTTTAAGGGTGAAGGGCTTGAGCACTCTTATAGCTTATAACTTTCCCGGGAAAATCCTGAACATTTTGAAAAAAACCCCATCACAATCGGCAGTGCACGTTTGTCCGGGAATCTGCTTATCCCGATCTCCTTGGCATCAATGAAAAACAAAAATGGCTATTGTGTGTTATCTGTAAAAGATAACATATATGCTGTCCCGACTTTTTTAGTGTTTTTTTGAGATATTCAATTCTGTGTACATTCATTTTGTGTATTTGTTATGGTTTAGGCAGCGTAAGCCATTTAAGGGTAAAAAAAAAGGGACTCACGTTTTTCACTACAAAGGTTGTTTCTTAAAGCCGATGTTCATCCCGGGAATCTCCTGAACATTTTGCAAGAAAAAAACCATCACAATCAGATCAACGGTATGGCCGCACATAAAGTACAAACAAACAAACAAACATTGATTTTTATATATCTGATTAAAGGATATTAACGGAACCTGATTTTTAAGGTTTCCAATCCTTTGTGTAAAAATGGTAGTTACTAGAGGAAAATATGAAAGGAGAACAACCGTCAAAGGGGAGATTTATGGACATTTTAAAATGATAAAATCTTTGGAAATAACAAGAGAATTAGCAATTTTTCAAAACTAACTTAAGGTAGCGGTTTCTTTTAAATGAGTGTCACTGAGATTTTGCCTTTAGGGTTGAGGTGGTAAATCATCTTTGGTAAACGGGAATTTGACATTCTCTGATCATCACCCAATACTGCATTCGGAAGAAGAAGAAGTCACTGAGATTTATTATAGAAAAGGCATAGATCAAAGGAATCCCTGAGAAAAGGTCCCAGAGAATTAATTGCTAGTGTTATTGAAAAGGTTTACAAAGTGTTGTGTATGAAGGCTTTTCATATTTCTATACAGACATAAATATTTATGGCACTCCTCAAACCAGAGCGTAAACAGAGGTCTGAAGACCCTGGTTTGTCTAGCTGGCTTAACTTGGCAAAGAGAGAGATGGAGATATAAAGATAGATCGTTGACCGCTTTAGTCAAACTACAAAAAAAAGAACCCGCCCTGTTGTCAGCTTTCCTCTTCCCCCTTGCCCCTATTAACATCTGGTGAAGAAACACCGACGACACTGGTGCGAATGAGAGAGGTGAGTACAGTTGTCTCATTCTACAAATTAAACCAGAGAGACTATAATAGACGCCCAGTTAAACTTTAGGTCACCAATAGAATTTTATGTTGTGTTGTTTTCAAATGCTGGGCCTTGGGAATGAAGCCATTAGCGTTCTTGCTCTCCAATATTTCTCTGGCATGCCACAGCATAGAAATGGTCCACAAATGGTTGTTGTGAGAATGGTCGGTGGATACAAAAAATATATATCCTTCCGGCAAGGTCTGATGGACCCATTAACCAACGGCATGTGTGGCCCTCCAGTCATACTGGTGGTTTATGTGAGTGGGTGATGTAACCACCATTACAAATAAAAAATTGGTGCCCGCTTAAAAAACGGTTACATTTATGCTGAACTAATAAGATTTTGGTTTATTTACCTCATAGACCGATGAAATTGCCTGTTCCTGTCATTGTAGCCAATAGAAATATTGTTCCTCTTTTGAAATTAAAATTCGTAATGAGCGATATCTCCGCAAATTAATTTCTTTGACAAGGATATCGATTCAACAATGTTCAATCATCTGTTATTGATTTGTCCCAAGCCAAAGAGATTTTACAGTAAAGATATGCTTAGAAATCGCCCGGAAAGTAAGATCAAATTATTTGGTAAAAATTAAACATTATAATTATTTTTAGCTTCTGATGTTGTATTATTCTCTAAATAGTTACTCCAAATTCAACGCTTGGTTGAGCTTTTCATTAGGCAAAATTACTCGCGACTTTGTCGCTTGTGATTTTTTCAGAAAAACATAACCTCTTGTTAGATTACGGTTGGTAATGAAACAACCAATTGTAAATCTTACTATATTCGAGAAAAAACCATACATCCCGAAGTTAGGACTGGGCAAGATAGGTAGACAAAATTACTCTTTGTTGAGTCGCCCAGGTCACGACTTCTAATTACTCTATTTCAGTCACCGAGGGATGACTTTTACTTCCTTTTCATCATCATCATCCAGGGATTAAGCGTGTTGGCTCGTTCCAGTTTCATGAAAGCTAGAATTGTTAAAATCGTTCAGACTCGTCTTTTCTTCGTGTTGTCCATGATTCACTACCGTAACTTAATATTGATCTTGCGAGAACCTTATAAAGCCGTAATCTTTTGTACTAAGATGGTTTCATTATACTATTTATTATCCCCGTTGTTTTGTGAAATTTGTGATTTTCTTGTAATTTTTTGAAACCGCGGGTTGAGATAATATTTTATAATACGATCCGCTGTTTAACATTACACGATAAGTCCGTGGCGCTGTGGTCTCGAGGTAGCGTCCTGCCATGTCACGTAGTGGGCCCGGGTTCGATCCCCGGTCGGGACAAATTTCCTGAGTGAAGGATTTTTTCGGGGGTTTTCCTCACCTATAAGGCAAATGTCAGGTAACATTAAGGTCCAAACAGTCCCTGAACATCATCTGGCTATCATTAACATATTCATTAAGTTTAGGATTCAGGTCTCTCCTGGCGCACAATTACCATCATCATCTATCATCAAAAAGATGTGGAAACAAATTTAGAAAAATATAACAGATTAAATGGTATAATTAGGAGACATTTTGGAAAACAAATGAGGAAAGAAATCCAATTGAGATTTCATAATGCCATAGCCAAACCTGCTCTACTATACGGAAGTGAATGCTGGACACTTCGAGCAAAAGATAAATCCCGCATTAATAGTTCACAAATGAGATTCCTCCGATCACTAACTGGATTAACATTAAGAGATAGAATGAAAAGTGATGAGATAAGGATGCAGTGGAATAGTAGGGAAATGGTTGAACATATACAAAATTATCAGATTAAATGGTTCCAACACGTCCAGAGAATGTCAAATTCCCGTTTACCAAAGATGATTTACCACCTCAACCCTAAAGGCAAAAGAGACCTCGGAAGACCCTTCAACCGATGGAAAGATCAGTTTTTGTAGTCGCAGAACGGGCATCATCACCCAATACTGCATTCGGAAGAAGAAGAAGAAGATCTATCATATATCAACAGGGCAGTGTAACTCCGCCTTCTAGCGCCCGATCCTCAGAAGTGGGTTACAACAACGCCATGCCAGGAGAGAACATCTAAATGACAACATGGTGGCATTGAATAAAAAAAAGTTATACGATAACTGATCGGGTGATTAGTTATTTCACTCAATTATTTACAATCGATATTTTAATTAGGACCAATACAAAGTCAATTATATGTTAAAATTTGGAAAAATATCCTAGCGGAAGTAAATCCAAATCTACATAGATATTAAAATTCCTCGAACAAATAAGTCAACGTACCAAAGGAGTATTTCGGAGACTCAAACCAGCGCAAGTTCCGTAGCTCTGCGCCAAGGCCTCTCGGTTACGGCACGGGACCCTAGTAATTTTCCTTTATTTATTTTTTAATGCTCTGAACAAAATTTGTTAGACTTTTTTTAACATCTCCATCCATCCATCAGTAATTCTGCCCGAGGGCACGTCTTTCACTACAATCATAGCATTTGCATACTATGTTTTGCAGCTTTACTAGGGGATTATAGGTGTGGTAGCTTCCCGTTGCTTTCCACACCGGTGAAGGATGATGATGGCCGGATGATTTTCGGGGACAGTTGGGCCCTAAGCTTCCTGACATTTGTCTTACAGGTGAGGAAAAATCCCGAAAAAACCTCCCCAGGAGCCTGACCCGACCGGGAATCGAACCCGAGACCACTGGGTGAAAATACAGCACTCTACCTCGTCATTGTCACTATCACACTCAAAGGATATTAAAATACTTATCTATTTTAAATAAATTTTCTTACGCAACGCAGAAGCGTTATTATTACGACAGTTGTATAATTAATGACTGAAGTTTATTAGAACATAACATTCAAAACGATACTGGAAGTAATAAGAGAAAATATCGACTTTCATAATAACACAGCTCTTGCGATAACCGTTTACTGATGACAAAAGTTACTAAACTGTTACTGACCAAATCTGCAATACATTTTTTAGGGATGCTCATCTGAACGTCTTATATTATTGCTTCATCATCATCGTCCAGTATCATGGCAGCTGCCGCCGTCTTTCGGAAACCAAACGCCATTCATCTCTGTCCATCCATTGATCTTCCTCCATTCCTCTGATATTCATAGCTGCTTGTACCCCTTCTATCCAAGTTTTCTTCGGTCTTCCTCTCTTCCTCCTTTCCATTGGGATCCATTCCATAACAATTTTAGGCAATCTTTGCTCTGGCATTCTTTTGACATGGCCATACCACTGTAATCTTTTCTTTTCTATAATGTCTATGATGTCCGGCTCCTCTTGCACAACCATAATTTCCCTTATTTCTTTATTTCGTATTCTATCCATTCTAGATTTTCCAGCTGATCTTCTTAAAAACATCCATCATATTATTGCAATATTAAATATATTGAATTTAGCATCTTTATTTACTGTTATCTTGACCGCTGTGGCCTAGTGGTTGTGCTCCAGGTCTTTGGTCACGAGTGTCGCGGGTTCAAACCCAGCCGGGGTAAATGGATTTTTTAGGATGGAAAAATCCCAGGAGCTAGTCCTCCGGAATGGAGTCTGAAGATTTTCAGGCTCGTAAAAGATTCTTAAGCTTGAATAAAAAGGCCTCTAAGGAAAATTGACTGACCTCATCATCCTAGTAATACTTTAATTGCCTGCTAGATGTCTCATTGGATCGGTGTGTTCACCGCAAACTATTCATGACATCAGTGGGAAAATAAGCGCAACTAAATTAACTTGGTCTTGGTCTAGTAGCTCCTAACAAAGGAGAGGCTAAGACTCAACATTGGGCTATGCTAATGTAGAAAAAAATGTAGATGTATTGTTATATTTCCACTGTGGTCTCGAGGTAGCGTGCTGCCTTGTCACGCAGCGGACCCGAGTTCGACTCCCGGTCGGCTCCTTGGTGAGGTTTTATTCGGGGCTATTCCTCACCTGTCAGGACGCTTAGGGCCCAACGGTCCCCGAAAATCATCCGGCCATCATTATCATCATCAGCCTTCATCGATGTGGAAAGCAACGGGAAGCTACCACACCTATAATTCCACAGTAAATCTGCAAAGCATATAGCATAAAAATGCTATGATTGCAGTGAAAGACCTGCCCTTGTGCAGAATTACTATGGAATGGATTGTTATATTTCACGTGTATCTCGTTAAATTTGAAGTTTAAATACCTGGCAATACTTCGTAATTGCATAATTGATAAATTAAATATAAACTTTCTAGAAGTATCATTACGGTAATATTTAAGTTTTTATCGATTTTTCCTGGATGGCAATAGAAAAATATAAAAAATGACAACCACACTCTCCCCAGTCTAGTATCCATCCTCTCTGCGGTTATGCAGTGAATATACCCCAGCCACTGATTCCTGGCCCTGACGTTTTCACGACAGTGTTACTGATATGGATATTCAGTGGGAGTGGCCGTTTTATGTATGCGGTTAGCAGAAATACAGCTGACAACATCTCAGCAATTTCAAACCTTACTAGCGCGCTATAGCTGCGTCAAGAGCGGTGATTGGTTGTGGCAGACATCTACTCCCACTACAACCGTATCCTTATTGGCAGTAGAGGGCGAATTCTCCCTTTATCCCTCGCATAACCTAAACTTCAAAGCCGGAGATATGGCGGCTCGGGTATAAGCATAACTAAATTCACTTTGCATAGTAACTCCTAACAATGGAGAGGCTCAATATTGGGTTATGTCATTGTATACTAAGTAAATGGACATAATACATTAGAAGAGGAAATTAAAGAAAGATTGGTAAATGAGAATAAAGTCTATTTTGCAAATAGAACCTTATTTAAAAGCAAATTAATATAAAAAACTGCAACAATAAGGTTATACAAAACACTCATTAGACCAGTAGTTACATATGCTTGTGAAACTTGGGTCCTAAAAGAAACAATAAAACAGGAATTATTAATTTTTTAAAGGAAAATTATAAGAAGAATATTTGGACCAAATAGAGGAACGGATAACTGTTGGAGTATCAAAACAAATAACGAACTAAACAAATTAATAAAAAATCAGAACATAGTAAACCATATAAGATCTCTCAGAATTGGTTGGCTTGGACATTTGATAAGAATGGATGATAAGAGACTGGTCAAAAAGCTCTACAAATGGAAACCTATATGAGGCAGAGCTGTAGGAAGACCGAATATCAGATGGGAGGATGACACAATGAACGATCTAAAGAAAATGCAAGTGACTAGTTTGAATATGGCAAGAGACAGATTGGCATGGAGGAGGATTGTTGAGAAGGCCAAAACTTTCACTTTTGAAGTTGCCGTGCCTTAAGATGATAATGACATTGTATACTGTAGCCACTGATTCTCCGGCCTGACGTTTTCACGACAGTGTTGCCGATATGGATATTCAGTGGAAGTGGCCGCTTTATGTATGCGGTTAGCAGACATACAGCTGACAACATCTCAGCAATTTCAAACCTTACTAGCGCGCTATAGCTGCGTAAAGAGCAATGATTGGTTGTGGCAGACATCTACTCCCACTACAACCGTATCCTTATTGGCAGTAGAGGGCGAATTCTCCCTTTACCCCTCGCATAACCTAAACTTTCAAGCCGGAGATGACGGCCTCGGGTATAGTTGTAGTAGTATATAAGGTTAAAAAGAAAAGTTCTTCTTCTTCTTCTTCCTTTGATGTGATAGACCTAGTGGTCTGTTACGTTCTCAATCCAACGTTTGAAGGGTCTGCCCAACCCCACCTGCTCATGGTGCAACCTGCCTAAAACAAACGGGGCTCTGGGGACCGAGTCACGGCGGTATAACCGTTCCATCAAGTTACAGAGTAAATGTTGTATCATAATCGTGCCTGTCCAAAGGCCTAAGGTTGCAACCCCACCACTGAACTTGCTCGCTTCAGGCCAATAACCTGTTGTGAGAACTTACGTTACTAAAAAGTCTCAAAGAAGATGTAAAAGGACTAGTCTAAGAGAAGTTTAAAAAGTCAAAATGCCAATTCAATAAATGATTAAACACACGAATTATCATAAGTAATGCCACGAGTGATTTCCAAATTATCTAGATAAATTTACGACTCACGAAGTGAGGAGTGAATTTATGTAGAGAATTTGGAAATCAAGAGTGGCATTTGTTAGGACTATTTAACGAATAAAATTAAGCTGTTTACTCACAAATCATTGTTTAACTATAGTTATTTTAAAATATTTATGTATTTAATGTAAACGGCGATGTTTGAAAACAAATCAGAAATGTGAGGTTATGTTCATTCACTTTAACTAGATCATATTATTTATTGCCAAATAAGATCGCAATATTGTAAGAGTGTACCCAAGTGGAGAAATAATGAAACACATCAAGCTATATATCATAATCAACATTTACGGGTTATTCATTTATTTTTTTAGTAAACAACTCAGTAAAATCAAGGAATCTTTTCATTATTTGCTATATTCAATGTATATGGAGAAAAATAATGCTTTGACCTGTTCAGAACATTAAAAAAGGAGGAGCTTTCTTTATCACAAAAGTAGGAGCTGATAAAGAGAAATCGATAAAGAGCGAGATGAAACACGACTGCCATTGGTTGTAAAACAACATTCATTGAAACGTGATTTGTCATTGACTAGCATTTGTGGCATGAGTTAAGTAGTCTATATAATTAAAACAATGCTAGCACGTTCATGCTCAGTATATAAATTAATTAATTAACTTTGTTTTGTGTTTCAGCTTGTATAGATCAAAGGTATGTGGTTGCCATAATGGGTTTCCTGGCTATAGCCAATGCATACACTATGAGGGTATGTCTTTCCGTGGCCATCACTGAAATGGTGGTACATCATGAGAGGAATTATACAGCAATAGATCTTGAAGCTTGTCCTTCAAGCGTTGAAATGGGCTCCACTGCTAAGGTAGGTCCTTACAATATATAAAGTCGCACTCATTACTATTCGGTCCTTTAGTTTTAACATTTTCACACGATTTTTATAATACAAGGAGTGATATAAAACATGTCAATAAATTTCAAGGTAATGTAATTAAAAACTATGTACAACAGCCTTTAGTCCAGCGCCGTAGTCGAGTGGTTAAGGCAATATGCCTTGATGCAAAGCTACGGGACTTGCGCTGGTTTGAGTTTCCATGGGGGAAGAAATTTTGTTATGGAATTTTGGCCAGTACGGGATCAGTACCCACCCAGCATCGTGAGGAATTTTGGTAGCTACAATAAGTAGCGGCTCCAAGTTGAGAAAACAAACTGTGACGGCTGGGGGATTCGACATGCTGACCACATGTAATGCCTACACTGGCTGTATGATAGTCTACCTCTTATTAACACATGTGGATGTGAGACCAGCATACGGATGGCATGCCAAGGGCCCTCTAGGCATGTCGCACCATGGTGTTTTTTATACACTAGCCTATAACGAAAATAATCCTCCATGTTGCAAAAATGAAAATAAAAAGAAATTAAATAATCCACTTTACAATGTGTAAATGGATACATATTAACAATTCAAAGGCAATTCTGTAACACCCCTGGTTCTGAGCCTGGCAGGTTCAAACACGGGCTGAGTTGGTGGATTTTTTCGGAGCATATAAAAATTCTGAGTATGACTTCCTTCGAAAGGGAAACAAAAGATTGGGTTCCCTATCGTATATTTACGGCAGGTAAGTAAGTATCAACTCTAAAAACAAAGGTTTTAGCTTTTCGAGGGTATGAGCCACTAAGAGTAAAAATCCAATTAGTGATAGAACAGGTGAGCAATTTTAATTACCTGGGATACAATGTATGATATAGAAAAAGTGAAGACACTGAAAACAAAATAAATAAATTTAATTATATGTGTGGCACCATAAAACAAAGTCTCAAAGGAACTACAAAGGAGACAGTTTTAAAATTTTAGAAAACAATGGTGGTTCCAACACTACTACATAGATCGGAACACTGGATCTGAACCAAAAATCAGGAACGAAGAATAGAATCGTCAGAAATGAGGTTTCTGAGGAGTGTGGCTGGTTATACAATAATAGATCGAAAACGAAATGAAAATATACGAAGAGAACTAAATATATTCAAACTACTAGATCGAATTACACAATACAAAGATGAATGGATGGACCACATCAACAGAATGAATAACAATAGAATTCCAAAACAGATTCTTCATTACAAGCCACTAGGACGAAGAAATGTTGGAAGACCCAGTAAACGATGGGCAGACCAATTCTAACATGAAATCGGAACAGACTAGCAGGTATAATCCTCGATGCTGATGCTGATGATGAAGTAAGTAAATAAAGTACAAGGTGAAATGTCCTGCCATCCGTATGAGCAGGTTGTTGGGCAGAACTTCGGCCCCTGGTTCTAACACGTAGTCCATTTGCCCCCGGATAATTTGGATATGTAATTTATGTGCTAGATTGTTAATGAAGAGAATCTCAAGCTTGGAATAAGAGGCCTCTGGGTAATATTCCGCCTTTTTCACAACAATATTTGAATTACCTGAGATCTTAAAGAGTGTCGTTAATAAAATGCTACCTACCTATCTGATAGGTAGATATAAGAAAGAGCAATAACATAATACTATTAAGGAAAAACCTAATAATCAATAGCAGTTACTGGAAAACGTTCGATCATTCGTTCCACAGTTTAAATTTTCATTTCTATTAATTTCTGTACAGCGCTCCTCTTCAAATATAGAGGAACTTCGGGTAATTTGGACCCCTGTTTTGAATATGTTATTAATTAAGGGGATGATGGGTGAAAAATTGATCATTTGAGTTCAAAACTGGTTTTTTTTGTACTAAAAAATAGCCTGTACTCTACTGTATATGTTGGCAAAGTTTCAGAGGCCTATGGCACTTCTAAGTGCCCTAAATTACATCTGACTTAAAAGGTGCGCCAGTTATTTAACTTACTACCTGCATGCAAATATTTAAACTTGTTTTTCCACTCTTTTATTTTCACTGCATTTTGTACATTCAAAATTGAATGGAATTCGGAAATTTTGTCCTAGAAGGTTCAGATTTTTATTGCTTGTCCTAAAAAAAATGGGTAACAAAGTAGTGCATGGGTTTCATGATTGAAGTAGTATTTTAAGAAATAAAAAATATAATGTATGCAATTATTACTTCTTTTTTTGTAATTCCACGCATGAGGTACTTTTTTTTCTCCCTTTGTATTCACATTATAAGAATTCTAATGCATGATGTTTTTCTAAATATTATAGGGGTCATGTAAAAAATCAGAAATTTTACTAAAAAATTGTGGAACCCATTTAATTAGAATATATGCAAATTTTTAAAAATATAATATTTGATAACTCATAAAATAAACGTCCCACTAGAATGAAACTTAACCATGTATCATGCAGTGAATGTTTGTACAAAAAATCAAGTGTCTAGCTCAAAAAATGTAGAAAATAGGAATTTCACCCATCACCCCCTTAAGGGATTTGAATTTTGTTTAATTACAGTGATTATCATTAGTGTTGTAACTATGAAATAGCATTGTTATTTTATTCAAATATGGAAACATCTTCATAATTTATAAACTTTTTTACATTACAAGAAAGGTCTACTTTAACTTCCATATTCGAATAAAGTGGACCCCAGAGTCTGCCTTAGCTTTTAGTATATTTTTAAGTTTTACTCTATTAATTTATACACACAGGCAAAGATTAATCTGAAAATATTTATGACTGATCATAATTAAAAAGCGTTGATATTTATTTAATGTTTTGAAATATTACTGTTAATTATAACATTCACACGTCATTCAACCGCAAAAAGCGACGGTCTTTGGGTTAGTAAAATTACAAGAATATATTAAATAAAATTAATTAAGTGAATGGTTTTTAGAGGTAGCATCCTCATTGATAAAATATACGTAGCCTATTCGTGTAAAGTGGGCCCAGATTGTCCACATTAACCGAATTCCTTTGTTATGTTTAATTATTTTATACAGCCACCATGCCACACAATATCAAATCAAACCTGCCAGTATATTAAAACAGCATCTACATAATATATGTAGGAGTTTTTTTTCAACATTTGTAATATTCAACAGCAGAAATTAAGAATTGATTCTTAGCTTGAAAAACTTTGGTATGGTCATTTTCATAAATATCACAAATAAACCCTTCTTCGCACAAAGAATAAAAGAAACTGGCCTTGAACCCATCAAAGTTGATGAGGGGAAGAAGTTAAAATATTTTCTATTCGAGGACAGCACCAATTAAAGAAGATATTAATAGGGTCCCACTCAAACAGAGTGGTCCACATTACCCGACTTCCCTATATAATTGTTATTATTATTATTATTATTATTATTATTATTATTATTATTATTATTATTATTATTATTATTATTATTATTGTTATCACTACCGTTATCATCATAAGGGAAACATTTTATTTTTAACTTTTTTGGTCGTGGGGTTAAAAACATTTGTCAAATACTTTCAGTGTGGCAATAAGATCAATTCCTGAATATTTTATTTAAACATTTGCACTATGGTGATTTAATCACTATGAATACAAAAATAGTAAAGCATTGAATTAAATGACAGAACAATTATCGATTTAAGAAATCGGACAAAAGATATAGGTTACCACAAACAAAATGGAACATGGCCGTTATAAAAAATGGCGTGGCCTTGTGTTACCCACTGTATATGTAAAGAAGTTACTTTACGTCCTTGCCAAACTATTTAAAAAGTATTGAAAATGTCGCCATGCTTTCTTATTTTAAAAATCATGATTACCTTCTACAAAACCATCGAACCTTAGTCAAGGCACTACGTGATGAATTGGAGTGGGTCATGAAAAAACAGAGAGATCCCAACAATAGCCTAATAATTAAAAAATAACGAAGGACTGTTTTATTGCAAAATCTCAATGAAAAGCATACCTAAAATGATGAATGGCTACATACTTAATTAGTCATAAATTTAAGGTCAGAGACTCACATCAGTAAATGGAGAATAATGATTGTCTTCTACCAATAAGAAAAAAACTGGAAAAATCTGTGTGAAACTGAAGATCTAAAACTGAACTCACACCTACTGAATTAATAATAAATAATAATAATAATAATAATAATAATAATAATAATAATAATAATAATAATAATAATAATACTTCTTCCTTCCAAGTATTAGGCCAAGGCCTGTTACCATCCTATAGAAAATTTTCCCTCCAGCGTTTCATAGGACGGCCCATAATAATACTAATAATAATAATCCATCCATCCATAGTAATTCTGCCCAAAGGCAGGTCTTTCACTGCAATCATAGCATTTTCATGCTATGCTTGCAGCTTTACTAGGGAATTGTAGGTGTGGTAGCTTGCCGTTGCTTTCACACCGGTGAAGGATGATGATGATGATGATAATGATAAGGATGATGATGATGATGGCCATATGATTTCGGGGACCGTTTGGGACTTAAAGTTTTCCTGACATTTGTCTTACAGGTGAGGAAAAACCCCGATAAAAAACTCACCCAGAAAAACTGCCCCGACCGGGGATCGAACCCGGGCCCGCTGCGTGACAAGGCAGCACGCTACCTCGAGACCACAGCGGTGGACAATAATAATAATAATAATAATAATAATAATAATAATAATATCCATTGATGACAGCTATTCCTTTCTGGCATATAAGCTTCACCTTCACAGATTGGAGTCAAGGTCAAAACTATTCTGAACTTGGTTTCTATGTTCAAGGAAGAAATGCTTCAGATTCCACCACAAATATATAAATATTAGTCTATAGTGTTCTGCCCTAGGGCAGATCTTTCACTGCATTTTCAAGCTATGCTTTGGAGCTTTACTAGATAATTATTGGTGTGGTAGTTTCCCGTTGCTTTCCACACCGGTAGAATAATAGGATGATAATGATGATGGTCGGTGATTTTCAGGGACCGTTAGGCCCTAAACCTCCTGACATTTGTCTTACAGATAAGGAAAATCCCGAAAAAACTCACCCAGGAGCCTGTTCCGACTATGAATCAAACCCGGGCCTGCTGGTCACAAATCAGGACGCTATCTCGAGCCACAGCGGTGGAAATATATATTAAAAATGCTTACTTGTTATAGTAGCCATTAGATGGCAGTTCAACCGATGTTCCGCTGCCTCTAGTGATTTTAAAATTTAAATATTAGGAAGACATTTAAATGTTTGTGCTGAGATGCCAGAGTGGCGCAAGTGGAAGCACGCTAACGTATAGAGTTAGATGTCTCGAGTTCAAATCTCGGCTCAGGCATTTATTTTCTTTTCATATCATATCCATTCATAGTAATTCTGCCGGAGGACAGGCCTTTCACTGCAATCATAGCATTTTCATGCTATGTTTTGCAGCTTTACTAGGGAATTATTGGTGTGGTAGCTTCCTGTTGCTTTCCTCACCGGTGAAGGATGATGATGGCCGGATGATTTTTGGGAATCTTTGGGCCCTAAGCTTCCTGACATGTGTCTTACAGATGAGGAAAAACCCCGAAAAAACCTCACTCAGGAGCCTGTCACGACCGAGAATCGAACCCGGGCCCGCTGCGTGACAAGGCAGCACTCTACCTCAAGACCACAGCGGTGGACCAACTTATATATTTATTTATTTATTTATTTATTTATATACACAGTAAAACTTGTTCAAAGCTGAATCGCATGGGACCATATTTTTTTCTTTTCCCACATTAGACAATATTTCATATTATAAAAAAAAAAACATTAACCAATTTTAGATTATAAAGCACCGTATATGTCTTTCTATGTACACTTAGCGACAAAAAAGAATGAGCTGCTTCAAAAAAAGCAGTTCTTGTTATGGCCCACTGCGCATACTCGAAAAGCCATAGCTGAGGTTCAGGAGGGTGGTAACACACTGTTAAATGTTTTAAATACGCTGTATTTGGTTTTAATGGTCTTAAATAGTTAAAGAACAGTGAAGGAGACATGTTTCTAGATATTTAAGAGTGTTGGACAAATGCAATATTACTCAAATTGCGACATTTTGGATAAAGTTCAACTCTCGTTCATAGTGTAAAAGTAAACACAGCAACTAGTATCAGACGTTCGAAAAGCGTAGATGGTTAAACTACTTACAACAAGATGGAATGTATGTGAAAGACAGGGTTCAAATCCTCCGACAATTTTTTTTTATTCATTTGTATTTTCGCAAAATACATCCTATACTATTTAATTCCTGCCACATAATCTACGTTCACTTTACACTATCTTAAGTAATATTGCTGCCTCTGTTACACTATTTAGCTACCGGTATAAATTTAATTGTGCGTGCAGTACCATGTTGTAATAATAATGCTATAAATGTATGTAATAAAATATAATATAGCTTCATATATTTATGTGTTTATTTATTTATTACGTATTAGTGAGGAAAATGTTTCAACCTTCAATTAAAATATTTAGTTTATATATGTCAAGTCCATCATAATAATAGTTCATAGATGATGGACAATAATAATAACAATTATTATTATTATTATTATTATTATTATTATTATTATTATCATCCGTCATCTATAATCCGTAATAATAATAATAATAATAATAATAATAATAATAATAATAATAATAATAATAATGGGATGTATCAATTGATGTGAAGAATGTAATTACCTGGGGATCAAAATTAACTCAAAATGTCCCCAAGAAAATGACATAAAATATAGAATTCTAAAAGGCAGATCGGTAGTAACATTGTTAAACGGAGTTTTGTGGGATAAGAATAGATACCAAATTAGAAATTTATAAATCCATAATTCGAAGCACACTAACATTCGGTGCAGAAACTTGGCATCTGAATAAAAATTTGAGTTTAAAGCTTATGTCTACTGAAACGGATTCTTACAGACGCTCAACTAGACATTCTAAATTGAAAAAAAAAATAAAATAAATAAAAAAAAATACAATCATCACATAACAAACGAAAGTCCAAAATTCAATATTAGATTTTGTGAGATACAGACAACTAGAATGGTATTGTCATATACGTAGGATGCCAGAGAAAACATTACCCAGACAAGCTTTGGAATGGATTCCACCTGAAAAAGGATAGAGAGGTGGACCAGATTTAAATGAATGGATGATGTAAGAAGAGATATGAGGGAGCTAGGTCTGGAAGAATTGGAATGAGAAGATAGAGAAGAATGGAGAAAGAAGATCAAAATTTAAAAAGCTTTGGGCATAGAAGATGTTTTATTACACTGTAAACCTGTTTATAAATAATTAAATAATAATATTAATAATAAAAATATTAATACTTCCAAATAGTTCGTACGTCTTTTCTTTAAGAATGAATATACAGAATAAAATAGAAAGCACTTTAACAATTAAAAAAATTAACCTCACCGGGAATCAAACCTGCGACCTCTTGTATACGAATCAAGCCACTAAGCACTGTGCTACGCTTTCACTGCCTTGTTACGCTTAGAAAGAATACTCTTCAAGGGAAGAAGGAAAACGTATTGTAGCACTACTGTGCAATTAGTTTACTCATGTGAATCGCGCGTTAGAACTTGAAATATTCGAGAACAAGAGTCGGTTCATTCTTTTTGTCGCGAAGTGTACCTTGGATAAATTGTAGTTCCACTCCCTTTGGAAAGTGTAGTATGTCGAGTAATTCGACGGTAACACGCGAAAAAACAGTTCCGTTTCGTCAGTATCTTTAGGCGCGTATCCTGAAATTAAAGTATGCAGTTTCGGTTTCCACTCACTAACTACACTTTCGTCCACATCCTTTGATTCCCCGTACATTTCATTCCACACTACTATTGTGCCATCTTTTAAAACTGTCCACAACCAACCTGAAGATGCCTTGAAATCGTTATTCCCTAGGGATAGAGCAACAGATAGAGCATATCTTCGGAGCACCGATCCGGAAATTTGGAGATTCTTTGATCGTGGAGTTGTAAAACACTCCCACACGTAGTTGATTTCTTCATTTCATCTTTCCCCCCTCTACATTTAAACCATTTCCTTGCATCCATTCATTCATTATTTTTTCTTTGTGTTTTAAAATCTCATAAACTTGGGTTTTTCCACAATTAAATTTAGTCATTATTTCGCGTACCGAGTTTTTTGTTTTTCTTCAATCACTTTCACTTTTTCGTTTAATGACAATGATACATTCCATTTAGCCATCTTTATTCCTTAAATTCAGAACGCGACCTGTAAAAGCTACATACACAATCAGTCTCAGATCTTAAACTAATTTAAGATTTTTCAGTGCACTAGTTATTTGTAAGACAGATATCGCACATCAAATATTTGTTAAACTAACATGTATTCCGCAAAACGGGTGTGCAGTGAGGTCGAAAGAAAATTCCAGATAGGCCTACAGGTAGAAACTCTTCTTAACCCAGCGCGGCGGCAGGAATCATCACTTAGCATATTGTTAATTCGCCTAACGGGAATTCAATGAAATAGAAACGAATGTATTTCTCTCTCTATCTTGCCGCCCTATAAACAATTTTTTCATGAATTGTGTAGAGATATCCTTCCGTTTCCGTGTTGGACAGATTCCGTTTTATACAAAATAAATACACGTAAAATTACTGTTATTTTCGCCGGGACCAATAACATTTGTTCACATTGGACAGATTTCCGCATTATTCACTTTTCGGATTAAACGAGTTTTACTGTATATATATATATATATATATATAGGGCATACCAATCCAAAATACACATGTATATTCACTCAATTTTGCAGAAAAACCAGGTATTAATAGCACAAGACCACGATGATATAGAATATATGCCAAAAAAACTAAAAGAGGAATATGAAAAATGGGGACTTTATATAAATATTAGAAAAAACTAAATATCTGTGTATAGTAGAAGAAATGGAAAATGTAAATTTCAACAATGGAGAAGAACTAAAATCTACTATAGAACGCACTTATTTAGGAACAAAATTAAACCATTCAGGTGATAACGCAGTGAAAATTAAAAATAGAAGCACACAAACAAAACAGCCACATAAATGTTTTAAAACTCTGTTTGGCGGAGCAAGAAAATTACAAATATGTCAAACCATTCAGAGCATTTTAACAGATGATTCTGAAGTTGGGCACAATTTCTACCAGGGAAATGAAACAGAATTGTAAATACAGAAATGGATGTTTTAAGAAAATGAGCTGGAAAATCTAGAATGGATAGAAAATATGACTTAAAGAAGGACATTATGGGATGGGCGAGAGGAACTGGACATCACAGACATTATAGAAAAGAAAAGATTACAGTGGTATGGCCATGTCAAAAGAATGCCAGAGCAAAGATTGCCTAAAATTGTTATGGAATGGATTCCAATGGAAAGGAGGAAGAGAGATAGACCAAAGAAAACTTGGATAAAAGGGGTACAAGCAGCTAAGAATATCAGAGGATTGGAGGAAGATCAATAGATGGACAGAGAGGAATGGCGTTTGGTTTCCGGAAAACAGCAGCAGCTGCCTTGATACCGGATGATGATGATGATGATACATAAATATATATGTATACCCCATTATTCTGAGTGAAGGGATTAGGGTGCTCACTAGTGGGAGTGTTTTAAACAAACGAGCTAATTTCTTCTTCTTCGTCAGGCTCTACGACTTCCAGTGGAATGTCTTGGCCTTCTCAACTAGTTTATGCCATTTCCTCCTATCTTGTGTAGTAGATTTCAAATAAAAAATCCCCATCTCTCTTAAATCTTCAATTACGTCATCCTCCCATCGCATCGATCTTTAGGTCTTCCTCTTGGTCTTGTTCCCTGTGGCTTCCAATTTAAAATATCATTTGGCAATCTTCCTTTTGGCATTCTTAGTGTATGTCCAAACCATTGCAATCTTTTGGATTTGATGAAACTAACTATTTTCTTTATTCTTGAGGTATAATCTGTTATTCCTTCTTAACCTCCAAGTTCCATTTTCCTTTACTGGACCTAGCACTCTTCTAAATATTTTCCTCTCAAATGTTAATAGTCTTAATTTATCTGCTTCTTTTAGTACCCAGGTTTCAACTCCATAATATAGGATTACAAGCTAATTTAAAAAAAAAAAAGAAGGTAAAGTGATCCCACTACAGGCCTCAGGAGGCCCTTGGGGTAGTAGGAGGTTAAGGCTCCCACTTTTTCTTGACAATCGGCACTTGATGTCAGCCGGGTTGTCAGCCCTGCGTGACGGCCGCCTTTACCCCAGAACAAGCGTCTGGTACTCATTTCAGTTAGAGGCTGAGTCGACCCCAGGGCCATAGTGCCGCCAGAAGGTTTTGGTCAGTTTAAAAATCCTGACTCCACCGGGACTCGAACCCTCGACCTTCCGGCTTGTAGCGCAGTGCCTTAACCCACTACGCTACGGTGTCGCCCCACAAGCTAATTTAGTTACTCTTATTTACTGGTACCCATAGATGTCAACGAGTGATATGAGAATGTTATATCACCTTAATGAGACACCTAGTTGGCAACTAAGGTATTACTTGGATGGGGAACGGTAGATAAATTTTACAAAGAATAATAGTAATATTCACGAGTGTATCCTGAAGAACGTGAATAAAGAGAAGAATAAATCTGACCATGTTGTCTATAAGGAAATGTGTATTAAGTATTTTATTTTAATTCAATGTCCAAGATTGCCATTTCAACATTTCTGGTTACTCTCCTGGCATTGGCATAATTATAAGCCATTTCTAAGGCTGGGGCACCTGGAAGGCAGGGTTACGCTGCCCCTAAGAATGTTGATCCGAGCAGAAGTAAACCAACCAAAATATTTTATTGGAGATGATATTCCTATAGAGTAGATGATAAAGTTATAAAATATGTTATAGTTCGAGATATTTTCATTATTCTTGTAAAATGATATAATGGATGATGATGATGACGATAGTGGTGCACCAGGAGAGTCCTTAATCCTAAGCTTAATCTTAGATGAATATGAATGATGATGATGATTGCAATGGCCATATGATGTTTGGGGACATTTTTCTGGCACCAATGATTTCTCTTCAATTTCACTTTATAATTTTCCTCCATTCATCTCTATTGTAACACATTTCTTCCTCTATTTCCCAGTCCTTCAAAGTTTCTCTAATCCCTTGGATCCACGTAATATTAAAATTACCAAATGTTTATTAAAAATGGGTGTACACTTACTTCTCAGTCCCTAATGCCGATCCAACCAGCAAAAACCCAAAACAGCGATATAGAAATCATAGACTAAGTAATATACTCTGTGGAGAAAATAGCAGTTAGCATCACAATATTGTCTAACAGTGTCATAATATTGTGATTTGCATATTTAAATAAATACTTGAAAATTATCTAATAATGTTATAAAAAATTGTTTGAAAAAGTTTAAAATATTAAAAAAATGTTTTGTTAATACAGAAGAAGAGCTATAGTTTACAACAATAAACTGAAATATCAAGCGTAAGTGGAAGGTGCAGTGGAGCCATAAAACTAATTTAAACCAGTATGGACATAAAAAAAATGTTATTCGAATTCATTTTTTAAAAGTTTACAATTTATTTTTCCAATGAGAGTGAATATTTGAAAATGATGATATATAACTTTAATTTTATTTTCCCACGATTCAATACTGTATTATTAAAATATGTTTTTTTTTTAAAATGTCATGCATAGCATCTCATCTACACATATTTATTTTGTTTCCATAAAATAAATGTATCATGAGAAGTTCTTGTCTATAGAATTAATGTATGTAAAATGAAAATTCATTGATAAAAATATTTTCAAAATTTCCATGAAAATCTATTTTTCTCTTTTAAAATCTATGAAATTTGTAAAAATATTACTTTTTTGTGCAGTTAAGTTTAAATCTTTATACAATTTTTTTAAATATAAAAAAATGTGTATAGAATTGTTACAAATTTTCCTGTTTCAACTTTTTTGTAACATTGGTACTGATACAGATCAGCTACCTGTCCACCAGTTTAGGACTGGAGTGGGATGTGCATCAACCTGAAGGGGTGCCAAGATAAAAAAAAATCACAATTTCAGTGTTTAAAAGTCCCAAAAATTCAAATACTTTATAGGAAAGTGCAAATGACTACCATAAGTGGCCATACATAAGAAATTTTGTTCGAGCCAGATCTATATTAATAATGATAAATAATACACATATTTGTTATGGTATGTAAAAATACTGTAATCTGCTTAACAGTATAAAATATACATTTCCATCAATATAGAACTTATTTGTTAAAAATATGAAATATGTTGTATTCAGAATTTTGTTTACGGCTCAACTGCACTTCTACTAGCACTTGATTTTTCAGTTAAATTGTTGTATTCTTCTGTATTTACTAACATTATTTAATATTTTAAACTTTTTCAAACAATTTTTATAACATTATTAGACAATTTTGAAGTATTTATTTAAATATGCAAATCACAATATTATGACACTGTTAGACAATATGCTAACTGCTATTTTCTCCATAGAGTAGATTACTTAGTCTGATTTTTCTATCGTGTTTTGGGTTATCGCTGGTTGGATCAGCGTTAGGGAGTGATAAGTAAGTGTACACCCATCTTTAATAAACGTTTGGTAATTTTAATATTATTAATATATTTTTTAACATAGATTTGGGGATTTATTGCAAATATTGGTCATTTAAATTTCATAACGCCGTCGTTATATCGATATGTGGTTCGATTGTGGGTTATCGCTGGCTCTATAAATTCTGGCGCATGCGCACTGTTGTTCTATAGGACTTTGAAAATATTTCACGCTAGTTTAAGTGCAGTTTTTCCTTGTTTACTTTCAATTTTATTGATTGATATTAGGAAACAAATTGGTGCTGTAACTTCTCAGAAAGTGTTTAGTTAAATTGTACCTTTTATTAGTTCACACATTTAAACATTTAGTACATTTTAAAATTAAAAATAAATTCTGCTTATCTTATCTCATAACCCCATCTCCTAATTGGACCAGTTTCAAAACCTATGTATTTTCATCATCAGTAATTTAACAACCGATTGTTCTGTTGTCCAGGAGCACTACTTCTTTACTCCATCTGCTGGTGGACCGATGAACCTAGCCCGGCTTTTGAAACCGGTCTAATTAGAAGGCTGGATATGAGATGAGGTGATTTAATTTTTAAATTGTACCTCATAGTGGTATTTCCTATAATAGTTCAGTTTAGTAAATAATTGTTTTATGGCATATTTCCATAATTTGTTCTTGATGGCTAATTCCATACCAGTCTTATTTAAAAAGCTAATAAAAATAATTAATCATGACTTTATATTTGGTATTTTCATCTAGTCTAGATTATTAATTGGGTTACATTTCAATTAGATATTATGCTTGCTTAATATTAGGCTTAAAAAATTAACACAGTTTATACAGAAATTGTTCACTACATTGTTAATTCAACTGAACTAGTTATAATAAATGGAAAAACTGCACTTAAACTAGCGTGAAATATTTTCAAAGTCCTATAGAACAACAGTGTGCATGCGCCAGAGTTTATAGAGCCAGCAATAACTCACAATCATACCACATTGATTATCATCCTCGATTACTATCCGTCGCTATGAAATTTAAATGACCAATATTTGCAATAAATCCCCAAATCTATGTTTAAAAAATATATTAATAAAATATTAGAATTACCAAACGTTTATTAAAAACCACCAATAACCCAAAACAGCGATAGAAAAATCATAGACTAAGTAATATACTCTGTGGAGAAAATAGCAGTTAGATCATCACAATATTGCATAATAGTGTCATAATATTGTGATTTGCATATTTAAATAAATACAACAAAATGTCTAATAATGTTATAAAATTTTTTTGAAAAAGTTTACAATATTAGATAGTGTTAGCAAATACAGAAGAAGAGCTATTAGTTTACAACAATATAACTGAAAAATCAAATGCTAGTAGAAGTGCAGTTGAGCCTAATAAATGATTGAGGAAATTAGCAACTAATCTTTAAACAAAAAATATTTTAAAATAATCCAACCCTTAACTTATATAGTTTAAAAACCAACACAACTTACAGTGAAATTGTTGAAAATATGTTTTTATTTATAGGATAAAAACTTAAAATATGTACCTTTTTGGCAGGTGCCGCCGTCCTCAACTATGTTAAAATATTATATTTAAAATATTATCTAAAGGCCTTTCGGAAGTTAACCTCCATCATCAGCAGGATGAGCTTCTGCTACTAGTAGTTGTTTATGTTTTTATTTATTTAGTAATTGAAAATATGTAGACCAAAAATACTCTCCTAATTTTTAGCTTTTAAGGTCTTTAAGGTAGTATAATTGCAGTATGTATTATGATTGGAGAATAAAACATAAAAAAAGTATTCAAGATGAAATTAACCTCAATGTAATTATATATTCAATACCAATTTTAAAGGGGCATATTATTGGAAATATACAATTGTCTCCTTTATTTGGGTAACAATGAAATTGACAATAATCTAGCAAATAATTAATTCCGTCTCTTTCTAGTTTCAGCATGAAGGAACATTCGACTGGGATGAAAAGACACAAGGATTGATTCTTAGTGCATTCTTCTGGGGTTATGTATTAACTCATATTCCTGGAGGACTGTTGGCAGAAAGATTTGGAGGCAAATATGCACTTGGCTTAGGAATTTTAAGTACATCAGTTTTCACCTTACTTACCCCGATAGCAGCCATTAAAGGAGGAGCAGGATGGATGATTGCTATTCGGTTTCTAGAAGGTCTTGGTGAGGTATGTCTTTAATTTTGTATTTATAAACACTACTATAATATCATCACTATCACTTTAGGGGGAAAAAAACTATGGCTATTCTATGCCAGGTATCAGTCTGTGAATCTTACAACAGACCACGTCACAAAATATCAAATACTTATCAGATAACATTCATGCTACAGACATGGTTGCCAACATATTCATTCACATTTCTGCTACAGCCAACTACCAACATGTTTATTTAGGTAAGGTTAGCTAAGTTATATCAGGTATATTAGCTTAGATTAGATAGGTTAGATTACATTATGTAGGTCCTTCGCTCTTCATTTTTCATTAGTGAGTTTTTTTATAACTTGGCCATTCTGTTTCAGTAATGATAAAAGATGTGTTCCAATGCTAATGCGGCGCATTTTAGGTTATTTTTACCGCAACTTCTCATTCATTTTTCAAAAAAATTCTATATTTTAAAAAAGAACATATGCATTGCTTCAGGTTATTAATTCACACACTTATATATTTTTTTTAAATTTATGCATAGGCCCACATGGCATAGAATCCTCAAATATATATAATATTTTAGGCCAGATATTTTAAATACCGCGCAAAACACTATATCGCAATCATTCCCTTGATCCGCCATATTTTCTACTACTATGCAGAAAAAAGTATGCAGGTGACAAACAAACACTGTAGACATGCAGTATTTGTTCTGCCATCTATGAATGACATAAACTATTTGCTGCAACTAAACTCATTACGATAGATTTAATTTTTATAAATGAAAAAGTAAATGTAAAATAAAGTGCAAATTTAAATTAAATTAATAATAAATATTTAATACGTATTCAATTTGATTTTTATATAGATTTTCTGATAATATATTGTTCGATTTGAATTTTTTTTAAATTTGATAGCATTTAGCAATAGAAATTGCTATATTATAGAATAAAATTGAGCGAGTATTCCAAAGCTCCCGAATTCAAACCCTGGTACCAAATAAACTGACTGAGGTTTTTTTTATCTGGTTTTTCTTAGTCATAAAGGAATCACTGGTTTGGAATTCCATTACCAGGGCTCATTTTATCATATTCGCCTTTTCATAATATTGCAATAAATTGTTTGTATGGCTTCTGAATTTCGCGGATGACGGTCGACACTTAAAGTGGGTGTCGCCTTGTATGCGTACAAAAGATACGTATAAGCTAACCATTCAGTTCGATCTCATCTCTCCTATTATGGATGGACATTTTAAGAGAAAGGAAGACGTAGATGAGTTTATAAAAAGAAAAGAACAAGAAAAATACATATCCAAGTCTCCAGTTATATAATCATCCCCATAAAGAATAATCGCCGCGGGGAGCTCCAATCTGTCATGGCAATCTGAGCAGCTGGCGCGCAAAGTACCATGTAGTTAAACATTCATCAACGAGAGATGGTCGGCGTCTGCTTTTGTATGCAGTCTAAGGGACCATGAGATAAAAAAACACATTTTGCTGGAGGAAAAATCGCCCCATCAACAATGTCCTGAATGACGACTGTTGAGATTTGGAGAAGGCCAAGGAAACTCGCCCTATTAGAATGAGCCGACATGATCTCATGCGCGACAGTTATCGCGGTCGACGTCGAGGGGCGACGCTCATCACAATTCAAAAGTCGCGTCTACGGAAGTTCAGCCTGCGGGAACTGTAGAGAGGTTGGACGCCTGATCCAGGACTGCGACCGTAAGCCCAGTAAGAAGATACAGCACTAGACGGGAGTAAGGAGGGAGCCACCGACGCTGAAACCATCGCCATCAGTCTAGCGTTTAATACAGGGAAGACTGATCTGCTGGAACTAGGTCCGGAAGCAAGCAAGAAAACCAACAATGGACAGATGAGAAGAGGAAGCCACCGGCGTCGTCGTCGTTACCATCACATCTGCCCGCTCGTGTTGAACGGTATAAACGATAGAAATGAAAATGGCTCTTTTCCGACGGGCCTGCAGAATGCTGGCCGACAAAGGATCAACACTGAGCATCGTATGTAGGTGAAGGGTTGATCCATAGGACGTCACTGCGGAAGCTCCAGTTTAGCACCGCGACAGGGCACATCTTGCCAATTGAGGAGGAGGTTCTCCTGGAGTTTGTCATAGGGCGCTGCAAGCTTCGATGATGAATGTTTGTCGCTGGAGTTTCCGAGAGCATCACCTTGAAACCGATGCCCGAAAAACGCTATAGAAAACATTGGTCGATGTATTTTACGCTTCAGGCAAGACGAAGTATACTCAACGACGCGGACCACCCGCAGATTGGCCATAAAGAAGAAAGAGACAATTCCAGTTGGATCAGAAACATTGGTTATGCGCGGTGAAAGGTCGACTCTTAAGAGACGTGCTGCTGGCGGCCAGAAGAAATGGCCAGACCCAGATATAGGAGAAAAGAGCGCTTCGACCGACGCGACGAGGAAACTCCGCTGGATTTCTCAATGGTGACTTGGTGTGGCTGTATCTCCCGACCCGAATGAGAGGACGATCTCTGTAGCTGTAGTGTCCATACAGAAATGTGAATAAAATCAACAATATGATCCACAGAATTCAACGTCAGCCTAGAAGGAAGATGATGGTGGTTCATCTGCGTACGGACGACTGATCGGTAAGATCAGCCCTAAGGAGGGAGTAATGTGACACATTGTTGGTTTGACTTTTAAATTTCTTGGGTGACGGCAAAAGTCACGTCTCGCCATGTATGATAGAGAAAGATTTGTGAGCTGTAACTCACAAATCGGAAAGCTCGCGGAGAATTTTCTACATGAGTCTATCCCTCCATTCCAGAAAGGTCGGTTCTCAAGTCTTCAATTAGAGGAAACTCTGAACTGACTTCCAGATGATTCTGATCATCGCATATATAACAGGATGCAAGGGTCGGGCCAGTTGTCTGGATTGTAAACCAGCGAAGCGATTTCAAGAGCAAAGACAAGAAAGTGATCCAAGTGAAACCGTCAACAAGTATAAAGAACTAATGATTAATAAATTGTGAAGCAAGAGATTTTATCAACAGCTAATTATTTGTGAATTATCAGCGAATTATAGTGAAGTATATAAAGTGAATTTGGAAATTTTGTGTACACATTTATGGTGTTTATTTAAATAAATTCCATCTATCAATAGGTGCAACAATATCTTTACTAAATTACATCACCGAACTTCACAAAAGCACATGACTGCACTCACAAGGGAACTGTCATTCATTGTATGCCGAAACCTGCCTTGAGATTTCTCCCAGAGAAGCGTTGTCATGTACTTAGACCATGTTAAAAAATTATCTGCCTTTTTTAACTGCAAGGCACTAAAATCCGGCACCAAAACTCTCATTTAAACTACAGGGAAGTAATACAACTCATCACTTGATGGATTGGATAACCCCCACTTCCTGCTGTCCATGCTGCACCCACCTCACTCCACTCCACTATATGTCAAGCAGTGAGTCCATCTGTTATGCACAGCGGGTTGCCATTAGTGGATTCTGGCTTCAATTTCTGTGCTTTGCAGTTAAAAAAGCAGATCTTTTTTTGGACGTGGCCTTGGTACATCACAATGCTTCTAAGGTTGGATTCAGCGTGCAATGGTTGGCAGTTCCCTTGCCAGTAGATGTATATAATCACTGGTTGCAACAGAAAGATTCTAAATGCAATAACTTAGATGATAAAGTGTCTTTAAATAAACATGAAGTAAGTAAATTTTAAAATGTACATATACCCAATAGGTCCACCGCTGTGGTCTCGAGGTAGCGTGCTGCCTTGTCATGCAATGGGCCCAGGTTCCATACCCGGTCGGGACAGGCTCCTGGGTGAGATTTTTATTGGGGTTTTTCCTCACCTGTAAGACAAATATCAGGAAGCTTAGGGCACAATGGTTCCCGAAAATCATCTGACCATCATCATCATCATCATCATCATCCTTCACCGGTGTGGAAAGCAATGGGAAGCTACCACTATAATTCCCTAGTAAAGCTGCAAAGCATAGCATGAAAATGCTATGATTGCAGTGAAAGACCTGCCCTCGGGCAGAATTACTATGGATGGATATACCCAATACTTCTTCTTCTTCTACATCATGGAGTTAGGCCATAGACCTGTTTCCACATCAAGAGACAGTATCCCTCCTTCTAGTTATGGGGCATCCAAGATTCCTTTTTCCCTTTGGGCTGGTAGTGAGAGTCTATTGGGTATCATTCTTTCTATATGTTGGAGCCAGTTTGATCTTGAATTTTATCCATAACACTGTAGATGTTTAATCTATCTATCTTCGGGTTTTTACAGCTGCAGCCGTCTTCCCGTGCCAAACCTCCAAAGCCTACAATCTTGGGCATCTTCAATGTTTAGCCCTCTTGCTTGCATTACTGTCTTCATGTATTCCTTCCATGTTAACTTTGGTCTCTCTCTTTTCTTCTTTCTGGTCGGTTGCCATTGATATAGTTGTTTAATTCAGTTCTAATTTCTTCACAGACTGATCAAAATATACCCAATAATAATCAGTAAAAATAAAAATTATTTAATTACTATGGTATATGGAAAAGTAAAATCTGTGAAAAAAAAAAGTAAAGACTAAATTTTTATGGACGTTTGAAAAATAATATATTTAAACTAATTTAAAATTCCATATGATGTAATTTATGCATTTTATATTTTTTTATTTCAGATCAAAAGACATATAAACATGTATATGAGAAATTTTTGTTGGATGTTTAAGCCTTGCTGACTGACCAAATACCTGATTGATCATGTGACCAAATCAAATCACATTGTCTTTGAGAGATCTAATTGATAAATCTTAATGAATCAATCAGTTCCATTTTTTAATGATTATAACAATAATTGAATGGGTGAAAACCTTAACAGTATAAGTGATGTTTTTGTGAAAATTGAGTTAAATGTAGTTATTACATGTTTTTGGGCCCTATTTTCGAATGACAGAGAGATTCAAGTGTATGCTGTCAACTACTGCTGTCTGGGATGGATGAATACAACTTTTTTCATTGGTTTGATGCCTACAGAAAATGTTTTTTTCTCTGAATTAACCAAATGTAACTTATACCATCATGGTTTTCACCCATTCAATCATAGCTGCTAATATACCGGTATTGTATTCTCAATAGTAGCGCATCAGTAGGCTAAGCTGGAGATTAGTGGTTCAAATCCCATCTCAAGTATAAGTATTTTTCTTAAAATATTTTAAAGCTGGTCTAGAAATATCTAATATCATTATATTTGAGTTGTGTTTTTTGACTCACCTCATATTTCTTGATTTTTATGCAGACCAGTTTCATTGCTGTCTGTGCAACATTCTCGATGCATCACAACTGTTTTCTGTGATTGTCTCTTCTGCAAATTGATTTCTGCACCCTCTGTTGACTGACCAATGAACTTCCAAATCAAACCCCTCTCCCTTTAAGTTTGATTTGAACTTACGTGGACTATCTCTCTCTTATTATTATGTGAAACCTGACTTTTATATAATACAAACCTAGCTTGTCTCATACAAGCTCCTAATTGGCAGAGTCTGTAGCTGGGCCCTAGTTTACAGACAATTTCAGCCAACAGAGGGAGCAGAAATCAATTTGCAGGAGGGACAAATGCGGGAAAACAGTTGTGATGCATCGAGAATGTTGCACAGATAGCAATGAAACCGGTCTGCATAAAAATATGAGTGAGTTAAAAAACACAACTCAAATATAATTAAAATAAACTTCATAGTGTTATTTCCCACACATATATTCAATCTAATTTCATTATAATTTTAGGGTTCGACATTCCCTGCAATGAATGCCATTCTTGCACGTTGGATACCACCTCACCAAAGAGCATCCCTGGGTTCTTTTGTATATGCTGGTAAGTAATTTAATGATTAGAGAACAGATTTTTATGTGGTAAAAAATTATAAAACTTTTAATATTTATTATAAAAATCATTTACCAATCATGTTGAGATAGTGAAATTGTGTGTGTGTTCTAATGCCACCCTGGGCAGATAGATGGTGTTAATGTGGTCTACTTTCAATTTACGCACCACTTTGGCAGACCACTTTACATGAATGATGTATTCTTGTATTGCGTATACAGAGAGGAGTGTAGGATGAGTGTATGTTTTATGTTTGTGTATTGTAAAGTGGGTTGTATTAGTCATGTTGATGAAGAGAAGCTAGAAGGTGAAACTGAGTTCCAGCAGTAATCTGCTCCTTTCAAAAAGCTACAAGGAGGTCTCCAACGTCCTCATCTGACAGATAAATTGCTATTAACCATTTACCTTCTCAACATATATACTTTCTCTAGAACATGAGAACCTCGATTCCAGGAAATAGCTTGGTCCTCATGCCCTCTCTTTTGAGCTCTAAATTCTAATGAACAAAAGCAACCCTTCTTGCAATCCTTTAAATACCTGTGGACAAAAAGATACACACTTCTAGAAACAGCACAATGTCATTGGGTGCATTCAGCGGGCAATAAAGCGCTCTAGCACTTTAGCAAAAATGGCTGCCATTTGCAGTGGAAATTTTAGGAGTTTGTTGAATGAACCGCTGCATGCAGCACAACTGCCAAATTTCAATTTGTTCATTGGCACATTACTCATATTACTACGCGATGCTATTGAAATTAATCATAATACTAATAGGGATACACAGAATTTATTATTTATTTTAATGTATGTAATTTATTAAATGGACGGATAGATCGTTTAAAATAAAATATTATAACGACAAAATTTGTATTTTTTTCAATTATTAAAATATCACGTGGCTCCGTGATGCAAGCAATTAGACACTCGACTCTCATCACTGGTGTCTCGAGAACTTTATTTATAATATTTATTATTAGTTTAATCTTATTAATTTGTGTTTTACTAAGAGTAGCTTTTTTAACTTTATTAGAGTCTTGGTCACTATACATGGATTTTGTAGTGGAGGAAACGGAGCTATGGCAGGTTCTTTTGGGGTTTCTCCTATTTTCCCCTACCATAATTCCATTCCACCTTTCCCCATTTTCATCTCATCCATTTCGTTCATCAGATTTAGTCAGCCTGCACCCTTGTTATTTACAGACCTCTATAAATATAGAGGCTTAATCTCAAATCCCTCGATCCGACCCTGAGTTGGACACAACTTGATATTATTTCATTATATTAAAATATCACTCCTGTGAATTCCCTATGTGATGTATATCTTGCTCCTTCATCATCACATAATATATATATTTAATAACCACACTAAAAGTATTGCCAGGTGGAGGCTGCAGGGCAAATTTTATTCAATTGTTTAGCCATTTTATTCATGCCATTTCTTACACAACATTTGACACTTTTAGGCCTATATTTAAATCTATGAGGATTAGATGTTACATTAGAAAACACAGGAAATATAGGCATATGTGCAAAATTAATGTAAGTAGTGCAAGACATGGCCTAAGTACAGCAACCAAACAATTGTATAAAGGAAGGCATCATTGTATTTTTTCAACCTCAAACATACTTCATCTTTATTTTAAATTTGTTAAGGAATAGGAAAGAAAACAATGAAGAATATCAATTTATAATAATTTAAATACAGTTTTCTTAATAATTGATTAATTTTATTTTTTTTTGCATCATCTGAGAATATGAATTACTTATAAGAGTAACTGCCATAATCTTTATGGCTAAAGTAAAACCAAAAAAAAAATGTAATTTCCAACCATATATATGAAATTCTGTCATAACAGCAGTTAATTATAGATAACCTCTCACTCGCCATACTTAAAGACATTATTTAATATAATCTCTAACATTAGCAACGCCACTTTCATTAAGTTAAATATTATACTAGATAATATATAACTGAATCATTTATAATATATGGAAAACATTTATCACCAAGGTTAATGGTAGTATACAGTGAATAGCAATATCCCATAAGAGAGACTACACACATTTGAATTAAAACATGTAAGAACGCATATCATTTTAAGATAAATTGGTAATTAAAGTGGAATTATTTATATCTGGTTCAAGTAATGGCTCTCAGTATCTCAATGATAGGACATAGTATATAAAGTTGGAGATTAAATAATGGATCAGCTGTGATTAAAATCCTATGTTGAGTGCAAATTTTTCTGTTAATACATTGACCAACTCAAGCTGTAATTTAATTTTATTCATGCACATTGCACTAGAGTATTTATATCTTCACTGGTCAAATTTAGATAAGAATATTGTAATATTTCAATTAAATTTATGGCCGATACTTCACATAGTTCTTTATTCAGAAAAGATTACAAATATAAGATACACAGTTCATCTCTTTGTCCATTCCATAATTAGAGAATCAACACTTAAGCCAGTTTTGCAAATTATTATACTCTCACTTCATTATAAGTAACTACGTAACAGAATTTTATATGTATTTGTATAAGAATCAAATTAATCATGAATTCTTCTTACCTCATACTTCTATGTTTTTTTTTAAACACAGCACTGCAGTATCAGCGAACAATCTTCACCATCGTCAGCTGGTAGAAGATTTTGATAATGAATATAATCATATTCATAGTTAAATATGGGAAATAATATTATGAGGTTCTTAATTCATAAATTAATAAGTCATTTTTTAACATCTTACCTCATATTTTATGTTTCTTCAAACACGGGAACTAGTTTTCGAGAGAAGGGTCTCTCTCATTTTCAACCGACATTATGACTACCAGATTTTCGTTGGAATCATTGGAAACTCCATCAATAACATTGCCATCTGGTGTTGATTTGATGAACTTTGAGATGAGGTCACGTTCATCAGGAATTTCGAAATTCATGGATCTAAATTTGTTCTTCTGAACATATATCTTCTTCCAAATTGTCAATTCTAAAAGTTTTTCCAAATGGTAATGTTATTGATGGAGTTTCCAACGATTCCAACGAAAACCCAGTAGTCATAATGTCGGTTGAAAATGAGAGATCCTTCTCTTGAAAACTAGTTCCCGTGTTTGAAGAAACATAAAATATGAGGTAAGATGTTAAAAAATGACTCATTAATTTACGAATATAATCATATTGTACATATTGCTAAAATAAATGGTCTTGATGAAGACATAATAAAGAATAAATTAAAGAAATTTAAACAACAGAAAAGTTTACATGAATACACCACTCTGTAACATAATTCAAAGAAAGATGGAAAATTCAAGAAATTTACTTACCATCCCTGAAGTTCATAATAAATTTCAAAACATTTTCAGAAAATTTTAATATAACATTGGCTCCCATTAACAAATTCAAGCCTGGGTAAGCTCCGGTTAACTAATAATGAAGTTAACACCCCAGCCAACAAAAAATCTGGAATTTATCAAATTGATTGCAAAGATTGCAATAGGATTAAATTTTATTTAAAAAATTATTTATATTATATAGATTTATATAATACAGGGAAAAATAAAAAGGAACGTGGAAACTCGTAAAAAAGATACACTTTAGAAACATAAAAACTGGAGAAATTGAAAAATCAGCTATAGCATCACATAGTTTATTAGACAATCATAGAATTGAAAAAGAAGCAAACAACTTTTGAACATCTCATCTAATCTAAAAAACTTTGGATTTTACAGTTTTGGGGGAAAGATATGTATTCAAAAAACCATACTACTAGAATCATGAACTTCGAGATTCTGGACGAACCAAAGCTTGATTACAAATATCTTTCACAAATACACCAGATGGCAGTTTATGAAATTACTCCTTCAAAGGAACATCATAATGTCAGTTTTGATAATAACTGGCAACAGAAAAAATTGACAGTCCTCGAAAATAGCTGACGATGGTAGAGTGTTTTTGCTCAATAACTGCAGTGCTGTGTTTCAAAAAAGCATACAAATAGGAGGTAAGAAGAATTCACTGATTCATTTGAATTCCAATTGATAAAACCTCACAATGTTAAAGAATTCCCCAATGTATTATAGCAAATGTATTTGTTTACAGGTTCTCTCAGATTGGAACAGTAGTAGGGACTGCATTGACTGGTACATTGTTAGAATACTCACCTATAGGATGGCCAAGTGGTTTTTCTACACATGTGGGGGAATTTGGTGTATTGTGGTTCATAGCGTGGACTCTCCTTTGCTACGATGATCCTCAGAAGCATCCATTTATATCAGAGAAGGAGAGAAGTTTCCTTGAGGAATCAATTGGAGGACTAGATAACAAAGAGGTAAAATATGCATTTTTTTATTTTATTTCAGTAACTTTATTTTTAAATCTAAAAATGTAAAGGAGACCTGTTAATAGGATTCCTTTACTTCTGATTGTCTGCTTCTTTATTATATCATTGAAGTTAATACAAATCATCCCTTGAATTTTTTTCTATTTTAATGGTCAATATACCTTGTTATATATATATAAATTGGATTCGCCTGGTGGTGTAATGGATATCACACTGAGGTACAGACTCAGAGATCCGGGTTCGAATCCCATCCAGGCATTTATTTTTCTTATCATACCATATATATATATATATATATAATATAAGTAAATACCTAGCGTGCGCTGCTACGCCTAAATAAATTAAAGTTAATGTGCTTTTATGTTTAGTTGAATAAGTAAAAAGAAAAATAATTATAAATTTATATTTTTTAGATACCACATTCTGATTACCCAGCGTTACCTGGGAATCTACTTATCCCAATCTTCTTGACATAAATGAGCTGAAATACGAAAATTAATGTGTTTTATGTTTAGTTAAATAAGTGAGAGGAAAAATTTATATTGTAATTATTTTTAGATACCCCATGCTGTTTACCCGGCGTTGTCCGGGAATCTACTCATCCCGATCTTCTTGGCATAAATGAGCTGAAGGACAAAAAATAATGTACTTATGATTAGTTGAATAAGTAAAATGAAAAAAATTATAATGTATATCGTAATTATTTTAAGATTCCCCATGTTGATCACCCGGTGTTGCCCGGGAATCTACTTATCTCGATCTTCTTGGCATAACTGAGCGAAAAGACAAAATTCGTTATTGTGAGTTATCCGTAAAAGAATACCCGCCATGTGCTGCTATGCTTGCACAGGAATCTACGAACTTGTCTCGATCTTCTTCGCATCAATGAAAGACAAAAATGGTTATTGTGAGTTATCCGTAAGAGATAAACATATGCTGTTGTGGACTTTTTTGTGGAGCTTTTTGAGATATTTAATTCTGTGCACATTAATTTTGTGTATTTGTTATGGTTTAGGCAGCGTAAGCCATAGAGCTACTTTTTTTCACGTTTTCCACTACAAAGGGCGATTTTTAAGGGTGTAGGAGTTGAGTATCATGACTCTCTTATAGCCTATGTTCATCACGTGAATCTCTTGAACATTTTGCAAGAGCCCCATCACAATCGGATCAACGGTATTGCCGCATATAAAGTACAAACAAACAAACAAATAAACAAACAATCTATTTTATATATTAGATATATATATTACGGATAATGAAATAAATAAAGAAAGAAAACTCCTGGCGCAGCAGGCCTAGAAGGCCCTTAGCCTACCAGCCGGCTGCTAGCCTCACATCCACATGTGTCAATCACAGAGGAAGATGAATAGCCAGTGTAGGGGTGACATGTGGTCAATATGTCAAGTCCCCCAGCCATTATAGCTGGTTTTCTCAACCTGGAGCCGCTACTTATTGTAGCTACCCAAATGCCTCATGATGCTGGGTGGGCACCGGTCCCATACTGGCGAAAATACCATGAGAAAATTTCTTTCCCCATGGAGACTCGAACCAGCACAAGTCCTGTAGCTCTGCACCAAGGCTTCCTGCCTTAACCACTCAGCTACAGCACGGGACAAATAAAGAAAGAAATTACATTAATTTCCCATGAAGGGAATAGAAAATGTACATTTACATGCCATCTATGATCTCCAAGACATACTAAGCCAACACAATGTTTAGGCGCTGAATATAAACGTGGTTTGTTCGCGCCCGCTCTAAAATGAGTTAACTGACCGACGGCCACATACACGATAGTCTCTTTAAACGCCTTAACTGGTTTACAGTACTGAATGTGTTAATACTACTCACTGAAGGACAAATTATATTTGAAAAGAAAAATTATATGCTCAGACAAGAAATTTACAACATTTCTTGTATTTATTTCACATTGTTCATAAAATATATATTGGGCTTAGAAAGAAAAAAAAGAAAAGGAACCAAGTCAACATAAAAATCAGTTTAGCAATACTATTTCTTAACAAATATAAATTTCACAGAGTCAAAGGATTTCTAGTCAAGATAAAAAATCAGCTTAGAAATACTATTTCTTGGCGAATATAAATTTTACAGAGTCAAAAGATTTCTATTCAAATCCTCATTTTATTTTTTTACAGCATCTTCCACCTGTTCCTTGGGTACAGATGTTAACATCCATTCCACTGTGGGGCCTCATCTTTGCTCAAATTGGTCACGATTGGGGATTTTTCACATTAGTGACAGATTTGCCAAAATACTTCAAAGACGTTATGAAATTTAAAGTATTTGAGGTAAGAATATACTGAGTGTATTTTTTTAAAAACATTACTTTAATAGTATTCACAGAAATAAACAAATGTAAATATATTTGAAGAGAAAAATTTTTGCCTAGACCGAGACTCGAACTCGGGACCTTTGGCTTGCCGGGCCAAATGCTCTACCAACTGAGCTACCGAGGCGAGTTACGATATAGATGCAAATTTTTCTCTTATATACGTTGTAATTCCCTACAACGTATATAAGAGAAAAATTTGCGTCTATATCGTAACTCGCCTCGGTAGCTCAGTTGGTAGAGCATTTGGCCCGGCAAGCCAAAGGTCCCGAGTTCGAGTCTCGGTCTAGGCGAAAATTTTTCTCTTCAAATATAATTTATCTTTCATTGAGAAATGTTAAATTAATAATAAAAACATCATTAAATATAAATATGTTATAAAAATAAATTTTAATATTACTTTGCAGAATGGATTCCTGTCAGCACTTCCTTACCTGGTAATGTGGCTAAGTACTTTATTTTCTGGCTGGCTCTGCGACCATTTAATTACATGGGGATGTTTATCAGTGACACGTGCTAGAAAAACTTTCACTACAATTGGTATGTGATTTTTTTTTATTGTCCAGTTATCATATATTTTATTTATTTATTTTTCCCAAACAGATTTGTAATATATCCTTAATTTGTTAACAGGACCTTAAAATATCCACAACGAGCCTCCATCAGGTCCTTTTCATACCAGTTTCTTTATGTTTTTCCATGTTTTCCTTTTCAACTGTTTTTCTCCAAGACTTCCTCTTCCTTTAATAAGCTCTAATCTATTAATAGTGAGTGGAGAACATATTTTTAACGACTCACCTCATATAATTTCAAATTTCTTTGATACCGGCAGTTTCAGACAATATCTTGTCCCTCTTCAGTCATGACTTCCACTGATGTGGACAAGATATTGTCTGAAACCGCCGGTATCAAAGACATTTGAAATTATATGAGGTGAGTTGTTAAAAATATGTTCTCCACTCACTATTAATGATATAACCTCACAATGTTTACTTCCCAATATTAATTCAAAGCTCTAATCTAATTCAATACCTGCAGCATATTTTCAATAATTATGATTGTTTTTATATCTATGTAGTGGTTGTTCTGGTGGATTAGTGATTATAATGCTTGCCTCTTAGTTTAGTTTAGTTTAGTGAATTTTTAGGCACCTAACATCAATGCCCATAGCGCCCTTCTAAAGTTAAAACATTATACTATATGCTAAACTAATCTTTTTGAAGGCTCAATTTCTACATTTTAAAATTTTTCTATTAATTGATAAGAATTTTCCATTGGTAGATTTTCAAAATGTGGCATTTCCTTGAATCTTTTATTTAGCCATTTAAATATTTGATAAGCAGGTGAACAAATGGCCTCGCCTACTTCATTCAAGTAACAGGAATTACATACAGATCTATTTTCACCTCTCCACTTCTTCTTCTTCTATGGTGCTCCAGCCCAATGTTGAGCATTGGCCTCCTGTATTAAGCCCCTCCAAATCTGCCTATCCAGTGTCTTTCTTTTCCAATTCCTCACTCCTAGAATTCTTCTTTGCATCCTCGTCCACAGCATCTTCTGCCTTTCTCAATCCTTTTTCAAGGTTTACTATCGGATTTTGAGATAATAATTTTTTATGGTATGAGATATTATCGCGCAAGAGGAAGACGTGATGTTGGAAGACCTAGAAGACGTTGGGCTGATGCATTATGAAGTCGGAAGGGGCAATTGCCTAATCCCTGGAGTGATGATGATGATGGTATGGGATTAATCAATCTCATGCCCAACCACCAACCTGGAGAACCAGGGTATCTCCTTTTTGTCTGGATCATCACCTTTGACCTGTTTGGCATGGGAGACCCTACCAGTAGTTATGTTACCGCTGACATAGCTCTCGGGATCATTTGACCCTCAAGCCCCCCACTACGGCAAAGTAGAGATATCTTCGGGGGGAGAACACTAATATGTGCATGTTTATTCGCGAAGGATCATTAATTATTATGTCAGAACCAGGTTGCGCTAGCATCGATTTCTATTTGTGATTCTGAGAACTTTTCTTACTATAACTTTATCTCTTATTTGCTGTTTCACATCTGATTTAATTTCTGTTGCTTAAATTGTGCTCTATGTTCATAACCATATTTCATTTGAAAATATAAAAATAGTCCCACACCATAGCCAAGTGGTTAAGGTAAGCTCTGCACCAAGGCAAAGAGCTATGGGACTTGCACTGGATCAAGTCTCCATGGGGAAGATGTTTTGTCATAGAATTTCGGTCAGTGTGGGACAGGTGTCCATCCAACATTGTGAAGAATTTGGGTAGCTACAATAAGTAGCGGTTTCAGCTTGAGAAAACAAGTTATAATGGCTGAGGGACCCAACATGCTGACCATGTCACCTCTACACTGGCTAGATGATCATCTACAGTACAGCCACTGGATTTCCAGCTCTGAAGTTTAGGTTATACGAGGGGTAAAGGGAAAAACTCGCCCTCTACTGCCAATAACATCTACCTTCTTAGTGTATCCAGCTATTTGTTGACAACACAAAGTTCCACTACATTATGATGATCTTGTAGAAGATTTCCGGGCTGTTGGCCATGGTCTTGAGGCTTGTAGTTCCCTGATGTTTTGCCAGAGACTGCATCCGGCATCCTCAAGGGTTGACTTGAGACTGGCAATTTTGTCGACTACCTGCCCTATTTATACATTTATCCACACAGAGAACACATCGCGGATAAATGTATAAATAGGGCAGGTAGTCGACAAAATTGCCAGTCTCAAGTCAACCGTTGAGGATGCCGGATGCAGTCTCTAGTGAAATGTCGGGGAACTACAAGCCTCAAGACCACGGCCAACAGCCTGGAAATCTTCTACGAGATCATCATAGTAACTCTCGACCGTGAAAGCCTAAGTCAATATATTCCATTCATCGTTCTTCATTTTACAAAAGATGGATATAGCGCCCGATGTTTGTACTATATTCCAGCTGCTAGAGTCCAAAGATGACGAGTAGTCAGGATATATTGTTGTACTTTTTCCAAAGTTCCAGGTATTAAAGATTTGACTTTAGTTCTTTGAAGTCTACTGCCAATAAGGAAACGGTTGATGTAGGAGTGCATGTCTGCCATAACCAATTACTGCTCTTGACACAGCTATAGCGTGCTAGTAAGGTTTGAAATTGCTGAGATGTTGTCAGCTGTACGTCTGCTAACCGCATACATAAAGTGGTCCTCTCACTGAATATCCATATCAGCAACCACTGCCATGAAAACATCAAGGTCAAAGAATCAGTGGCTGGGATATACCTCTGTGATTAACGAATGTGGGTGTGAGGCCAGCAGCCAGCTGGTAGGCCAAGCACCTTCTAGGCTTGTTGCACTGTTGATTTTGAGTTTATATAAAAATAGGTATAAAGTATGTTCATATTTTACAGGGAATTTATATTTCTCTTCTCCATCATCTTCTTTTTGTAAGCCCATGTTTCCCTTTACAGAGATTTAAGCCCTTTCCCCTACAGGGAAGAATTTGAACCATATTAATTTAGTTACACTTGTTTTCGTATAGATGTCATTTGAGTGGTCTGTGGTCAGCATTCCACCTCATACTGACATCTAGGAAACCAAGGTAGTACTAAGACAGGAAAATTCGGTAAATTTTGCTTAGAGACCTTTTCATTCAGGCTTAAGGATCTTTTACGAGCCTGAAAATCTTCAGACTTGGGACCCACGGCTTAAAATCCCTACTGAAGGACTTGCTCCTTGGATTTTTCCATTCTAAAAATCCATCGACCCTGGCCGAGTTCGAACCCGCGACCCTCGGGACCATAGGTAAGGAGCATAACCACTAGTCAACCTCCATCATAAAATATTAAAAAATTATTTTCAATAACTGAGTGATTTTTTTTTATTACAGCATCTATAGGTCCAGCAATTGGAATAGTAGCAGCATCCTATGCAGGATGTAATAAGACTGCTACAGTTGCACTCATCACATGCGCCACCGGACTCATGGGTACTTTTTATCCTGGTATGAAAGTCAATGCATTGGATTTGAGCCCTAACTATGCTGGAACTGTAATGGCCATTGTGAATGGAATAGGAGCCATATCTGGGATTGTCACACCTTATTTAGTAGGAGTACTCACTCCAGATGTAAGTATTTATCCACATCAATGGTAAAGAGAAAAATGTTTCCCTCAATTATGAATTATTGATTACAATAATTTAGTTGTGTACATTAATATACTTATTTCAATCATAGTAACAGCTTTAGCTTCTTAATATTAATTTAATAAATAATGCTATAGCTATGTGGAGTCCTTTCATGTCTTCTTAATGTAGAAGCCATTCATTAATAGATAGATAGATCATCTTTAACATCGTCCGATTCCTAATAGCCAATTTTGTCGGTTCATTCAATCTCCTGGTTGTTCATTAATAATAATAATAATAATAATAATAATAATAATAATAATAATAATAATGTTTTATTTATTCTGGCAGAGTTAAGGCCATAAGGCCTTCTCTTCCACTCAACCAGCACAAATACAAATAAATATTTGACAAATATAGATATACACTATACTAATTATAAACAGTTAAAGATACATTAAATGTAGCAATGTAATGTCATGTACAAACAAACATTTTATGTGATAATAACAATAATAATACGTACGATAATAATAATAATAATGATAATATAATATAAATATGATAAATTATACGAGAAACATCAATTAATATATGTACCTTACACTGGGTAATAATGAAGTCGACGTTAGAGCAAATATAAATTTAGATTTCTTTTAAAAGATGCCAATGTCCGGCAGCCCTTATTTCTTGTGGTAGGGAATTCCAGTTCATTGCATTTGAACGTGGGACCAATGGATTAAGGTAAAGGATGGATTTATGCTTGGATGGGAATGAAGCCTGAATTAGCTCAGTGGTCAGAGCATTAACACAGAAAGCTGAAGGTTTGGGGTTCGGGGTTCGATTCCCGGTCAGGCAAAAATTTTTCTCTTTACCGTTGATTACAATAATTTAGTTGTGTCCATTAATTTACTTATTTCAATCATAGTAACAGCTTTAGCTTCTTAATATTAATTTAATAAATAATGCTATAGCTATGTGGAGTCCCTTCATGTCTTCTTAATGTAGAAGCCATTCATTGTGTATTTCTGAATGATGATTCGTCGCATTTGAATGTGGGACCAAAAGAGTAAGGTAAAGGATGGATTTATGCTTGGATGGGAATGAAGCCTCAATTAGCTCAGTGGTCAGAGCATTAGCACAGAAAGCTAAAAGTTCGGGGTTCGATTCCCAGTCAGGAAAAAATTTTCTCTTTACCGTTGATTACAATAATTTAATTGTGTACATTAATTTACTTATTTCTATCATAGTAATAGCTTTAGCTGTCCCGCCGCCATAGCTGAGTGGTTAAGGCAGAAAGCCTTGGTGCAGAGCTATGGGACTTTCGCTGGTTCGAATCTCCATGGGGTAAGAAATTTTCTCATGGTATTTCAGCCAGTATGGGACCGGTGCTCATCCAGCATCGTGAGGCATTTGGGTAGCTACAATAAGTAGCGACTCCAGGTTGAGAATACCAGCTATAACGGCTGGGGGACTCGACATGCTGACCACATGTCACCCCTACACTGGCTAGATGATTGTCTACATCTGTGATTAACACATGTGGATGTGAGGCCAGGAGCCAGCTGGTAGGCTAAGGGCCTTCTAGACCTGTTGCGCCAGGAGGAGGAGGATAGCTTTCGCTTCTCAATATTAATTTAATAAATAATGCTATAGCTATGTGAGTCACTTCATGTCTTCTTAATATAGAAGCCATTCATTGTGTATTAGTGAATGATGATTTATTGCATTCCAATATGGGACCAAGAGAGTAAGGTAAAGGGAGGATATATGCATAGATGGGAATGAAGCCTGAATTAGCTCAGTGGTCAGAGCATCAGCAACGAAAGCTGAAGACTCAGGGTTTGATTCCCAGTTCAGACAAAAATTTTTCTCTTTACCATTTGATTACAATAATTTAGTTGTGTACATTAATTTACTTATTTCAATCACAGTAATAGCCTTAGCTTCTTAATATTAATGTAATTCATTCACATGTCTGGTTTAAATTTAAATAAATATAATCTTAGTTTTTTTTAGGAGAAACATTTTTCTCTTCAAAAAAATGATTTATTGATCAAGTTGAGTGTACAATAAATATGAAATTTAATTTTATAAATTGTGTTTTAATAAATACGAAAATCATATAAAACGTTAAGTTTCATTTTTATTTAATGGACATATAATAAATAAGGTGAATCTGGTATCATCTTACCTCATAAATCATTGTCTTCTATTTGAATATGTATCAATGTGCTATGCACATCATCATCATCAGCTTGTCCAGACTGTTGAATTTTATGTTGTCAGCTCTGGATGTCTACTCCCACCCTATCTATTGGTTGATCAAAGAACGTGCAAATCAAATCTTTTTCCCCAGGAATTTCAAAATTCATATTCCTATTTTTGTTTTTCTGGATGTAAATCTTCTCCCAAACAGTGAGTTTCTTCTGTATTTTCCAACTGTTTTAATAATTTACGAACACATAAATTTTATGTTTCTCTGCCTGGATGTGAGCAGCTAGTGCAGAATTTTCTACTTTTCCATTTTTGGTCTTAACCGTTAGACTGAAAGAACATATTAGAAACGTAAAAAATGGAGACTACGGGCAAGAAAAAAACCACTAGACCACCACAACTGACTTTCATAAGATACTTTCTTAATATTTAACTGACTCACTTATATGAAATAAATAATTATCTGCATATATTAAATTAATGTTGGGAAGTAAACATGAGGTATCCATCCATAGTAATTCTGCCCGAAGGCAGGTCCTTCACCGCAATCATAGCATTTTCATGCTATGCTTGCAGCTTTACTAGGGAATTATAGGTGTGGTAGCTTTCCGTTGCTTTCCACACCTGTGAAGGATGACAATGATGATGATGATAATGATAAGGATGACGGTGATGACCTTATGATTTCAGGGACTGTTTGGGCCTTTCCTGACATTTGTCTTACAGGTTAGGAAAAACCCCGATAAAAACCTCACCCAGAAAAACTGCCCTGACCAGGGATCAAACCCGGGCCCGCTGCATGACAAGGCAGCACACTACCTCGAGACCACAGCGGTGGATTACATGAGGTATAATCATAGAAATTCATTGGAGAACATTTTTTGACAAATCACCTCATAGATTTCATGTTTTTCACAATACTGCAGTTTTAAACAAAATCTCGTTCATCGTCAGCCATAACTCCGACTGATCACCATCTTCAGCGCTGCCATCTATAGTTGAATTTATGAACTTCAAAATCGAATTTAGTTCGTTAGGAATATAAAAAATATATATCAATGAAATTTGATATTCCTAACAAACTAAATTTGATTTCGAAGTTCATAAATTCAACCATAGATGGCAGCGCTGAAGATGGTGACAATAGAAGAGTTGACAGCCAAAGAATTTCATCAGTCGGAGTTATGGCTGAAGATGAACGAGATTCTGTTTGAAACTGCAGTATCGTGAAAAACATGAAATCTATGAGGTGAGTTGTCAAAAAATGTTCTCCGGGCAATTTCAATTATCTGCATGTTGTAATTTTAAATTAATTTTATTACAGAGTACTGTCACTCAATGGCGAGATGTTTTCTGGATTGTTTTTGCTGTGTTCTTCACTACAAATACACTCTACTTATTCATGGCATCAGGTGAAGTACAACCTTGGAACAATCCTCAAAACAATGAAAGCAAAAAAGCAGAAGAAGGTAAAGCTACCACAAATGGAGAAAAACTTGAAGATGAAACCCGATAAGGTATTTAACTACAAGATATCTTTACATTATATTGTACAATCCACTTTGGATAAGGTGTACTTACCGTCGCACATAAATTCTTCTATGTTCTATAGAATCCCAGTGCACATGCGCCAGTGCTTCATGTAATCCCAGAAAGATAAATGCAACCTCCAGCAATTGGCATATATGTATGCGAAATAAGTATGACCAACATTGACACAAAATTCCCAGAACTTGTCTAAATATGTATAATTAACACGAAATGAACTAGTGGAAATATGATTTTACGTGGTAACCGTCCGACATTTTGAATTTTTCATGGAATAACAGATATGAAGAGGTAATTTATTTTACGTATCAAATCAAATTTAAAAAGCAAGGAACCTAAAAGCTAACCAAACCTAAATCAATTACTGTAACACAAATCAATTACTCTAACGTAGGTGAAATCCAGGGAACGTGAAAGTCATGTTGGCAACATCTGGAGTATTTTGGGTTGTTGATGGTGGCAACGTTAGAACAACATAGGAAGAGGAGGGAAAATAGCAGAAAGTAGCAAGTAAGCAACGTAGCACGATCATGTTTTACGTAAATATATAAATATAAAAAAAAGATCGTTGCAACATTGGAAGATGTTTAAAACGAGTTTAAAAGTGTTGCAAAATGTTTTAAACGTGTTTAAGAGTGTTTAGTGCATCAGTGGCATAAGAAATAAGATTGAATATTTTGTGCGACGGTTTGTACATCACACCCTCCACTTTTACTGTTCTGATAACTGTGTTTTAATTTTTCAGATAATCTTCAAGAACTTCTCTTACCAAGAAAAGCAAAACATATTAATGAGTACAAATACAGGATGTTCCTGTTAGGGATATATTATTGCAGAACAATGTAAAAATAGGATGGGTACAGGGTTGTCAGATCTTATAGTTTCTTCCTAGATATTACCCCGTACATATCCAACCAGAATTTTTTTTTATTTGTATATGCCATCTTATGATTAATTCTTAACAAATTATGAGAAGTTATTGCACTTGCAATATCAATCCAATTCTATTTATTCTCCTCTTCTCTAATTCCAACTTCTGATGAATCCAATTTTACCCTTAGATAATGAATAATTTTATATTCTATATTTTCTTCTTCCCCTTAGACAATTTCTTCAACTTTTAATACAACACAAATATATTATATTCTTTACAGAGTTACATTTAGCACACTAAAATATTGAATTTTTTAAAATAAATCAATTTCTTAAAACTGGTAACATGGTAAAAATGAATGGCCTGTTTACAAGGTATCTTAAAGGTCATAAGTCCTGCGCCATAGCATAATAGTATATAGCATAAAATAAGTTAAAATATACCTTCTTAGGTAAGATCCATCGTCCTCAGCTTATAAAATATGTATTCTTTATGCCTGTAGGCTTTTCAGAACATCTGTTCCATCTTCGGCAGGTCCTTCTTCACTACAATATTTAATATGATGGTTGATGCTGCTGGTCCTAATGTGATGTTGTCGTGAATAAAGCTTCTTCCTGACGATATCGTATAGTGGGTTGTTTAGTCTGGCAGTGCTTTCATTTATTAAAAGCTTGTTGCCTATTCCCTTGTCATAATAAATAAATGAAAGCACTCCCAGACTAAACATCCCACTATACGATATCGTCAGCAAGAAGCTTTAGTCACGACAACACCACATTAGGACCAGCAGCATCAACCATCATATTAAATATTGTAGTGAAGAAGGACCTGCTGAAGATGGAATGGATGTTCTGAAAGGCCTACAGGCATAAAGAATACATATTTTATAAGTTGAGGACGACGGATCTTACCTAAGAAGGTATATTTTAACTTATTTTATTTTATGACTTTCCACCTCCGGTTTTAACAATGAATTTTATTAGTATTGATAGTATATGGCATCAAGTCTTGGTGAACAATTATGAGATGCCTTTGGCCTACCAGCTTGCTGCTGGCCTCATATCCACATTTGTTATTGTCAGAGGTGGACAATCAAGAGAAGATAAATAATAAATTCAAAATTAGGAAATTGATTATTTAAAAGTTACATTTTTATTGAATGTTCACAAAAATGGTGTTTTGGAGCCCATTCAGCATCCTTTAAAATGAATACCAGAAATTTAATTGGAAGTAAAGTTGATCAGAGTCTAGAGCTAACCTTTTGCATTATTGACAAAGAATCATAGACCCTTGCAGCCAAACCCCAATGCGACTTGAATGGCCTGTTTACAAGATACTTTAAAGATCTTAAGTCCTGCGCCATAGCAAAATAATATATGGCATCAAGCCATTGTGAACAATAATGAGATGGAAACTAGATCAAATTCCAATGGAGGAAGAAATTTTCACATGGAATTTGGGCAATGGGGGGTTGGACTCACAACAGCATTGTAAGGAATTGGGTAGCTACAATAGGTAGTAGCTCCAGGTTGAGAAAACCAGCTATAATGGCTGGGGAACCAACATGCTGATCACCTCACCCCCTGTACTGGCTGGGTGATCATTAACTTCTCTTAACCACCTTTGCCCCGTATAACGTAGTAAAGCGTATCTTAGCTTGTGGGTTGTCCCTGCCACGGAGTAACGTAGTAATACTGTGAGCTCCTTTTTGTGAATAACAGCGGTATTGTCAACTTGGATTCACTTTTCTTGTAAAAACTGTGACATGTCAGTTCGATTACTTGGCATCTGTGGAATGTATTAAATTGTGGCCAACAAGGCTTGCTTTATACTATTTTGTTAAAAATTTCAACTGGTTAAGTGTTTTGTGTTTGCAACCCTATTTTTGAAATACTCCAGCCAGTTTATCTGTAACCATGGCAAGCGAAAGCAAAAGTTCATGTGTTAGTAAAAATACCTGTAATTTAAACCCATTGTTCAGTGAAGACGTTGGTGGCCGCGATATATGAGGAATTTATTATGAAAGTGATAGTTCTAGACGCTTTCTTGGATGGGTAGTTTAGTGCAATAATAGTCATATAGAACAAACGAGTGACAGTGATGAAGAAATCGTAGCGTCGACGGGAGAGAGCACTGACTATAACGAGGAACAATAATTACTCTTTTAAATAATTGGTCCTCCACAGAACTTAATTTAAAAAAAAATGGAATCTTTCTCACACCAAATAAAATTATAAACATGATAAAGGACAATTTTTCATATTATATACCGGTAATAGAGAAAGTAATAAATAAATATATTTTATCTGTAGTAGAACTTGGATATGCGAGAATTTTTAGTAATGATGTTACTTACTTTCTGTGTCTGTGTCTTGGATTTATCAGCGAAATATAGTTTTTTTTTTAAAACAATGGTACATTATTTCAAGTTGACTACCCATTTAAAAAAATAAATAGAAACGGACTAATACAGTTTATCATAATAATTTTAGAATATATACCCTTTTATGCAAACTTATAAACATTGCTATCTCCATAAGGTATTAAACTGAGGATAGGCCTATATAATTTATTCATACATATAAAATATTAATTGTTAATAAATATATTTGCTTCAATTATAATATTATTGAAAGGTAATATTATCCATCCTTACAATTGTGGAATACTTTGAGGTATATATATATATATATATATATATTGTATCGTGACATATTTACAAAATTAATAATAAATTATTTGATGAAGATATTTGTAATTTGAAAACAAGTTTTTGATTTAGCATATTTCACATGATTTTTCAGAAGAGATCATTGTTAGTACACATATGCCATTCTTCAATTAAAAGTGTCTAGAAAACATTTAAACTTTAAATGCCGTAAAAGGAATATGTCTCTATACAGCATACTACTGGAAATAACTGAGCGGGGCAAAGGGTTAATTGACACATGTGGATGTGAGGCCAGCAACCAGCTATTATACCAAGGGACTTCTAGACCTTTTGCATCACGGAATTTAGAGTTTAAACATCTTAAAATACCAATCTGTAATGCAAAAATCTAAGTAAATATGAATTTCAGATTACATTTAAAATCTTTTGACTCTCTTGGTTTTTTAAAATCATTACCCAAATACAACTAAAAATAGCATAAATTCACTAATTGCTCTTCTTTTTTTTTTAACTTGTGCTTTTTAAAATGCAATTTATCTGTTATATCTTCTGTTTGGAATTAATAATTATTTTAGGTCATTAGAAGAAATTTTAAAGCAAATATATGTGTGTATGTTATATATAAAATGTTGACCAAAAAACTTTTTAATCTTTAAAAAAATCTGACAACCCATAATGCAATGAATCTACACCACAAGAAAAAAAAAGACTGGATTTTTTAAATTTTTTTCTAAACAAACTTAAAAACATAACTTCTGGTAAAATTGAATAATATGGCAAGTTAAATTAAAAGAGCTAATAGCTGTGTGTTTTTTTTAATATGAGCTTCGAGAAATTCTACCTAAGTATCATCTCTATCTTATACGTGCAAGCAGATAATCCACTCACAACAGACAAGTTTAAAATCTTTCTTCACAAACCTATTGTGCAATTAATGAAAAATAAAATCTTCTTCAAAACAACAAAAATGATAAAGCAGAGGAAGGTAAAGCTACCACAAATGGAGAAAAGCTTGAAGATGAAAACCAAGAAGGTATTTAACTATAAGATATCTTTACATTATATTGTACAATCCACTGTTTCTGTTCTGACAATTGTATTTTAATTTTTCAGATAATCTTCCAAGAACCGGTAGCAAAACTTCTCTTATCAAGAAAGGCAACATGTACAGAGATAGGATGTTTCTGTTAAGGATATATTTTTGAAGAACAGTGTGAAAATAGGATGGGTGCAGGGTTGTCAGATCTTATGGTTTCTTCTTAGATATTTAACTCCAAGCGCGACAGGCCTAGAAGGCCCTTGGCCTACCAGCCGACTGCTGGCTTCACATCCACATGTGTTCATCACAGAGGTAGACAATTATCTAGCCAGTTTAGGAGTGACATGTGGTCAGCATGTCGGGTCCCCCAGCCATTATAGCTGGTCTTCTCAACCTGGAGTTGCTACTTATTGTAGCTACCCAAATGCATCATGATGCTGGGTGGGTACCGGTCCCATACTGGCCGAAATTCCATGAGAAAATTTCTTCCCCCATGGGGACTCGAACCAGTGCAAGTCCCATAGCTCTGTGCCAAGGCTTCTTGCCTTAACCACTTGGCTACGGCGCAGGACCTTCTTAGATATCAACTTTTAATACAATTTAAATATATTGCATTCTTTTCAGAGTTACATTTAACACACTAAAATATTGGATTTTTTAAATAAATTCATTTTTATCAGTTTTAAAACTGATAACATCGTAAAAAATGGGCTAGTGAGACATCTGCCTACAAACTATATGATTATGGACAGTAAAGAACTGGAGAATTTTCTTCACTCAACAGTGTCCAGACTGGCCCTGGAGCCCATTCAGCATCCTTTAAAATGAGTACCAGAAATTTAATTGTGAGTAAAGTCAATCAGAGTCTAGGGCTAACCTTTTGCATTATTGACAAAGAATCATAGACCTTTGCAGCCATACCCCAATGGGATTTGAATGGCTTGTTTCCAAGATACCTTAAAGATCTTAAACCCTGCACCATAGCAAAATAGTATATGGTATCAAACCTTGCTGAACAATTATGAGATGCCTTTGGCCTACCAGTTGGCTGCTGGCCTCATATCCACATGTGTTATTGTCAGAGGTAGACAATCAAGAGAAGATAAATAATAAATTCAAAATTAGGAAATTGATTATTTAAAAGTTAAATTTGTATTGAATGTTGACAAAAATGGTGTTTTGGCAGTTAGCTCTTTTAATTTTGTAACCTATGATTAATTTGTAATGTTTTACAATTAAATAATACAATAATTTGTCTATTATCATTGAAGAATTCTTGTGGCTTAGATGGATAAGGTCCATGTGACAAAAACTAAAAACCCGTTACATCCTCTGTGATTTATGATTTGCTGTGATAAACACAAGTATTGACTAACAAATCAAATCTTGTATGACTGTAAAATATCCATGGCTTATGTATTCACTTATTTATCAAACTAGTTATTTATATAAAAATGTATAATCTCCAACATAACATTTTAATCAATACCAGATATAACTGTCATGCAATCCTAACATTACATTGTGAATAAATTAAAATTCACTCAAAATTTGTACATTTTTTATGAATTCTCTTATATTAATCCCATTTTCAAAACATCCTTAATTTGTTTGTAAGCAAAAATAATTCTCATGTCTTTTCAATTAATAAAAATTGTCATTTAAAGGAAAAAAGTGAATACATTTTTCAAAAACTCTATAAGCTAATTTCTAAAATTAATTTTATTTGGATGTATTCTCTACCTTCCTTTTAAACTTATCATATATTTGAAATAGCTTATATGATGTTTTTATTATTCATTTCATACATCTCAGTGATGGATAAACCATATTTGAAGAGAAAAATTATATGCTGAGACTGGGACTTGAACCCAGGACCTAATATTCGGTAGAGTATTGGCCTAGAAAGTCAAAGGTCCTGGGTTCAAGCCCCAATCTGAGCGTATAACTATTCTCTTCAAATATAGATTATATATTTGAAGAGAAAAATTATATGCTCAGACTGCGACTCGAACCCAGGACCTTTGGCTTTCTAGGCCAATGCTCTACGTAGAGTATTGGCCTAGAAAATTAAAGGTCCTGGTTCGAGTTCCAGTCTGAATGTATAATTTTTCTCTTCAAATATGATTTATCCATCATTGAGATGTATGAAATTAATAATAAAGATATTGATAGCTTATATAAGTTTACATAATTTTAATGCTTTACTTCTAAATAGAAAGCATGATCAGACAATTGCCTAATATATTTACCAAAAACAAAATTGATTAAGTGCAGAAAATAGGATATAACTATGTCAGGATGGCTCCTCTAAAATGACACTTTCAATTAAAAAAATATATATTGATGTAATTCTGTGAGAGAATGTACTAACTGGTCCGGAAACAGATGCACCTCATTTTAGCACTGAATGCCACCTGCTTGGGTCAGTATAACAGTGTGAATGTCATTTGGCAACTCCATACAAAGGATATAGTACTGTTTCTTGGGAATTATAGAGAACATTTGATATAATATATATAAGTATATTTTACATTAAGGTAGAATTTTTTAACACTCACCTCATATTGTTCTTCTTATATATAATGATCTAAACTATGACTTGTCGCAGAGACTGCAGCATGTTCATAATGCTTGCGTTCAATTCATTTTCAATATCCGCTGTTATGACCATATTTCCAAACAGTTTAATAACCTCTCTTGGCTCCATCTTACTGACAGACGTAAATTGCACTCTCTTTCACTACTTTTCAAGCTTCTGAATTCCTACATTCCTACTTACCTGGCGTCCAGATTTGAGAAGTCATCCTCTTACCACAATATTGATACTAGGTCACAAGATAGCAGTCTGCTAACAATTCCTCTTCATAGCACTTCCTCCTATTCTACTTCCTTCACAGTAGCCTCTGCCCGCTCCTGGAATATCTTTCCTCAAGATATCAGGGGTTGCCGCACACTTGGCACCTTTAAGTCACGCTTATACAGTTACCTGTTGTCTAATAATTAATTTGTCTCTTTATTTAATTTTATACTATGTCATTAATCTTTTCCTCGTTTTTTTTTATATCTTGTACATATTATATATTTAATTCGTTAAATTTAGAGTAAATCAAAATACATTATAAATATTAATTGTATTGTATTCATAACTTGTAATCATTTATATATATATATATATATATTGTAATTTAGATTTAAGACTTTTTTTTGTTTGTATTTTTTTTAAACCTGGTTGAGTGGTAGACAAGGCCTTAAGGCCTTAACTTTGCCAGGTAAAATAAAGCTATTATTATTATTATTATTATTATTATTATATATTATTATTTGACTATAAACTAGTTTTGGAACATAGTTTCTGTTCCATCCTCAGTATCGTCACGACCGTTGTTCTGTCGTCTTGAAGAGCTGTCCTTCGCTCCTTCCATTGGCTGACTGAAAAACCTCAAAACCAGGTCATTCTCATAGGGAATTTTAAAGTTCATCAAGTTCAAAGAGCGAAAAGAAGAAATTGATGAACTTTGAAATTCCTGGTGAAAATGACCTGGTTTCTAGCTTTTTCAGTCAACCAATGGAAGGAGCGAAGGACAACTCTTCAAGATGACAGAACAACGGTCATGACAATACTGAGGATGGAACAGAAACTATGTTCCGAAACTAGTTTATATTCAAATAAGAACAATATGAGGTGAGAGATAAAAAATTCTACCTTAATGAATATACCTCATAGTGAGAATTCCTAAAATAAGTAATATTTTACATTATTTAATATTTAAAGGAAGTGACACTATGAGATTTATTTTAAATAATGGGAGTTAGATTATTCACGACTCACCTCATATTTATAGCTTTCTTGAAGACCCAGGTTTCGATGCTTTAAGCATCATTATCAATTCTTTCTAACTGTTGAATTATTGGTTAGTGATCCTCATGTTGAAAAATTAAATATTTCAAAATAAACTAATGATTACAGCCTATTCCAAAAATCCTCAATGATTTAAAGAAAGAATAGAAATTTTATTAACAAAACTGAATCATCATTAACCATGATTATTTTTAACAACAATATATATACATATATACACATACAGTATATTTAAATTCAAAGAGTACTTAATTGTGAATTAGTACATTACAGTTTAAATAGGTAAATAAAGAAAAAAGAATTGACAATTGATCGTGGGCAGTCCATAGGTAACCACAGAAAGGAATAACCTTTTCTTAGTTTCTGCACAACAACTCTTTCGGACATTCATTACATGCAGATTTTGTACCTCATGTAATATTTTGTATTTTTTCTAGGACTAGTTTTAAAGAAATGTTTTCCTATTTTTAATTGCCATCTAAGTCATTTAATGATTGTTAGAGAAAACCTCACAGTGTTACTTCCTAAATATATCTGTTCTTGTAGACATGTTTGTCATAAATAACTAATATTATGAAAAATTTTCATCATCTTAAAAATCTATTAAGAATCAAATGAATAGTGAATTCTTCTTACCTCATACATCTATGTTTTTTAACACAGAACTGCAGTATCGGGAAAACATCTTTCCCATCTTTAGCTCTTTTCACGACTGTCAATTTTTTTCTTTTGCCAGTAATTTTCTAGACTACGATCTGGTGTACTTTTGAAGAAGTAATTTTCTAAACTGCCATCTGGTGTACTTTTGAAGAACTTTATAATCAAACTTGGTTCGTCTGGAGCCTCGAAGTTCATGTTCTAGTATGGTTTCTTTTAATGTATTTCTTTTCCCAAATTGTTAATTTCAAAAGTTTAGATAGATGATTCAAAAGTTTTGCTTCTTTTTCAATTCTATGATTCTCTAAGAAGCAAAACTTTTGAAATATCTATCTAAACCTTTGCAATTATCAGTTTGGGAAAAGATATACATTAAAAAAAAAACATACTAGAATCATGAACTTCGAAGTTCCAGACGAACCAAGTTTGATTACAAAGTTCTTCAAATGTACACCAGATGGCAGTTTAGAAAATTATTTCAAAAGTACACCAGATGGTAGTCTAGAAAATTAATGGCAAAAGAAAAAATTGACAGTCGTGAAAATAGCTGAAGATGGAAAAGATGTTTTTTCTGTTACTGCAGTTCTGTGTTAAAAAAACATATATGTATAAGGTAAGAAGAATTCACGATTCATTTGATTCTTATTAAGAAAACCTCATATTGTAAAAATTCCCAAATTTATTATGTTACCTTAAAATGTGTTTATAATATTAGGATTGCATGCATTTTTAGTACCTAACCATATTATTTTAATACTTTCATGTGTCAGAAATGTTTTCTTTATTTATGCAAAAAAAAAAAGTATGCTAATGATGATAATGTAATGCTTGTAGATACTTTTAACTCTGTTACACATTCTTCCATCACATTTATAAAAAATGTTCCTTTTTTTTTAAATTTATAACTTATTTAAAATGCTTGGTAACGGGCTTCCAATATAAACCCGGACCGGCCTCACGGGGTTTCACCCGTCAGGCAGCGCTCTCTCCTCGTCCGCATTTCACTCTGCCAGCCGCTCGTCCTTGAACTAGTCAGTTTACTATCATTCGACAAGATGAGACGTCAGCTGACATTAGAGCAGTGCATTTATGTGTGTAAATGTTATTATAAATACGAATCAGCTCATTGCGTTCGCGAGGAATTTATTCGGAACTTCCCTGGACAATTACCTCCTTCCAGATCAACAATCCACGATCTTGTGACTAAATTTGAGACCACTGGTTCAGTACAAAATAAGAAACACACGCGAAGGCATACGGTTCTCACCGAAGAAAAATTAGAGAAATCATATGGGTGGTTTCAACAAGATTCTTCTGCTACTGCTCATACAGCAGAGGAGCCAAGGAATAAAATTAGGGAAGTGTTTGAAGATAGAGTAATTAGTGCTGGTGTATGGCCCCCTCGTTCCCCAGATCTAACAGTGTGTGATTTTTATTTGTGGGGTAGCCTGAAAGACAAAGTGTACAAAACAAATCCACACACATTGGAAGAACTGAAGAACAACATAAGAAATGAAATCAGAAACTTGACAGTGCCCGAACTACAGCGTGTCAATCTAAATGTGTTTACTCGATATAATGCCTGTTTAACTGCGGGAGGCAACATTTCCAGCATTTTCTATTAAGGTAAGAAACAGTTCAAGGACGGATGGCAGGCAGGGTGAATTGCGGGAGGAAGAGACAGCACTGCGTGCTGGGTGAAACTCCGTGAGGCTGGTCCGGTTTTATATTGGAAGCCCTGATAGAAAAAGTCATGTATACAATAAGAACATAAAGCTTCTATTTTATGATGAACCATCAAACATGTAATAAAGCTAAAAGGTTCAAGTTCTAATTTTTCTTTTCAAATAAAAATTTGTCCATCATTTCAAATGTTAAAAATTTAATCATAACAATGAAATATTAAGCTTTATTACTATAATGGTTACGTGAAATTCTCAATAAATGTCTTCTTGAATTAGAAGCCATCAGATGGCACTGTAAAGCAATGGCTTTCTGCTTCCATGATATAGAGAATGGTATATGAGTCAAGAAAAGTTAACGCTTGCACTGGAAGTCTGAATTAGTATAATGGTTAGCACTTAGCATATAAAGCTAAAGGTTTCAGGTTCAAATCTCAGTTCAGGTGTTAATTTTTCTTTTCAAATAATAATATTCATCAATATTCATTTTGGATATTTCATGTAAAATTCTCAATATATTGTATGTACTGTGTATCTAAGCAATGAGACAGAGTGGTGAGGTGGTGAACTATGAGATCTTATACTGTTATACACAGTGTATTATGTTCATACCAACAACAAAACATACAACACACTCCTTACAGTCCACCTCATTGTTTGGATGCACAGTATAAATATATTTTGTCACGCTTATTTATTGTAAACAATTTTTATATAATTTATAAAATAAATATTATAAATTAATAGAATCATTGTCTCTAAAAACTCCAAACTCAAACTATACTTTACAGTTTTTTAAGGATGAGTGAATTTTGAAATTCCAAAACTAATAGAGAATATTTCTTTCAAATTTTTACCTGTATGAATAACATTTATGATAAATTTCAAGTGATTTGTTATATTAGTTCACAACTTACATTATTTTTTTCTCATTTTTATTTTATTAATTATAAAGGTTCCTTGTAGTACAATTTTCAATATTTTGTTCCAATATTTTGTCAGGATATTCGTTATACTCGTTGTTTCTAAATTTTCATTTGATTTTTCTGTGCTGTTAATACTTTTGAGAGAAAAAAAATGTTTAACTGATTTCTCATGTTGGCAGAAATCGAGATAAATATGACAATATTAAAAAAATCATAACTCATGAGCATTTTGAGTATGATTAAAATCCAATGCAATTTTGGTTCTTTGTATTCTTACAGATAAGTGCTGAAAATTGCAGTGCAAGGAATTTTTTAAAATGGACATGCGCTTGAAAAATACACTTTGAGAATAAAAGCTACAAAGTTTTCATGCTTCTGACTACTTTAATAACACACAGTTCCAATTTCTGTGTTGAAATAAATATTTCTTTTGGATATTTGTGCCAAACTGTACGGTAGAGACTCTCATTGCCATTTTGGGATTTTCCTTTTGTGCCTCTCTATAATAATACATCTGATGCCAATTTTTATATATTCATATCATTTTTGCCACTAGTTGTGGGGCAGTTTAATAATGGCCACCAGGGCTTTAATAATGGCCAAATAGCGATAAGTTATATATTTTGTTGAACAGGAAGCTTAGGAGAATTTTATGAGAGATAAAATACAAAATGTGTGATTTGGTCAATTTTCACTCAAAATTCACTCATGGATATCCTTAATGCAGTAAAAGTTAATATTGTAATATAGTATAATTAGAAGTTAGACTTCTGGTTGTCTTTTGTCTTGGTTTCACACACAAACAATTAAATAATATCATGGGAAGTAAGACTTCTGTGTTTTGTCTTGGTTTTACATACAAACAATTGATTAACAAAATGAGAAGTTAGACTTCTGACTGTATTTTGTCTTGGTTTCACACATAAACAATTGAATAAAAATATATACTATCTGTGTTGCATCTTAACTTTTAGTGCATCAAAATCCTTGCCCTAATTATAAGACTAGTTGTAACTCATTCTAGTGAAACTTGAACACTTAAAATAAGCAGAAAAGACAAAGTTTTTAGTATGTGAAAGGAAAGTAATAAGAAGAATCTTTGGAGCAATAAGGAATCAGGATGGATCATGGAGAATTCAAATAAATGAAAAAATAAATAGAATTCTCAAACACATAAATATAATTAGTTTCATTATAGCACAAAGATTACGATTCAATTAAGAGGGAGAAGTTATATAGTATCCTGCTAAAGTTTAGAATTCCTAAAAAGTTTGTTATACTTATACGAATGTGTCTAAATCGCACAAAGAGCAAGGTGCATGTAGGCAAACAGTTTTTGGATATTTTCGAAATCCACAATGGGTTGAAGCAAGGAGATGCACTATCTCCTCTACTATTTAATTTTGTACTAGAGCATGCCATCAAATCTTTAGACGATGAAGAAGGCCTACAACTCAATGGTATTAATAAGCTGTTAGTTTATTCCGATGATGTAGTACTATTGGGCGATAGCGAGGAGGTACTAAAGGCCAACACGCACACACTACTGAGTAACACTAAGAAATTGGGACTGGAAGTAAATACCAATAAAACTAAATATATGGTCACATATAGAAATACATTATATAATGGAAATGGACAGCTAATGACAAATGAGGGAAATTTTGAGGAAGTGGCTGAATTCAAATACCTATGAACAATAATCACAAAAAGGAATGAGATGCACAAAGAAATTAAACATAGGCTCAATTCTGGAAATGAGATACTATTATGCATTACAGGGACTCTTCATGTCCCAACTCATTAAAAAAATGTTAAACTGAAAATATATAAAACTATTATTCTACCAGTTATATTATATGGATGCGAAACATGGACTCTTACTTTAAGGGAGGAAAGGAGATTACGAGTATTTGAGAATAAAGTACTTATAAAAATGTTTGGACCAAAGAGAGATGAAGAGGCAGGTGGATTGAGAAGAATGCACTACAGTGAACTACATGGTATTTTTAGGAAGCCAGATATAATAAGAACAGTTAAGTCTCGTATACTGCGATGGACAGGACATATGGCACGAATGGGGAATGAAAGACATGCATGGAAGCTTCTTGTAGGAAAACCATAGGGAAATCGCTGAATTGGTAGACCAAGAATGAGATGGGAGAATAACATTAACTATGATTTGAGGGAAGTAAATTATACAGGGGATGATTCCATAGCATTAGCTCAGAATAGGGATATATGGAGAGCTTATGTCCGCGCGGCCATGAACTTACGGGTTTGATAATGTTAGTGGGTTAATTAGTTATAGCACGAAGATTAAGCTGGACTGGACACATATATAGAATGGATGATAAAAGGATGGTAAAAGAGCTCTATAAATGGAAGCTATTAACCTCTAAATATATTGGATGACCCAAAAATAGATGGGAAGACGATGTTGTAATTGATGTAAAGTCAATGAAGATAAAAAATTGGAACAAATGTGTCCAGAATAGAAAAGTGTGGAAAGAACTCGTTGAGAAGGCCAAAGCATTCTCCAATTGAAGCTGGAGAGCCTTTATAAAGAAGAAGAAGAATAGAATCATTAACCATTACAAATCAATTACAATTTTTTTTTATTCTAAACTCATTGACATGTTTCTATCTTATCATAAGTTTTATCTCATAGTTTCACTTATAATACTGAAGTACCATACTGAGCAAATTGGCTTAGAGCAGAGCCATCCAAACTACAGCCCGTGGGCCACATCTGGCCCGCCATGGCTTTTATAAATAACATTCTAGCATACTCCGCCAAAAAAATTAATGCAAATCCCCCTCTTCTATATTCTACATTAAATCCAGAAACCAATTATATATGGCCCACATAAGCACTGAAATGAACAAATTGAAACTGAAGCTATTGAAAAGGCACGTGTCTGTGAAAAACTGGGTACATTTTCCAAGTGTAAATGCTCTGCAAAACGAATATCCTGAATTGTGATTCAGAAGTGATTCTTTTGTGGAAGTTATTGAAAGAATTGAAGAAGAGTTTTGAAATAGATTTGTTGATTTCAATAAAATGGAAACAGACATTTCTTTGTTTTCGTCTCCATTTTCCTTCGATGTTGACAAAGCACCCAGCAATGTTACGATTTGAACAATAGATTTGCAGTGTGATGACGCAATGAAATGAGTTTTTGATCCTACAGATCTCATTAAGTTCTACAAGTTACTATTAGAAAAATATTTAGGGTTGAAGGAACACGCCCAATGTTTAATCTGCATGTTTTCCTCTACATACTTGTGTGAACAAACATTTTCTAAAATGAAAATTCAAAAATCACGATTGAGGTCAAGCTTGAGTGATGAACATCCCCAAGACATCTTATTTATTAGTACTACTCCGCAGATACCCGACATCGATTGTTTGTTATCTTTAAGAAGCCAGCTCCACCCTTCTCATTAGGTAAATATATTCACTTTTGTACCCATTTTTTTATAATTTCAATTGCAGCATGGTGTTACAAATGTTTTACATTCTTCTGTATGATAATGTAATTTTATGTTAGTAGTAATAGTAATAATAATAATAATAGAAGCAGCAGTAGCAACAATAATAGTAACGATATTTATGTTCCAGCTCGCGATCAATTGCACAATCAGTTATTGGCCCAGCCCATTAAAAAGTTTGGGTGGCCCTGGCTTAGAGGTTAATTTTTGAGACTTACATTCAGTAAGTCCCGGTTTAAATTGTGGGTCTGATTAACTTGAATTAGTTTCTTCCTTATAAGGAAACTGTCAACCATTTCATGACAAAATCTACCTCGAAATTTCTCCCAGAGAAGTGTAGTGATGAACTAAGGCCTTGTCCAAAAAATGATCTGCTGTTTTTAACTACAAGACAGAGAAATCAAAGCCAGAATCCAGCAATGGCAATCCGCTGTACATAGCAGATGGACTCCCTGCTTGACTAAGAGTGGAGTGAGACAGGTGGTGAGGGTTATCCAATCCATCAAGTGAAGAGTTGTATTACTTTCATGTACTTTAAATGAGAGATTTGGCGCTAGATTTTGGTACTTTAGAATTAAAAATTGCTAATTTTTTTTGGACATGGCTTTGGTTTACCACAACGCTTCTCTGGGAGAAGTTTAAAGATAGGTTTCGGCATGCAATGGTTGAGTTCTCTTGTTCTTTAGTCATCAAGATATATGAATTTCATTACCAGAACCTATTGGGCTATTGCATTAAAATTGCCATTTCATAATACCATCTTCTTCTTCAGTATTACAAACTCATAGGCTCGAATCTATGAACGCATTAGACCGTGAAAGTCGTTCTCTGCCTGTACTCTGCGTGAGAAAATTACATCCAAACATTTTTTTTGCGTACTCAAAAATCTGTTCATGTGATAATAATTGTTGAAATTCTTAAGCTACCTGGCGAGGTGACTTAGCAGAGAAACGAATCGTGAGCAACCCGATGGTAACCGATGTAGTTTGAAACCTTGCCGCGTACCTTGCTGCTTTATCCAAGATGTCGGACCTTGAAGACTTCGATCATGTTTTCAGTATACATGGAGAAGAGGAATTTGATAGAGTCTACCAAAGAATTCAACTGGAAGAACAGGAGAATCGGCGTAATATCGCGCGACGCAGACGTCGTCGTATACGGTATTATTTGCGGGACGCAAGCGTAAATGCGTTCCTCTTACTTACTTACTTACTCACTGGCACTATCGAACCCGTAGGTTCATGGCCGCGCGCGCGCGGACATAAGCTCTCCATACATCCCTATCCTGAGCTAATGCTTTCCAATCATTCCCTGTATAACCTACTTCCCTCAAATCATAGTTAATGTTATTCTCCCACCTCATTCTCGGTCTACCAATTGGGCGTTTTCCCTCTGGCTTTCCTACAAGAAGCGTCCATGCAAGTCTTTCATTCTCCATACATGCAACATGTTCCTCTAGCAGACGAAAATAATGGAAATTGTTTTATCGCTGAGAATTCAGGGTAATTTCTTGCCAATATTACGAAAACGACGACTTTCATGCACATAGAGAACGAAATGACCGAGCTTACTACGTAAAATTGGAGGGATCACGGCAAAAATCTATTGAACATTATTGACCATTTGTATCATGGCACTCAATTTGATTGCTATTCTATTGATGTTCTCTAGCAGTAAAAGTAAATGCATTTATTATCAATTTGTGTACGCCATAATATGGGCAATTACATTTTGAAAACAAAACGGAAATGCCTTACTTATCATTGGAGACCAAAACAAATTTGTTTTAATTATAGGTCATTTTACTTAGAGTAATATATGCGTTTTCACAAAATTAAAGGCAGCTGTAGGAAATAAACACACAAGTTTCTCTATGGGAATAAAAACCTATTTAACGTTCCCTAGGCACGACCCAGGGATTATTGATCTATGGGCACGACCTTTTATAACAGCTTTCTCTTTGTTTTTAGTAGGTAAATGCTAAAAAAACACTGAAAATAATTCCATTCCCTGAGGGTAGATGGCTCTGAAATTAGGAAACAAGTTCAATGCAAAAAGATGTACCATAAAACAATATTTTTTATTTTATTTTAACAACCTTATCCAAATAGGGTCTGCCAGAAGTGATAATGTATACATAACAATAAAGAAGGAAAATCATAAATAAATATATATATATATATTAGTGGGTTATCGTTGGATAATATAGAGACAAAACATAAAAAAAATTTTCCGATATTTTATAAAAGGTAGTCTGTATAAGAAAGGATATGTTTCTTTGTGTTTGTTTAATTTAAATGATTACTTAAGCACAATTATGTCGCTCTCCTCAATCATATCGCTTCAATTACGAAAATCGCGCTTAATGAATGCTACTTTTAAATTGGCAACGAAAAAGTGGTAACTAGCGCTACTAGCGGCAATTTTAAATTCCTGTAGTGACACACAGATCTTATGTAACACGAAGGAATGAAGACACTGATCATGATAATTCGAAAATCGATAGGTTTTTTTATGACATCATCTTTTAATTGACCATGGAGTGAGGGATGTGGAACTGGATATACTAATGTAAACCCCTAATTCTTCCTCTTTCTTTTCCTGGACGCGTACTCAAGTAGTTGGTTTTTTTTCAATGCGATTATGGATTTTGGTGAATCATCATGCAGCCCAATGGAACTGAAAATGGTTTTTTTTATTTAAGGTGAGCTGTTATTAATTAAAATATGTTAAGTAAATATAATTCTAATCGCTCGTAATAAATGTTGTACAGTAGATTCCACCCACAAGTTAAATGCAGTACCGTACCGTACCAGGCACCATTTTACACATCAGATAACATAATTAAACATGTATGTACCTAATGACTATAATACTGTAATATGAGAACAAATTTAAAATATTTTGTATTGATGAATATTAGAGATGTTTATTTGTCTTAAGTGCTTGCACAGAATATAATTACTTTACTTTTATAATAAAGCATTTGACGTCATAGGCCTGCGTATTAATTACTACACCACAGTGTATATATATATATATATACTTATAATGAGAGTAAATATTTAGTATTGGTATGAATATTAGAACAAATAATAATACTTTAAGTACCCGAATTTAACAATTTTAGGTCTAGTTCGGCTTTAACATAATGGCGCCATTTTCATTATCTTACAAAGTACTAGCGAGAATCATAATCATCAGCACATGCATCTTAAATTTTATTTGAAGCGTGTTTTTAAGGTAATCGAATATAATTATGGGCGATAAAAAATAAAATCTTTGAGAACTTAATGATGCTTATTAATTACCGAAGTTAAATTTATACCGTACGTATAAAGATCAAATTCAGAGTAGGTCATCAGTTACTTAAGCCACTTTTACAGAATTATCCGAGAAGAAATATTGCAACTACGTATTATATTCTATCTTATTTTGAAATCAGATATATAAATAAAATTTTTTTAAATCAAGGGATGGAATGTTTGTTCCAATTGATAAATAATTTTAACAATAGTAAAGTAGTCGGGAAGTATCGTGACGTCATCGCAAGTTTAAAATTCCCGCCATTCAATATTATTGGTTAATAGTAGCCAATGAGAAAGATTCTGTAATAACCGCCATCTAGTGATTGGCGGATTCCATAATTGAGGTCAATGAACTTTAGTTTGGAGTTGGCGCCTTGGCGGCAAGTGTATTAGAGGTGATTTTTAACGAGTACCACAGTAAATTGAATCTTGATATTTGTTGTAAAACTAATATTTAACAAACAGGAGGTAAGCGACTTCTGCAGATTATTTTACACGTAGTTGAAGTAACTCAATGGCAGTATCGAACCCGTAGGTTCATGCCCGCGCGGACATAAGCTCTCCATACATCCCTATCCTGAGCTAATGTTTTCCAATCATTCCCTGTATAATCTACTTCCCTCAAATCATACTTACTCACTGGCACTATCGAACCCGTAGGTTCATGGCCGCGCGGACATAAGCTCTCCATACATCCCTATCCTGAACTAATGTTTTCCAATCATTCCCTGTATAATCTACTTCCCTCAAATCATACTTACTTACTCACTGGCACTATCGAACCCGTAGGTTCATGGCCGTGCGTACATAAGCTCTCCATACATCCCTATCTTGAGCTAATGTTTTCCAATCATTCCCTGTATAATCTACTTCCCTCAAATCGTTGTTAATGTTATTCTCCCACCTCATTCTTGATCTACCAAGTGAACGTTTTCCCTCTGGTTTTTCTACAAGAAGCTTCCATGCACCTATTTCATTCCCCATTCGTGAATTTGTTTTTGTTAAATAGGAGAACCTCAATTTCTGATACTAACTAACTCACTGGCACTATCGAACCCGTAGGATCATGGCCGCGCGGACATAAGTTCTCCATACATCCCTATCCTGAACTAATGTTTTCCAATCATTCCCTGTATAATCTACTTCCCTCAAATCATACTTACTTACTCACTGGCACTATCGAACCTGTAGGTTCATGGCCGTGCGTACATAAGCTCTCCATACATCCCTATCCTGAACTAATGTTTTCCAATCATTCCCTGTATAATCTACTTCCCTCAAATCATAGTTAATGTTATTCTTCCACCTCATTCTTGGTCTACCAACTGGGCGTTTTCCTTCTCATTTACATGTAGTTGAAGCTATCTAAAAACCAAAATGTATTGGCACAGAGCTATAGTACTTCGGTTTGAATCCTGCTCCCACAGAATTTCAGTTATTATCATACCAATGTACACCAAGTATCATGAGGAATTTGGGTAGCTATAATGAGTAGTGACGCTAGTTTGAGTAAACCACCTATAACGGGTAGAGAACCCGATTTGCTGACCACATGTTATTCCTATATTAACTCAATAATCGTCCACCTTTGTAATTGGCACATGTTGATGTGATGCTAGTACCCAACTGGTTTATATATATATCCATCCATCCATAGTAATTGTGCAAGAGGGCAGGTCTTTCACTGCAATCATAGCATTTTCATGCTATGCTTTGCAGCTTTACTAGGGATTTATATATTGCTTTCCACACCGGTGGATGATGATGATGATGATAAGGATGATAATGATGGCCGGATGATTTTTGGGGACCTTTGGGCTCTAAAATTCCTGACATTTGTCTTACAGGTGAGGAAAAATCTCACCCAGGAGCCTATCCTGAGCAGGAATAGAACCCGGGTCTGCTGCGTGACAAGGCAGCACGCTACCTCAAGACCACAGCAGTGGACTTATGTATGTGTATATATATATATATATATATATATATATCAAATTAGGTCCATTGTTAAGTCAGGGAACTTATTTGTAATTTTAAAGTTGATTCAAAGAATAAGATAATTTTTTTTTACCAAAGCCACTATGTTGTTCTTATTACATTTCCGGTATTTTATCCTGCACTGGCAGAATTACAACCCAGTTCTTAATTTGAGGCACCTGGAAGGTAGAATTACGTTACCCCATAATTTGGTAAATGATGAATGATAATGAAGCACAGAAGAGTCCTTTAACCTAAATTTAATCAAATCCACACCATGGGAGACAATGGCAATAATTCCCTTTAAGAAAAAAAATCCTGTGATCTTGAAAGAGATTTTTGGGCTGTAGGCCATGGTCATGAGGTTTGTAGTTCCCCGATGTTTTACCAGAGACTGCATCTGGCATCCTCAACCACGATCACGGACTACAGCCCAAAAATCTTCTTCAAGATCATCATAGCAACTCCAGCCGTGAAAGTCCACGTCAATACAATCCTGTGGTCTGTTTGGGAATTGAACCCAGGACCATATGAACTGAAGTCAGAACTGTCCAACCCATGAGGTTGGTAATTTATTAAGAATACAGACCGGATTTGTATACAAAATGCATGTTTTGTTTTACGCATTAAAAAGTATGCAGAAATGATTTACATGTTAAGTGGTCCCTTCACAGACAATTTGAGTGGTATTTGATAATGCATAGAAATGCATATTCTGGGGGAAAATGCTTATTTTAGATTTTTAATGCATATTTTACTACTAAATGTGGTATTAAATTATAATTTTTCCTTCAGCTAATTATTAGTAATTGATTAATTATTAATCCATTTTTTTTAAATTAATTAGTATCTGAAATCCATTGGATTTAGCGTAACGTGTATATTTACATCTGTGTAAGAGGGGAATATCCGTGGGTCTTGAGAAATAATATTACTGCATTACTAAAATCGTATATGACAAGTATTAAATTAAAAATCCTGGCTACAATAGAATTTGTCAAATTAGCAAAATGCTCTCTGGTGATAGTGAAAAAACTGTAACTGAAGACGGATTCACTGAAGAAGAACTGTGGTGTTTTTCACGTGCACCTGTGACATCATGTGATGTAGAAAGGGCATTTTCATTATATAAAACCCTTCTTCACTGACAGACGAAGGAGCTTCACACAAGAAAACCTTCCTTTATCTATTGTAATGGCCAGGAATAAGCTAAGATTATATTATTTTCATTATATTATATTATTTTCATTTGATCTTACCTCAATATTAATGTTGATTTGTTCTTGGACATGTTTCAAAACAATTCTGTTTTATCGTCAGCTTGTCCAGACTGGTTTGATTTATGTTGCATTATGTTGCATACCCTGGATAAGCTAAGATTATTCACAAAGAAAATAATTTATTTTATTTTATTACAATCTGCTTTTGTATATTTTTAACATTTTTCATGCAAATTTAATATTTTATTTTGCATACAAATCCAGTCTCTAATTAAGAAGAAACAATATATGGAGAATTGTTTGAGGATTAGTTGAATTTAGGAATGTGAACAAATGAGGATTCAAAAAATGATTATTGTATGGTAAGTGGTCATATTATCAAGAGGGCAGGGGACAGTCTTATTAAAAAACTTACTATGAGGTTTAATTTAAGATTTAAATTAAAATTCTTTACACCTCACATCATATGCAGTCTACTAATTAAACCGGTTTAAAAATGTAGGCGGTTTTATCTTCAGAAATATCTCGACCAATGTTATGTCATTCAGGAGGACTGCTTCTTACTCTATCTGTTGGTGGACCGATGAACCTCAGAATGAATTCAAATTCCCTGAGGAATTTCAAAATTCATAAGTTTTTCTTTCTTGTTTTTTTTTTGAACATGGACTTTTTTCCCAAACTGTGATTTCAAAAAAACAAGAAAGAAAAACTTATGAATTTTTAAATTCCTGGGGAATTTGATTTGATTCAGAGGTTCATTGGTCCACCAACAGATGAAGTAAGAAGCAGTTCTGAATACAACATCAGTCGAGATATTAATGAAGATGAAACTGCCTACCTTTTGAAACTGGTTTAATTAGAAGATTGAATATGAGGTGAGGTATAAAGAATTTAAATCTTAAACTAAGGTATTAATATTTTTATTATTCATTTCATAATCTCAATAATGGATAAATTATATTTGAAGATAAAATTATACGTTCAGACTGGGACTCGAACCCAGGATGTTTGGCTTTCCGGGCCAATACTCTACCGACTGAGCTACCTGACTGAGTTCTGATCTAAATGCAAATTTTTCTCTTATATACATAGTTAATTCCTGCGCATCAAATGCTATGAAACCTTCATTTCTATCTTTTGCAAATGGCGGCTTCATTATTAAGAAGACATTTATTTAGGAATTTTTATATTACATTATAATGCCAGTATGCTTCTTTCGATATTTTTATTATTCATTTCATATGAGATGAATATTAAAAACATCAAAAGAAACCGTACTGGCATTTCACTTCATATGAAATGAATAATAAAAACATTGAAAGAAGCCATACTGGCATTATAATATAATATAAAAATTCCCAAATAAATGTCTTCTTAATAAAGAAGCCGCCATTTGTAAAAGATAGAAACAAAGGTTTCATAGCATTTGGTGCACGGGAATTGACAATGTAAATAAGAGAAAAATTTTCATTTAAATCATAACTTACTCAGATAGCTGTCGGTAGAGTATTGGCCCAGAAAGCTAAAGGTCCTGGGTTCGAGACCCGGTCTGAGCATATAATTTTTCTCTTCAAATATAAGATATTAATATTTTAAAATTTAAAATAAAATTCTTTACACCTTGCCTCATATCCTGTCTTCTAATTAGACTGGTTTCGTAACCTTAATGGATACATCTTAAATAGTTACACAACTGATGTTCTGTCATCCAGGAGCACTGCTTTTTATTCCATCTTTTGGTGGACCGATGAACCTCCCAATCAAATCAACTTCCCCAGGAATTTCAAAATGCATTAAGTTTCTTTGTTTTTTTTTAATGTGGATTTTTTCCCCAAACCATGAGCTCTTTAGGTTTTCTAATTGTTTTCAGTCTTTCTTTCAATTTGATGTTTTTCTGAGCATATTTTTTTTACTTCTCTATTTTTGACATCCCTTAGATAATCCTTCACTCTCATATTCATATTTATTTTTTTGTCTTCCCTATGTAAATTTTATCACAATCTCCGCATCTGATCTGGTAAATTTCTGATATGTTTTCTTCTTTCATTTTATCATTTTTGTTGGTTTTTAATTATTCTGTATAGGCTGTATTCATTTGTCGGTGCTAATCATATGTTGAACTTTTTAAAAATTTTTTTGGAACTGATGGTACTTCAATGGATGAGAAGTGAATTTCTGTAATTTTATTATAATCTTATTTATTATTATTTTACTATTATTAAAATTAAAAAAAATAAGTTATCATCCATTGTATCAACGTTAGTTCCAATTTTTTTAAAAAGTTGAATATATGATTGGCATCGAGAAATGAATACAGCCCCAATACAATAATTAAAACCAACAAAAATAATAAAATGGAAGAAGAAAACAAATCAGGAATTTACCAGATCAAATTGCAGAGATTGTGATAAAATTGACATAGGGAAAACAAAAAGAAATTTGAAAACCAGAGTGAAGAAACATCTTAGAAACATCAAAACTGGAGGAGTGGAAAAATTTACAGTAGCCACTCATGCATGGTCAGAAAAACATCAAATTAAAAGAAAGTCCAGATTAATAAAACAATTAGCAAACTCCAAAGAATTTACGGTTTGGGAAAAATCCACATTAAAAAAACTGGAAAGAAAAATTACTGAATTCTGAAACTCGCGGGGAAGTTGATTATTGACCCACCAACAGATGGAGTAAGAAGCAGTGCTCCTAGACGAATGAATAATGGTCCTGGAATTACTGGAGATGAAACTGAAAGGTTTTGAAACCATCTAATTAAAAACATAATGAGGTGAGGTGAAAAATAATTTATTTAATTTTTTTTCTTATTTTAATACTTACATATGTAGAATTTTAATGCATGTTTTTTTTTTACAGGTGTTGTGTTGTGCAGTGTTATGCGGTGTTCGTATCGTTGATAGAATTCGATGGCGTGACAGGCCTAGAAGGCCTTTGGGGTATACCAGCCGGCTGCTGGCCCCACATCGGGTATTAGATAATATTTTTTTTATTATTTTTGTAGTTAGGGCCCCTTTTAAGGGGTGAAGAAGGTCTCGGTTCAGACCGGGGCCACGTAGCAGCCTTCCATCGTTGGAAAACAACATACATCGTGGGACCTCATCAGAATAGTAGGAAACAAGAAGACCAAACAAACACCACAGACGACCACGCACAGCAGTACATGGCGCGTACGAGTGTCAGTGCTTCTGGTTTAATGCTGCTAATGCCCAGGTTAAAACAGAGCTAACCCAAATCCAGAATACAGAATGAAACAATTCTGTATCTGGATTACTTTGGCTGGTCTGATATTTGCGGATCTCACTGACGCTCGGGAAAAAGATCCATGCACCAAACAAGTACTGACATAGCAAAGGGTGGTCCCCCCTGTCGCTATGCCTCTGCAAGTTGGTGCTAGGATCTTCGTAGATGATGTTGCAAGCATCTGGTCTGCGCACTAAAGAGCACTTATGGAGTCCAGGCAAGTCCCCCCCTGAACTACATCTCTGCGCACCTGCTGCTATGATCATTGGAATGATGCTGCAAGCATCTGATCTGCACACAAACCAGCACAGATGTAGACCACCAGGCAAGTCCCCGCCTGACCCACATCTCTACTGGTCTGCTGCGAGGATCTCTGTAGGTATGATATTGCAAGCATCATTGTTCGGCCAGTGTCTAGGTGTAGGTAGGGTATAGTTTTAAGAAGTCGACAATGCTGCTGGCTCTATCGATAGCTGTGCTTATGTGCTGGGCTGTCTGTGGTTATGCAAGTCGCAGTTACATAGCTGTGTCTTGCTTAAAAAGAGGACGATGGTTTTTTCCATCTTCCTCAAGACATATTCAATTATTAATATGATTTTTTCTTATCTGTTTCAGGATATAAGTTACTTCGGCTCCTGCAAGAAGAGAAAGAGATGTCATCATTATTGCTTAAAGGTCCGCTTTCTATTGGCTAATGTTTCATTAATGATTCTTCTTTTTTTTTCAGGTTTATTCAATAGTTTACAAAGAATTCAGAAATGTTGCAGGAAAATTCAAGTACATTAAAATTATTCCCTAGGATGAAAATGGAAATGAAATATTAAAGGGATATGGGAGGATATTCCCCTACAACACATGGCACGGAGATCTACAAGAACATGGGAGGAATTTTCACTACGACATCATGGTAGCAAGATCTACAAGAACATGGGATGAATTTCCACTACATCGGCATGGGAGGAAGATCCCCTATTAACCTGGGATTGAAACGTCCTAGAGAAGATGATCTGGGAGGAAGTTGTCCTCCGGCTGAGGTCTTGTGAGGAAGACTGCCCTCAGAGGAGGACCTGGGAGGAAGACTGCCTTCAGTGGAGGACACTGGGAGGAAGACTGCCTTCATCGGAAGACCTGGGAGGAAGACTGCCTTCATCGGAAGACCTGGGAGGAAGACTGCCTTCATCGGAAGACCTGGGAGGAAGACTGCCTTCATCGGAAGACCTGGGAGGAAGACTGCCTTCATCGGAAGACCTGTGAGGAAGACTGCCTTCATCAGAAGACCTGGGAGGAAGACTGCCTTCATCGGAAGAACCTGGGAGGAAGACTGCCTTCATTGGAAGACCTGGGAGGAAGACTGCCTTCATCGGAAGATCTGGGAGGAAGACTGCCTTCAGAGGAGGCACTGGGAGGAAGACTGCCTATGGCAGACGACCTGGGAGGAAGACTGCCTTCAGTGGAGGACCTGGAAGGAAGACTGCCTTCATCGGAAGACCTGGCAGGAAGACTGCCTTCATCGAGAAGACCTGGGAGGAAGACTGCCTTCATCGGAAGACCTAGGAGGAAGACTGCCTTCAGAGGAGAGACCTGGGAGGAAGACAGCCTTCATCAGAAGACCTGGGAGGAAGACTGCCTTCATCGGAAGACCTGTGAGGAAGACTGCCTTCATCGGAGGACCTAGGAGGAAGACTGCCTTCAGAGGAGACCTGGGAGGAAGACTGCCTTCATCGCAGAAGACCTGGGAGGAAGACTGCCTTCATCGGAATGACCTGGGAGGAAGACTGCCTTCATCGGAAGACTGGGAGGAAGACTGCCTTCATCGGAGGACCTAGGAGGAAGGACTGCCTTCATCGGAAGACCTGGGAGGAAGACTGCCTTCATCGGAAGACCTGTGAGGAAGACTGTCTTCATCGGAAGACCTGGGAGGAAGACTGCCTTCATCGGAAGACCTGGGAGGAAGACTGCCTTCATCGGAAGACCTGGGAGGAAGACTGCCTTCATCGGAAGACCTGGGAGGAAGACTGCCTTCATCGGAAGACCTGGGAGGAAGACTGCCTTCATCGGAAGACCTGGGAGGAAGACTGCCTTCATCGGAAGACCTGGGAGGAAGACTGCCTTCATCGAAAGACCTGGGAGGAAGACTGCCTTCATCGGAAGACCTGGGAGGAAGACTGCCTTCATCGGAAGACCTGCGAGGAAGACTGCCTTCACCGGAAGACCTGGAGGAAGACTGCCTTCATCGGAAGACCTGGGAGGAAGACTGCCTTCATCGGAAGACCTGGGAGGAAGACTGCCTTCATCGGAAGACCTGGGAGGAAGACTGCCTTCATCGGAAGACCTGGGAGGAAGACTGCCTTCATCGGAAGACCTGGGAGGAAGACTGCCTTCATCGGAAGACCTGGGAGGAAGACTGCCTTCATCGGAAGACCTGGGAGGAAGACTGCCTTCATCGGAAGACCTGGGAGGAAGACTGCCTTCAGAGGAGGACCTAGGAGGAAGACTGCCTTCATCGGAAGACCTGGGAGGAAGACTGCCTTCATCGGAAGACCTGGGAGGAAGACTGCCTTCATCGGAAGATCTGGGAGGAAGACTGCCTTCATCGGAAGACCTGGGAGGAAGACTGCCTTCATCGGAAGACCTGGGAGGAAGACTGCCTTCATCGGAAGACCTGGGAGGAAGACTGCCTTCATCGGAAGACCTGGGAGGAAGACTGCCTTCATCGGAAGACCTAGGAGGAAGACTGCCTTCATCGGAAGACTTGGGAGGAAGACTGCCTTCATCGGAAGACCTGGGAGGAAGACTGCCTTCATCGGAAGACCTGAGAGGAAGACTGCCTTCATCGGAAGACCTGGGAGGAAGACTGCCTTCATCGGAAGACCTGGGAGGAAGATTGCCTTCATCGGAGGACCTAGGAGGAAGACTGCCTTCATCGGAAGACCTGGGAGGAAGACTGCCTTCATAGGAAGACCTGTGAGGAAGACTGCCTTCATCGGAAGACCTGGGAGGAAGACTGCCTTCATCGGAAGACCTGGGAGGAAGACTGCCTTCAGAGGAAGACCTGGGAGGAAGACTGCCTTCATCAGAAGACCTGGGAGGAAGACTGCCTTCATAGGAAGACCTGGGAGGAAGACTGCCTTCATCGGAAGACCTGGGAGGAAGACTGCCTTCATCGGAAGACCTGGGAGGAAGACTGCCTTCATCGGAAGACCTGGGAGGAAGACTGCCTTCATCGGAAGACCTGGGAGGAAGACTGCCTTCATCGGAAGACCTGGGAGGAAGACTGCCTTCATCGGAAGACCTGGGAGGAAGACTGCCTTCATCGGAAGACCTGGGAGGAAGACTGCCTTCAACGGAAGACCTGGGAGGAAGACTGCCTTCATCGGAAGACCTGGGAGGAAGACTGCCTTCATCGGAAGACCTGGGAGGAAGACTGCCTTCATAAGGAAGACCTAGGAGGAAGACTGCCTTCATCGGAAGACCTGGGAGGAAGACTGCCTTCATCGGAAGACCTGGGAGGAAGACTGCCTTCATCGGAAGACCTGGGAGGAAGACTGCCTTCATCGGAAGACCTGGGAGGGATTGCCTCAGACTGCCTTCATCGGAAGACCTGTGAGGAAGACTGCCTTCATCGGAAGACCTGGGAGGAAGACTGCCTTCATCGGAAGACCTGGGAGGAAGACTGCCTTCATCGGAAGACCTGGGAGGAAGACTGCCTTCATCGGAAGACCTGGGAGGAAGACTGCCTTCATCGGAAGACCTGGGAGGAAGACTGCATTCATCGGAAGACCTGGGAGGAAGACTGCCTTCATCGGAAGACCTGGGAGGAAGACTGCCTTCATCGGAAGACCTGGGAGGAAGACTGCCTTCATCGGAAGACCTGGGAGGAAGACTGCCTTCATCAGAAGACCTGGGAGGAAGACTGCCTTCATCGGAAGACCTGGGAGGAAGACTGCCTTCATCGGAAGACCTGGGAGGAAGACTGCCTTCATCGGAAGACCTGGGAGGAAGACTGCCTTCATCGGAAGACCTGGGAGGAAGACTGCCTTCCATCGGAAGACCTGGGAGGAAGACTGCCTTCATCGGAAGACCTAGGAGGAAGACTGCCTTCATCGGAAGACCTGGGAGGAAGACTGCCTTCATCGGAGGACCTGGGAGGAAGACTGCCTTCATCGGAAGACCTGGGAGGAAGACTGCCTTCATCGGAAGACCTGGGAGGAAGGACTGCCTTCGTCGGAAGACCTGGGAGGAAGACTGCCTTCATCGGAAGACCTGGGAGGAAGACTGCCTTCATCGGAAGACCTGGGAGGAAGACTGCCTTCATCGGAAGACCTGGGAGGAAGACTGCCTTCATCGGAAGACCTGGGAGGAAGACTGCCTTCATCGGAAGACCTGGGAGGAAGACTGCCTTCATCGGAAGACCTGGGAGGAAGACTGCCTTCATCGGAAGACCTGGGAGGAAGACTGCCTTCAGAGGAAGACCTGGGAGGAAGACTGCCTTCATCGGAAGACCTGGGAGGAAGACTGCCTTCATCGGAAGACCTGGGAGGAAGACTGCCTTCATCGGAAGACCTGGAAGGAAGACTGCCTTCATCGGAAGACCTGGGAGGAAGACTGCCTTCATCGGAAGACCTGGGAGGAAGACTGCCTTCATCGGAAGACCTGGGAGGAAGACTGCCTTCATCGGAAGACCTGGGAGGAAGACTGCCTTCATCGGAAGACCTGGGAGGAAGACTGCCTTCATCGGAAGACCTGGGAGGAAGACTGCCTTCATCGGAAGACCTGGGAGGAAGACTGCCTTCACGGAAGACCTGGGAGGAAGACTGCCTTCATCGGAAGACCTAGGAGGAAGACTGCCTTCATCGGAAGACCTGGGAGGAAGACTGCCTTCATCGGAAGACCTGGGAGGAAGACTGCCTTCATCGGAAGACCTGGGAGGAAGACTGCCTTCATCGGAAGACCTGGGAGGAAGACTGCCTTCATCGGAAGACCTGGGAGGAAGACTGCCTTCATCGGAAGACCTGGGAGGAAGACTGCCTTCATCGGAGAACCTGGGAGGAAGACTGCCTTCATCGGAAGACCTGTGAGGAAGACTGCCTTCATCGGAAGACCTGGGAGGAAGACTGCCTTCATCGGAAGACCTGGGAGGAAGACTGCCTTCATCGGGAAGACCTGGGAGGAAGACTGCCTTCATCGGAAGACCTGGGAGGAAGACTGCCTTCATCGGAAGACCTGGGAGGAAGACTGCCTTCATCGGAAGACCTGGGAGGAAGACTGCCTTCATCGGAAGACCTGGGAGGAAGACTGCCTTCATCGGAAGACCTGGGAGGAAGACTGCCTTCATAGGAAGACCTGGGAGGAAGACTGCCTTCATCGGAAGACCTAGAGGAAGAAGACTGCCTTCATCGGAAGACCTGGGAGGAAGACTGCCTTCATCGGAGGACCTGGGAGGAAGACTGCCTTCATCGGAAGACCTGGGAGGAAGACTGCCTTCATCGGAAGACCTGGGAGGAAGACTGCCTTCATCGGAAGACCTGGGAGGAAGACTGCCTTCATCGGAAGACCTGGGAGGAAGACTGCCTTCATCGGAAGACCTTGGAGGAAGACTGCCTTCATCGGAAGACCTGGGAGGAAGACTGCCTTCATCGGAAGACCTGGGAGGAAGACTGCCTTCATCGGAAGACCTGGGAGGAAGACTGCCTTCATCGGAAGACCTGGGAGGAAGACTGCCTTCATCGGAAGACCTGGGAGGAAGACTGCCTTCATCGGAAGACCTGGGAGGAAGACTGCCTTCATCGGAAGACCTGGGAGGAAGACTGCCTTCATCGGAAGACCTGGGAGGAAGACTGCCTTCATCGGAAGACCTGGGAGGAAGACTGCCTTCATCGGAAGACCTGGGAGGAAGACTGCCTTCATCGGAAGACCTGGGAGGAAGACTGCCTTCATCGGAAGACCTGGGAGGAAGACTGCCTTCATCGGAAGACCTGGGAGGAAGACTGCCTTCATCTGAAGACCTGAGAGGAAGACTGCCTTCATAAGGAAGACCTGGGAGGAAGACTGCCTTCATCGGAAGACCTGGGAGGAAGACTGCCTTCATCGGAAGACCTGGGAGGAAGACTGCCTTCATCGGAAGACCTGGGAGGAAAGACTGCCTTCATCGGAAGACTTGGGAGGAAGACTGCCTTCATCGGAAGACCTGGAGGAAGACTGCCTTCATCGGAAGACCTGGGAGGAAGACTGCCTTCATCGGAAGACCTGGGAGGAAGACTGCCTTCATCGGAAGACCTGGGAGGAAGACTGCCTTCATCGGAAGACCTGGGAGGAAGACTGCCTTCATCGGAAGACCTGGGAGGAAGACTGCCTTCATCGGAAGACCTGGGAGGAAGACTGCCTTCATCGGAAGACCTGGGAGGAAGACTGCCTTCATCGGAAGACCTGGGAGGAAGACTGCCTTCATCGGAAGACCTGGGAGGAAGACTGCCTTCATCGGAAGACCTGGGAGGAAGACTGCCTTCATCGGAAGACCTGGGAGGAAGACTGCCTTCATCGGAAGACCCTGGAGGAAGACTGCCTTCATCGGAAGAGCTAGGAGGAAGACTGCCTTCATCGGAAGACCTAGGAGGAAGACTGCCTTCAGAGGAGGACCTAGGAGGAAGACTGCCTTCATCGGAAGACCTAGGAGGAAGACTGCCTTCAGAGAAGGACCTGGGAGGAAGACTGCCTTCATCGGAAGACCTGGGAGGAAGACTGCCTTCATCGGAAGACCTGGGAGGAAGACTGCCTTCATCGGAAGACCTGGGAGGAAGACTGCCTTCATCGGAGGACCTGGGAGGAAGACTGCCTTCATCGGAAGACCTGGGAGGAAGACTGCCTTCATCGGAAGACCTGGGAGGAAGACTGCCTTCATCGGAAGACCTGGGAGGAAGACTGCCTTCATCGGAAGACCTGGGAGGAAGACTGCCTTCATCGGAAGACCTGGGAGGAAGACTGCCTTCATCGGAAGACCTGGGAGGAAGACTGCCTTCATCGGAAGACTTGGGAGGAAGACTGCCTTCATCGGAAGACCTGGGAGGAAGACTGCCTTCATCGGAAGACCTGGGAGGAAGACTGCCTTCATCGGAAGACCTGGGAGGAAGACTGCCTTCATCGGAAGACCTGGGAGGAAGACTGCCTTCATCGGAAGACCTGGGAGGAAGACTGCCTTCATCGGAAGACCTGGGAGGAAGACTGCCTTCATCGGAAGACCTGGGAGGAAGACTGCCTTCATCGGAAGACCTGTGAGGAAGACTGCCTTCATCGGAAGACCTGGGAGGAAGACTGCCTTCATCGGAGGACCTAGGAGGAAGACTGCCTTCATCGGAAGACCTGGGAGGAAGACTGCCTTCATCGGAAGACCTGGGAGGAAGACTGCCTTCATGGGAGGACCTAGGAGGAAGACTGCCTTCATCGGAAGACCTGGGAGGAAGACTGCCTTCATCGGAAGACCTGGGAGGAAGACTGCCTTCATCGGAAGACCTCGGAGGAAGACTGCCTTCATCGGAAGACCTGGGAGGAAGACTGCCTTCATCGGAAGACCTGGGAGGAAGACTGCCTTCATCGGAAGACCTAGGAGGAAGACTGCCTTCATCGGAAGACCTGGGAGGAAGACTGCCTTCATCGGAAGACCTGGGAGGAAGACTGCCTTCATCGGAAGACCTAGGAGGAAGACTGCCTTCATCGGAAGACCTGGGAGGAAGACTGCCTTCATCGGATGACCTGGGAGGAAGACTGCCTTCATCGGAAGACCTGGGAGGAAGACTGCCTTCATCGGAAGACCTGGGAGGAAGACTGCCTTCATCGGAAGACCTGGGAGGAAGACTGCCATCATCGGAAGACCTGGGAGGAAGACTGCCTTCATCGGAAGACCTGGGAGGAAGACTGCCTTCATCGGAAGACCTGGGAGGAAGACTGCCTTTCTCGGAAGACCTGGGAGGAAGACTGCCTTCATCGGAAGACCTGGGAGGAAGACTGCCTTCATCGGAAGACCTGGGAGGAAGACTGCCTTCATCGGAAGACCTGGGAGGAAGACTGCCTTCATCGGAAGACCTGGGAGGAAGACTGCCTTCATCGGAAGACCTGGGAGGAAGACTGCCTTCATCGGAAGACCTGGGAGGAAGACTGCCTTCATCGGAAGACCTAGGAGGAAGACTGCCTTCATCGGAAGACCTGGGAGGAAGACTGCCTTCATCGGAAGACCTAGGAGGAAGACTGCCTTCATCGGAGGACCTGGGAGGAAGACTGCCTTCATCGGAAGACCTGGGAGGAAGACTGCCTTCATCGGAAGACCTGGGAGGAAGACTGCCTTCATCGGAAGACCTGGGAGGAAGACTGCCTTCATCGGAAGACCTGGGAGGAAGACTGCCTTCATCGGAAGACCTGGGAGGAAGACTGCCTTCATCGGAAGACCTAGGAGGAAGACTGCCTTCATCGGAAGACCTGGGAGGAAGACTGCCTTCATCGGAAGACCTGGGAGGAAGACTGCCTTCATCGGAGGACCTAGGAGGAAGACAGCCTTCATCGGAAAGACCTGGGAGGAAGACAGCCTTCATCGGAAGACCTGGGAGGAAGACTGCCTTCATCGGAAGACCTGGGAGGAAGACTGCCTTCATCGGAAGACCTGGGAGGAAGACTGCCTTCATCGGAAGACCTGGGAGGAAGACTGCCTTCATCGGAAGACCTGGGAGGAAGACTGCCTTCATCGGAAGACCTGGGAGGAAGACTGCCTTCATCGGAAGACCTAGGAGGAAGACTGCCTTCATCGGAGGACCTAGGAGGAAGACTGCCTTCATCGGAAGACCTGGGAGGAAGACTGCCTTCATCGGAAGACCTGGGAGGAAGACTGCCTTCATCGGAAGACCTTGGGAGGAAGACTGCCTTCATCGGAAGACCTGGGAGGAAGACTGCCTTCATCGGAAGACCTGGGAGGAAGACTGCCTTCATCGGAAGACCTGGGAGGAAGACTGCCTTCATCGGAAGACTGGGAGGAAGACTGCCTTCATCGGAAGACCTGTGATCAAGACTGCCTTCATCTGGAAGACCTGGGAGGAAGACTGCCTTCATCGGAAGACCTGGGAGGAAGACTGCCTTCATCGGAAGACCTGGGAGGAAGACTGCCTTCAGAGGAGGACCTAGGAGGAAGACTGCCTTCATCGGAAGACCTGGGAGGAAGACTGCCTTCATCGGAAGACCTGGGAGGAAGACTGCCTTCAGAGGAGGACCTGGGAGGTTGACTGCCTTCAGAGGAAGACCTGGGAGGAAGACTGCCTTCATCGGAAGACCTGGGAGGAAGATTTCCTTCAGAGGAGGACCTGGGAGGAAGACTGCCTTCATCGGAAGACTGCTTTCAGAGGAGGACCCTGGGCGGAAGACTGCCTTCAGAGGAGGACCTGGGAGGAAGAGTGCCTTCATCGGAAGACCTGGGAGGAAGACTGCCTTCAGAGGAGGACCTGGGAGGAAGACTGCCTTCATCGGAAGACCTGGGAGGAAGACTGCCTTCAGAGGAGGACCTAGGAGGAAGACTGCCTTCATCGGAAAACCTGGGAGGAAAACTGCCTCCAGAGGAGGACCTAGGAGGAAGACTGCCTTCATCGGAAGACCTGGGAGGAAGACTGCCTTCATCGGAAGACCTGGGAGGAAGACTGCCTTCAGAGGAGGACCTGGGAGGAAGACTGCCTTCAGAGGAGGACCTGGGAGGAAGACTGCCTTCATCGGAAGACCTGGGAGGAAGACTGCCTTCAGAGGAGGACCTGGGAGGAAGACTGCCTTCATCGGAAGATCTGGGAGGAAGACTGCGTTCATCGGAAGACCTGGGAGGAAAACTGCCTTCAGAGGAGGACCTAGGAGGAAGACTGCCTTCATCGGAAGACCTGGGAGGAAGACTGCCTTCATCGGAAGACCTGGGAGGGAGACTGCTTTCATCGGAAGACCTGGGAGGAAGACTGCCTTCATCGGAAGACCTGGGAGGAAGACTGCCTTCAGAGGAGGACCTAGGAGGAAGACTGCCTTCATCGGAAGACTTGGGAGGAAGACTGCCTTCAGAGGAGGACCTAGGAGGAAGACTGCCTTCAGAGGAGGACCTAGGAGGAAGACTGCCTTCAGAGGAAGACCTGGGAGGAAGACTGCCTTCAGAGGAGGACCTAGGAGGAAGACTGCCTTCATCGGAAGACCTGGGAGGAAGACTGCCTTCTTTGGAGGACCTAGGAGGGAGACTGCCTTCATCGGAAGACCTGGGAGGAAGACTGCCTTCATCGGAAGACCTGGGAGGTAGCCTGCCTTCATCGGAGGACCTAGGAAGAAGACTGCCTTCATCGGAAGACCTGGGAGGAAGACTGCCTTCATCGGAAGACCTGGGAGGAAGACTGCCTTCATCGGAGGACCTAGGAGGAAGACTGCCTTCATCGGAAGACCTGGGAGGAAGACTGCCTTCATCGGAAGACCTGGGAGGAAGACTGCCTTCAGCGGAGGACCTAGGAGGAAGACTGCCTTCATCGGAAGACCTGGGGAGGAAGATTGCCTTCATCGGAGGACCTAGGAGGAAGACTACCTTCATCGGAAGACCTGGGAGGAAGACTGCCTTCATCGGAAGACCTGTGAGGAAGACTGCCTTCATCGGAAGACCTGTGAGGAAGACTGCCTTCATCGGAAGATCTGTGAGGAAGACTGCCTTCGGCGGACGGCCTGGGTAGGAGACTGCTTTCGAGGATAAGTGAAAGAAACCGCAGTGGAATATGTGAGATAGAGACTGCCTAATCTGGGATAGTGAGCACTTCGAGGAGATGACTGGAAGGGATCGTTGACCACAGCAACATGTGAAATTATCTGCTTGTGTCCCAGCCTGAAGAGAGAGAGGTGTATAGAGAGGTGTGTAATATTTTACTCTACAATTTTTAATTCGTCATTATTAGTTCTACAATTGAAATGTGTTGATGACAGAAAATACAAATTTTACCGGATGATTGCTATTTCAGGATTTTTTACCTCCCTTCCCTACATGACATAATCCATATATTTAATTTATATCTGAAGGAAGCATTTCTCAGAAATATAGTTGAAGTGGTTTTGTACTGTATATCAGCTAAGTCATTCAGCTGAAGGATTTTTGTGTCGAATCTCTTGAGTAAGAATTTTTCCATGAAATTGTTTTAAGTGTATGAAACCATTAACATGGCAATTAGTCATGAGTGTTTAAGAAAAAATTATTAAAGCATTATTTACATGGGAAAGAAAAATCAACATGCACGCACACACTATTGAGTAACACTAAGAAATTGGGACTGGAAGTAAATATCAATAAAACTAAATATATGGTCACACATAGAAATACATTATATAATGGAAATGGATAGCTAATGACGAATGAAGGATATTTTGAGGAAGTGGCTGAATTCAAATACCTAGGAGCAATAATCACAAATAGGAATTAGATGCACAAAGGAATTAAACATAGGATCAATTCTGAAAATTGCATGCTATTATGCATTACAGGGTCTCTTGTCGTCCCAACTCATTTCAAAAAACGTTAAACAGAAAATATATAAAACTATTATTCTTACTTACTTACTCACTGGCACTATCGAACCAGTAGGTTCATGGCCACACAGGCATAAGCTTTCCATACATCCCTATCCTGAGCTAATGCCTTCCAATATTCCCTGTATAATCTACTTCCCTCAAATCATAGTTAATGTTATTCTCCCACCTCATTCTTGGTCTACCAACTGGGCATTTTCCCTCTGGTTTTCCTACAAGAAGCTTCCATGCAAAGTCTTTCATTCCCCATACGTGCAACATGTCCTGCCCATCGCAGTCGAGTGAGACTGAACTGTTCTTATTATATCTGGCTTCCTATAAAGACCATGTAGTTCATTGTTATGTAGTCTTCTTCATTCACCTGTCTGTTCATCTCTCTTTGGTCCAAAAATTTCCTAAGTGCTTTATTCTCAAATACTTATAATCTCCTTTCCTCCCTTAAAGTAAGAGTCCATGTTTATAATGAATACAAATATTTTCAGCAAAGATATTATTTTATATTATTTATTATTTTGAAAACAATCATGCAAAAAATAATGTACAATGCAAGTTTGTGAAGTGTTTTACAGAATTGAGGAAAATGTTTAAAAACTGAGCGATAGCAAAGTATTTAATTTCTAAGATTCTGTAAAAATCACTTCCCAAACTTGAATCATATATACTATTATGCAGTTTGGACGAATAGTGCTTGCAATGCATAATAGCATCTGTTTTCCAGAATTCAGTCTATAAACTGTACTTATATCTTGTTCTCATTACTTATGAATTCACCCTGTAACATAGGCTACATTGTGTGTTTCAGGTTTGTCTGCACCGTGACGGATGTTAAAATTATTTCTGCTGCACTCTGACGTAATTTATTACATTTATGTTAATAAATTATATAAGCAAAATTGAATTTGGATTTGTATAACAACAGAAAAAATAAACCACAGAATATTAACAGGAAACTAAGCATATTTTGCGAATCTCAGCTTAATAAAATCAAAACCGTTAACTAGAACTAAACTAAAAATATATAAAATCTTGATTAGACCTGTGGCAACATACTCTACTGAAACATGGGTGTAAAATAAAGAAGATGAAAATGCTTCATGTATATTCAAAAGAAAGATAATAAGACGAATATATGGACCAGTATTGGAAAACAATACATGGAGAATCAGATCAAATTCTGAAATTGATCTTATACTCAGAGGAGAGGATCTTGTAAGATGCATCAAGTCATTGAGATTAAGATGGATAGGACACGTTGAAAGAGGATGGAAAGAGAAAGTACAGGATGAAGATGAATTGAAGGAAATTGTGAAGGAGGCCAAAACTCATAACAGGTTCTAGTGCCAAATAGGAATCAAGAGTTGTTGCAGGAATGGTACTACTTTTATAAAGAAGTACCAATACAATTGGAAAACTGTACAACATATGTCCAAGAACACAATACCAAAAGCCATTCTTCACTACTGCATACATGGAAAGAAATCTTTGGACTTCCTGAGGAAGAATTCAGTTGAAAATCCAGTCTTGAGAACTTATCATACCATCAGACTTTATACTTCTATGGAGACGATGATGAAAAATGGGTCCAGAATGGTTTTTATACAAATAAGGTAGGAATTAAATTAATATTAAGAAGCTAAAGCTATCACTATGATTGAAATAAGTAAATTAATGTTCACAACTAAACTATTGCAATCAATGGTAAAGAGAAAATTTTTTGCCTGAACCGGGAATCAAACCTCGAACTTCACTTTCTGTGCTGATGCTCTGACCACTGAACTAATTCAGGCTACACCAGCCTCATGGGCTAGTGGTCAGCATTTCTGACTACTGTTCATGAGGTCCCGGGTTCGATTCCAGGTCAAACCATAGGAATTTTTCCTTAAAGGGATCATTACTGTGATTTCCCATGGTCTGGAATTTAGGTTAAGTTTAGGTTAACAATTCTTCTGGTGCTTCATTATCATTTATCACACATATATCCGCCTTATAGACACCCAACTTCAGAAGTGGGTAACAATTAAACCAATGCCAGGAGAGAACACCAGAAATGTCGAAATGACAACCTGGAACATTGAAAAAAAAACACATTGCTATATGATTCATTGTATTGAATGTGGGACCAAGTGAATAAGGTAAACGGAGGATTTATGCTTGGATGGGAATGTAGCCTAAATTAACTCAGTGGTCAGAGCATCAGCACAGAAAGCTGAAGGTTTGGGGTTCAATTCCCAATTCAGGCAAAAATGTTTCTCTTTATATTTGAAGAGAAATTTTTTTTGCCTAGACCGAGACTCGAACCCGGGACCCTTGGCTTTCCGGGCCAAGTGCTCTACCAACTGAGCTAACCGAGGCAAAGTTTGTCGATCTAGATGCAAATTCTTCTCTTGAAACCTTTGCTTCTATCTTTGCAAATGGCGGCTTCTTAGTTAAGAAGACATTTTTTGGGAATTTAACACTACTTTATAAAGCCAGTAGGGCTTCTATTGAAGTTTTTTTATTATTAATTTAACACTTCCCACTGAAGGATAAATTATATTTGAAGAGAAATTTTTTTTGCCTAGACCGAGACTCGAACCCGGGACCCTTGGCTTTCCGGGCCAAGTGCTCTACCACTGAGCTACCAAGGCGAGTTGTTTCTCTTACAATTGATGCAAGTAAGAATTGTTAGTATGTTACTTGATGTAAGTCTTTAAGTTTTCAGATCTTCTGCAACGCAATTTGAATTCTGGGTGTGATAGGGCTCTCTTTTTTCAGGTTTGAGTTTCTTTATACATTGTAAATCTATGACATGGAAACTATGAATTACTTCTGAAGGAAGCCATAATGAGGATTTCTATGTATTTAAAAGACTATCGACTGTAGCCAAGTTTTAACCTGGAGACCTGGGAACCAGAGGTGAGCATGATAACTACTAGTCCACCAGGAATGTTTTAAAAAAATGTTCTCACTGTCCCTCCATGGTATCTTTACCTTGTCGTGGGTGGAGTGATCCCGAGAAGCGGTAGCATTACTGCAGATAGGGTTACCCATTCCGGATTGGTTGAAGGTGATAAGCCAGATGAATAAAGTACCTTGATTGAAAGAGTGATGATCTTTCACCATAAAAATACAACTGTCAAGAAATGCAGACATGGGTTCCACTGGGGTAAAATTTTCCGCTACATAACAGTGAACTACATGGTCTTTATAGGAAGCCAGATATAATAAGAACAGTTAATTCTCATAGACTGTGATGGGCAGGACATGTGGTACAAATGGGGGAATGAAAGACATGCATGGAAGCTTCTTATAGGAAAACCAGAGGGAAAACGCCCAGTTGGTAGATCAGGAATGAGGTGGGAGAATAACATTAACTATGATTTGAGGGAAGTAGATTATACAGGGAATGATTGGAAAACATTAGCTCAGGATAGAGATGTATGGAGAGCTTATGTCTGCGCGGCCATGAACCTATGGGTTCGATAGCACCAGTGAGTTAGTTATTTAGATCTCACTGTAGGCCATAGTAGGCACTGGAGATTAAAGCTCCAACTTTTCTAGAAAATTGGCACTTGATGTCAGCTCTGCATCAGAACAAGCATCTGGTACTCATTTTCATCAGAGGCTGAGTTGATCCCAGGGTCATAGTGTTGATAGAAGATTTGGATCAGTTTAAAAATTCTGATGCCAGTGGGACTCGAACCCTCAATCTAGTAGCATACTGCTTTAATTGGTGTTCCCCTGATATTTTTAAGTTAATGTTTTCTGTTCAATAGCATAATTGGATAATTACCTCCATCTTCCTCAGGTAAAATTGAATATCATTTTGGAAAAAGTTTAGATTACCCAGACCAAGAATTTTTATAAGTTCTACAGGATCATAGTATGCCATGCGCAACCTCTTAAAGAAACATCCATTTGATGGTGGACATATGTGTGAAATCACTATGACCAAACCTTCACAATAAATTCCCAAACATGTTTATAAGAAACACCAACTTCCCACTTCCTAACCTAACAAAATAAATAATATGCATATTATTTAATAAACTATAAACTAATCTGATGTAAACTAACTTGTCCCATCAGAACCTAACAAAATGAAGCGAGTGAACATCCATTTCGTAGAATATATTTTTGAATGTTGGTCATTCCGATTTCATAGATATCTCTGCCATCTAGCAGAATTTCTTTATTGCATTCACGCATGTGTACGATTCTGTAGAACTTCGAAAAAATCATAACAACGGTAGGCAATGAAAACCTCGTAACTCCATCAGTCATTGAAAACCACATAACTTCAGTACCCAGAACAGAAACATGTGATGCATAACCTGTTGAGAACACAGACTTCAAATGTATTACAATAACTTGTATTCTGTAGTAAAATATGTGGGAACTATTATTGCCTATCAATTTTAATAATTATTTAAGACAGTTATTTGTTTCTCGTGTAAAATTTACCAAAATGGAGTTACGAGGTTTTCATTTATTGAAGACTATGCCAATTTTGGAATATATTAAACAGTACCAACTAAATTGGAAACACCATCTTGAAAGAATGAGTTCAAATTGGATCCCCAAAGCTGTTTATAATTATATACCAAGAGGATGAAGATCTCTGGGCTGTCTATGAAATGCTGGAGGGAAAACTTTCTATAGGATCATAATAGGCCTTGGCCTAATACTTGGAAGGAAGAAGAAGAAGGTTTTAATTTCCCACTATCAATAAGAGATAAATGCGACAATTTGCATATGTAGATAAATATTGTTGTGGTATTCTAGAAATATCATGTATCATTGCAAAAAATTGAAATAGTATGAAATGTTAGTAGAGGCAGAAAAAGCAACAGTATTACAAGAATCTAGTATAGAAAATCACAGGTAGAGATATTCTAAAGTTGATCATCATTTTGTGTTTCAGATTCAATGTATAGAATATACATATCTGATACAAATGTATCACATGTTGGGTGTTTGCTTATTCCAACAATGTCCAAGCAAAACATAGACAAGAAAATTTTAAACAGCATGAGAAAAAAAAAATAGCAACAGAAGTGAAATGATAAAGTAGCAAAGAAGCCAAATTCAGATGTTGATAGGACATGGAAAGCCAGGAAAAAAAACACGGATCTCTACAAATTCTATAAATAAATTAACCATTTATTGGTTAATGTTTGGTAATGGTAGTTTGTGCTCTGGTTGGTTTTAACCATATCAAAACCATCGGAACAATTTAAATATTATGTCACTTACTTTTATGTATTGTATGTTCATTGTGTGTCCATTTTTGTATTTATGTCTTGTTCATTTTAATATTTTCTTGCAATATTACAGAATAATATTTTTATCTTAATTTGTTTTCAGATGTTAATTATAGTAAATTTATTTTAACTGTTGTGAAATGTTACTTGTATTTTAATATTTATTGCATGTATGTGCTTTATTAATGTTTTTGTCTCGATTCATGTTTTTCAGTATTGGTTCATTGTTATGGAATTGTATACCACTATTGTTTGTTGTGTTATGAGGGTTTGCTTTATTTCATTAACACAAATTGCAGAACGTAAGATTACCTTTTGCCTCAATTATTGTTCTCAAGTGTGTTACAGATTCATCAAATTAAAATGAGAAAGCAACATGTCGAAACATTTTTAAGGAAGAAGAACTTTAAAAAAAGACATATTGACTAAAAAATAACAACTTGCTTTCTGATTGAAATTCATGAGAAGTTTTGAAGAAAAATGAAATAAAGGAAATGAGATACTTAGCAAGATTCCAAAAATACCAATTTACTTACAGCAGCATAAGACAAAGCACATGTCATTTTCACAGCTGATTAATTGTAGCTGTTTCTTAATAGCAGCATATTAATGTTATTTTTAGCATATAACAGTTATATCTAATGAGTTATATTTTCATATAATTTTAATTTTCAGGTGATGAAATTATTGTAAATCTAATATTAAAACTATATATCTTTAATACATGTGAATTTTATTTTCAGGGTGAAATAATTATTATTTATGAATAATAGTTATAACAGTTTTTTTTTATTTTAAATGTTTACTTTTTAGGGTATGAAATGTTGGTTGGTTGGTGGTATCTAATGTCGAGCACTTGATAATGAAATCATTCACTCTCTTGCACTCCAATATTTAGCAGAAAGGCTGGTCTCTTCTACAAAACATAATAATAATAATAATAATATAATTAATATGTTACAATATAATATGTGCATCATTTTATTTTCAGCATGAAGTAATAATATAATGTTCGTAAGAGATAATCAATTTTTAGACATTTTTTTCAGAGAATCAAATTTTAATACTGTAAATATATTGTTAATAATTAAAATGTATTTCTTGCAGCATAACATTTTAATTTTCAGCATCTTTTTTTTTTATTTTAAGTCAAATGTATCTTAATGATTTGTAAATAATGGTAAGAAAAATGTTGAGTTTAATAGAAAAGTTGATATTTCAGTGTTAGGGTGTGATATTTTAAAACTGTACTTAACAAAATATGAATTTTGTTTCAGAAAAATATAATTATCACAATTTATAAATATGATCATCATGTTCCGTACACAAAATTAGGCCATTGTTGAGCTGTTTTGTTCATAGTTAGAGAGAATCCAGAAGATGGACGAATGGCATCCATTGTTCGTGTGGATGGTATTGGAGCATCCTAACAGCTGACATTCAAGATACACATTGAGACTATTTTTCTCTGTATGTAGAGATTTCTCCTCCAATGGTGCCATATTGAGTACTAGCAACACCTCGTCATTTCTCTTACGGCAAAGAAGAGTATGTCACGCAGTTTATAAATAATGGTAAGAAATATTCACTTATATTGGAGTTGTGTGTTTCAACTCACCTCATGTTTCTTGATTTTATGCAGACTGGTTTCGCCGCTAATGTGCAACATTCTCGATGCTTCACAACTGTTGTCTTGTGGTTGTCCTTCCTCTAAATTGATTTTTGCACCTCTTTTGGCTGGCCGATGAACTTCCAAATCAAATTTTTTTCACTTTCTACGGGAATTTAAAAATTCATGGATTTCTTTTGATTCTTGTGGATGTAAATTTTCTCCCAAATTGTGAGTTCCTTAGATTTTTCTAACTGTTTAACTAATTTTGCCTTAGTTTCAATTCTGTGTTTTTCTAGAAAAATCTAAGGAACTCACAATTTGGGAGAAAATTTACATCCACAAGAATCAAAAGAAAACCATGAATTTCAAAATTCCCGGAGAAAGTGAAAAAATTTGATTTGGAAGTTCATCGGTCAGCCAACAGAGGGTGCAGAAATCAATTTATAGGAGGGACAACTGCAAGACAACAGTTGTGAAATATCGAGAATGTCGCACAGTTGGCGACGAAACCGGTCTGCATAAAATCAAGAAATATGAGGTGAGTCAAAACACAACTCAAATATAAATAAAATAAACCTCATAGTGTTATTTCCTACATATATTAAAAAAATAATCAGTTGGTAATTATTTTAAATGTCCCGCACTGTAGCCAAGTGGTTAAGACAATATTCCTTGATGCAGTGGTTCGGGTCTCCACGGGGAAAGAAATTTTCTCATGGGACTCAGTGCCTACTCAACATCATGAGGAATTTGGTAGCTACAATAAGTAGCGGCTCCAGGTTGCTGGGGAACCGACATGCTGAACACATGTCACTCCTACCTCTGTGATCAAGACATGTGGATGTGAGGCCAGCAGCCAGGTGGTAGGCCAAGGACCTTCTACGCTTGTCACATTGTGGAGACTAATTTTAAAAAGTGATTCTATGTCACATTTCCACCTACATGAATTCAAATAAATAAATGGAAAAACATAAATTGTACTTGCAGTTTGTGAATAATTACCCGAGGAAAATACATGTTGATTTTTCACCACGAAAATGTGAAAAAATGCTTTAAAATTGAATGAGAAGTTGACATTTAACATAAAATCACCATATTTACAATGGAATGTATATATACGAGGGTGAATCAAAATATAAACCAGAATTATTGTTTACAATTTTATTGAATTAACAAAAAAATACAAAACCACCACCTCATTTTTCTACATAGTCTCCTGCATTTCCAACACACTTTTGCCATCGAGTTGGCAACTTTTTGATGCCGTCCTTGAAGAATGAGGGATGACGTGTAGTCAGCCAGTTGTGCACGAACTCCTCTACCGCTGCATTGTCACCAAACCGCCTTCCTCCTAGGTCTTCTTTCAGTGGCCCAAACAAATGGTAGTCACAGGGTGACAAATCTGGACTGTAAGGAGGATGTTCCAGAGGTGTCCAATGCATTTTCGTCAGTTTTTCTTGTGTCAACCGAGTTCCTGGCTGAGGAGCCGAGGAATCCACCTGGCAGACAATTTTCGGAATTTGAGCTCATCACTGATGATGGCTTGAACACTTCTGAAGCTTATTCCAACATGGGAAGCAATTTCACAAATTGTTACACGCCGATTCTCCTCAATAAGGTCCCGTACAGCACGAATGTTGTCTGCAGTGATGCTTGTTTGTTGCCGTCTTTGGTGGGGCTCATTTTCCACTGAATCCCGGCCTGCTAATTTTTTTTTGTGCCAATCATACACCTGTGTCTTCGAAAGGGTTGCTTTCCCGAACTACGCATGGAGCCTTCTCAAAATTTCAGAAGGTTTAGTGCCTTCTTTCGCCAAAAACTTAATAATAATGCGTTGCGCAACAGACATGTGAACCTCTTGCTCGCTCATGGCGTACTGAAGCAAGCGGCCGCTCTACAGAGTGCAACACATCAAGATCCCTAACTCCAGACACCCCCACCAACTCCCCCTCCAAACCACAACCTTTGCAGTTAGCTACCAGAGCCTCCAGATACAAATTCTGGTTTATATTTGATCCACCCTCGTACTATCCCTGCATTCGATCGACATAATATCAGTCGTCAAGACAGTACTGAAGATGAAGCCGTCAAGGCTTTGAAATCGCGATATACTTAGAAGATTGGTTATGAGGAGAGGCATCAAACATTTTAATTTACCTTCAATTAAACCTCATGGTGATTTATTCCTATAAAAGTTCAATTAATTTTCTGTACTTTCATAATTACCAAATATTGTTTGTTCTGATTCAGGTTTGCTGTGTCACCATATATCAGCTTGGTGTGTTCATAGAAGAGGAGAAAGCTACAAGATTCTTCAAATATCAATGTAGACACAACAATCACTGTCTCACCAGCTTGTGAATTGTAGCAGTGGCTACAAGCTACCTTGTCTAACAAAACTGGCAGTGCATGGATATCACCACAAATTCTGCAAAATTTCAAACTATCGTGATCCGTCAATGGAATGCATGTGTAAGCTCTGTGATAGACCGTGTGCAATATACCATATCAATGTCTGTTTAAAGAGAACAAAAATGTTGCTGGCGTACAGCAGACACCAAATCTAATGAACATTTGTGCGCACTTCTTCCTATTAAAACTATTAAAGTTTATTGGAACATGACCAAAGTTCCATTTATGTTCCGACCATGGTTTTCTGTGGTTTCCCATGGTTGTAAAGTGAATGCTGGAACATTTCACTGAAGGGCCACAGCCCGTTTCTTATTGAAGATGAACTATGTATTGGTGCTTTACTCAATGCCTATGATTAAAACTGTCAGCATCCATTTGTGCACTGAAAAGCAAATTGGGATTAAAAATATATCAATATTGTCCTCGAGAATAAAGTGTTTATTGAAATCAATGCATTAAACTGTTATGTCTTCATCTCTTGTGTAGATTATGATTTTTAATACTGGCTAGGTATCTATGTTTATTTAGGACATATTTGAAAATTTGTGAGTAAAAAAATAAAAAATAGAAATCTATCTGCAACATGATTTTTTTTCTTTCTCAAATTGATTTTAATAGGGACTTCTGCAGTCTTTAATTTGATTAAGATTAATAAATAAAAACTAGAGAGAAAAATATGTACTTGAGGTGGCGTTTAAACCAAAGATCTCCAACTGGTGGACTATTCAGTCACACCTTCCAGAACAGGCACAAGTTCCTCTTTCTTTTCCTACTCTCTGATAGGTGTGCCTGGAAAATTTTAATGGATAGCTAATGACAAATGAGGGAAATTTTGAGGAAGTGACTGAATTCAAATACCTAGGAACAATAATCATAAATAGGAATGAGATGCACAAAGAAATTGACCATTGGCTCAATTCTGGAAATGCGTGCTGTTATGCATTACAGGGACTTTTGATGTCCCAACTCCTTTCAAAAAACGTTGAACTGAAAATGTATAAAAATATTATTCTACCAGTTATATTATATGGATGTGAAACATGGACTCTTACTTTAAGGGAAGAAAGAAGATTACGAGTATTTGAGAATAAAGTTCTTAAGAAAATTTTTGGACCAAAGAGAGATGAACAGGCATGTGAATGGATAAAACTACATAACTGAACTACATGGTCTTTATATGAAGCCAGATATAATAAGAATAGTTAAGTCTCATAGACTGTGATGGGCAGGACATGTGGCACGAATGGGGAATGAAAGATGTGCATAAAAGCTTCTTGTAGGTAAACCAGAGGGAAAATGTCCAGTTGGTAGACCAAGAATGAGATGGGAGAATAACATTAACTGTGATTTGAGGGAAGTAGAAAGTAGATTATACAGGGAATGATTGGAAAAACAGCTCAGGATAAGATGTATGGAGAGCTTATGTCCATGTGGCATGAACCTATGGGTTCGATAGTGCCAGTGAGTTAGGTAGGTGTGCCTAAGGTCAATTTTAGAATGCCAGCACATAAAGCTGAAGTTCTTGTGTTCAAATCCCAGACCAAGTAGATATTTTTCTCTCCAGTTATGTGATGACACGTTTATAAATATTAATTTAACACTTCTCACTGAAGGATATTAAGTGTTAAATTAATAATAAAAACACCAAAAGAAGTCCTACTGACTTTATAAAGTAGTGTTTAAATTCCCAATAAATGTCTTTTTAAACAAAAAGCCACCATTTGTGTGATCAAGCAAATGCTTGTAGCATTCGGCAATTAGGGATTAACAATGTATAAGAGAAAAATTTCCATTGAGATTGGATTTTATTTAACATTTTCCAATACTGTTATTTTAACACAGTTCCAATAATGGATCATATTATAATATTATAATGATATTGTAAAAAGAAAAATTAATGTCCGAACCAGGAATCGAACTGTGGACCTCTAGTTCTCCAGACTAGTGTGCAGCCCACTACAGCATTCTAGACTTGGCACAAATATTAACAAGATCTCCAGACTAGTGTGCAGACCACTACACAATTCTAGAATTGTTAATGTTTGTGCCAAGTCTAGAATGGTGTAGTGGGCTGCACACTAGTCTGGAGAACTAGAGGTCCACGGTTCGATTCCTGGTTCGGACATTAATTTTTCTTTTCACAATAACATTATAATATTATTGAGATTGGACTTCTCAGGTAGCTCAGTGATAGAACATTGGCCCAGATAGCCACAGGTCCTGGGTTTAAAATCCCAGTCTGTGCATATAATTTTTCTCTTCAAATATAAAAAAAATATTAATTTACATGTTACTAGTATTTATTCTGCTCAAGTTATCTTCCACATCGTCCATTAAATCTAACAAGGGAACTGTCGACCACTGCCAATCATATTGCTAAACAACTACATAAAACCATAGTATCAGTATAAATTTAAATGGACTATTTAAACTCATGCACTCAAATGCTAGCCAATGACCAATCACGTTTCAATTAATTTTGTTTTATAACCAATGACAGTCGTGTTTCACCTCGCTCTTTATCGATTTCTCTTTATCAGCTCATGCTTTTGTGATAAAGAAAGCTCCTCCTTTTTAATGTTCTGAACAGGTCAAAGCATTACTTTTCTCCAATAAATACATTGAATATAGCAAATAATGAAAAGATTCCTTGATTTTACTGAGTTGTTTACTAAAAAAATAAATGAATAACCCGTAATGTTGATTATGATATGTAGTTTGATGTGTTTAATTATTTCTCCACTTGGGTGCACTCTTACAATATTGCGATCTTATTTGGCAATAAATAATATGGTCAAGCTGCAGTGAATAAACATAACCTCACATTTCTGATTTGTTTTCAAACATCGCCATTTACATTAAATATATAAATATTTTAAAATAACTATAGTTAAACAATGATTTGTGAGTAAACAGCTTAATTTTATTCGTTAAATAGTCCTAACAAATGCCACTCTTCATTTCCAAATCCTCTAGATAAATTGGAAATCATTCGAGGCATTACTTATGAACAGTTCACCGTCAATTACTTTAGAATGATTTGTTGGATGTTCCCCAAATTGTAACAAATACAACCTCTTCAAGCAATTGCACGGTTTGTGGCATAACTCCTTCTAAAACTAACAACATTTTAAAAATCCAGAAGAAGTTTTGTAAAGTTCAATTGTCTCTATTATATGAATAAATCCAGTTTATGGAGTATGTTTTAAATCTAACAAAGAAAACTGACAACTGCATGCTGAAACCTACCTTGAATTCTCTTCCAAAGAAACATTGTGATGTACTAACACCGTGTCCAAAAAATGATCTACCATTTTTAACTGCAAGGCACAGAAACTGAAGCCTGAATCCAGTATTGGCAAGCCAATGTGTGAAGCAAATAGGCTCCCTTCACGAGTAAAACAGAATGTAGCAGGAATTAACAGCGTTTACAAGAGAAAGATTTGCATTTAGATTGGAGTTTTTCAAATAGCTCACTTGGTAGAGCATTTGCCTAGTGTGCGAAAGGTCCGATGTTCAAATCCCAGTCAGAGCATACAATTTTTCTCTTCAAATATAATTTATCTATCATTGAGATATACGAAATGAATAATAAAAACATTGAAAGAAGCCATATTGGCTTTATAAAAAATAAATAAATATCCTCAACTCATGTCCAACTCAAGGTCGGGTCGAGGGATGAGATGAGATGAAGTCCTATATTTATAGAGGTCTGTGAACTACAAGGGTGCCGGCTGACCACTCCTGATGCACCGTCACAGGGGTGGATGAATGAAATTAATGAGATAGTATGGAGAAATGGTGGAATTAAATCCCAGTAGACATAAGCATCGCCAGAATATTCTAAACCTCTATTATGACTGGCTAATGCAGCATTCACTTCTCGAATTTCAGCTGAGTACCTGAGTTTGTTTTTTGATGCCTAGACGCTTCTAGAAACTTTGATTGACCTTAACTCTTCATTGGCCGCACACTTCTGTAATGAAAATTTCTTTTTTTTATACGATCTTCTATTGGTCAACGCCCATTTACCGTGATTGGTCAAATGTTCGCAATGCTCATGTCTCATATTTTCTAGTACGTTCGATAGGCTCAAATAATTATCCAATTGACATATGCTTTATTCGAAGGTTCTAGACTCGTGTTTTAACATTGAACTACGTGCATTCGTGCGTATGAATGCGTAAAAATCTATATAAGAAAATTCTTTGGTAAATACCTACTCAATTTGTATCATTGCAATATTATTTCCCTCCCGGATTCTTTTAACCTGCCACCATTAACTTGTATAACCATAAACACTGCACTTAAGAAAATGACTTCTAGAACAAAAATAAAAATAAAATTAGGAAATTAAAAAATAGCCCACATTAGATTTGAACCTGTCCCTTATTATAAAAAGTATGCAAACCAGTGACAGTTGTTAAGACCAAGGGAAATTAAGGGAATCTAAATCTAATGAAATGCAGAATATTTTCTAATGTTTTATTTATTTTTAATTATTTTGTCCAAGTCCTGGTTGGTCCAATATAATTATTATTTATAATCTGAGAATTTAATGACTATCAATTGTTTTATTTTTTAGTTCTCTAAGAGATTCAATAATTGAAATTATTGATTGCTTTTGCATTTGTTTAATTAGGGTTAAATTATTCAGTGCCTTAGCCAAAAACTCATAAGTGGCAATAAGAAGATTGCGGCGGATAACTTGAAATATTTGTCTTCCATCTTGGATACCATTATCTTCTGTGGCTTGCATGTAATTCCTTTAAGGGGTAAAACACTGGACGAAGGCGTCTTCAGGGATTTGATACAGTGGAGAATTGAAGTCGATGATATAAACTTAAAACCTCATTTAAACACTAAAAATGCTACCTACATTTCACCAGAAATTCAAAATGAATTGATTGAATTATGTGACTTTGAGGTAAACAAAATTATTGCGGATGATGATGTAAAAAAATTCCAATCCTTACAGTGTCTTAGTTGATGAAAGCTGTGACATTTCGGGAAAGGAACATTTGTTCATTGGTGTGTGGATTTTTGATGAGAAACTGAATAAACTTCGAGAAGATTTTTTTGGCATTGATGAACTGAAAAGAATGGATGTCCAATCAATTGCTGCAGAAATTGAACTCTTTTTTTCGAAGAGAGACGTTAACCCGCACAAATGTGTCGTCCAGGGCTATGACGGCTGCTCAACAATGGCAGGAAAAGATAACAGGGTCCAAAAACGTTTGCGTGAGTTTTTTCCCCAAAGATATTTACATTCAATACGCAAGCCACAAAAAATCAAACTTGTGGTGAATGATTTGAATAGTGTGCCCAATGTGAGAAACACGATAGCTACAATTAAGGATGTTATAAACTTTTTTCATGAATCACCGTTGAGAAGACAGCACGTCCCAAGCATCCATATGCTCGGCGAAACACGTTGGTCGCAAAAATATGAAAGTATTGGGATATTTAAGAAACACTTTTTGGAATTGATGAACGGCCTGAAACTGATCGACGTAGAAAGAAACGCACCAAGCGGAAAACAAGCTGATTACTTGCATGCTGCTGCAAGTAAAAGTACTTACATGTTTTTTTTTTTGTGCCTGATAGCAAAATATTCTAGTTTTTTGGAACCTGTCCTTAATTCACCGCAAACCATGGCTATAGATTTAATTAAATGCACGGCCTATGTTGAAAGCATTAAAAGCATGGTAATAGATCATCGCAACAAAGGTGATGAGATCTTCGAAGGCACCATGAAAGGGATGGAGACTATTGCTTCACTAATCACACTACCAAGAATATCCAATAAGCAGACACATCGAGCTAATCGACAATGTAATCCCGAAGATTACTTTAAGGTGGCCATCTTAAATCTCTACTTGGATTCCTTTCACACAGTTATCGTGACATCTAGTAATAATGGAGAATATATGTATAAGAAAAATAAGTGTTTGAATTAGATTTGCCTGGTGGTGTAATGGATAACACGCTGGGGTACCGACCCAGAGTTCCGGGTTCGAATCCCGTCCAGGCATTTATTTTTCTTATCATGTCATATATATATATATATACTGTATATATAAGAAGGCTTTTGATAAAGTGTCTAGACCAAAATTATGGAACATACTAAATGTGAAAGGAATTCCACTACACTTGATAGCAGTAATTAAAGAAATGTATGAAAAAATAAAAATAAATCAATGGGAACCAATAAATATAGGCTACAGGAGAAGTTAGACAAGGTATCCACTATCAACCACACTTTTTAACACATATTTTGACATGATAAGATCATATAAACAAATAAAACTCCCGGAGGACCTTCTCCTTAGATTTATTTTTCATCCTACAAATGTCCATCGACCCCGTCCGGGTTTGAACCCGCTGTCCTCAGGACCAGAGGCAAGTAGCACAATAACCACTAGACCATAGAGAACGAAGCACTAGACCACCCGGTCGATGCTTATTTAATCTATTAAAATTATTATAGGTCCTCCCATATAACGTATATAGACATGTGCTAGGTAGACCTAATATATATATTATTTTAATTTTATTCATTTCGAGTGTTAGAAAGCAAAACACATTTTCTTAAAAGATTAAATGTATATTAGTTATGACGCTATCCATACATCAGGTTTGTTTGCATTACTCATAGGCCTACAACTGGAACTTTGCTCGGATTGATTCAGTCCTACTTATTCTCTTTTGTTCTTTTAGGAGTATACATTTTATGTCTCTAGAACACGGAGCTGGCCCATTGCTAAAATATCCAACATGGAGGACCAGGTAATTTGTCATCGGTTTTGTCTTCTTCTAGCCTTTAGAGAATCAATACTGAGCTATAAGGCAGCAGCTGTTAGTTTTGGTTCTCTTCTCGGGTAAAAGCAGCAGTAATAATAAAATGTAAATGTGAAATTGGATACAATAATTATTTATTTTCAAGTTTACAATAAAAATACAAATATTTGTAGAACTAACCAAAACTATACAGTGTTTTTTTATTCATTATTCCCTATTTCTCAAAGATCAATTTGATTTTAAAATTAATATTTTAACTAATCTTTGATTTATTCGAAAAAACAAACAGATAATCACATTGCCTGAGGTCTGTAAATATTAGTAACAGAAAAGGTATTTTTCAAATGCACTTTCAGTTATAACTCTACGATTGATCGTCAAGATTTGCTGGATATTATGTTCTGAAAATATATTTTAGTGTAGGTTACAGTGATTTGTTCCATTTTGCACTTGACATACAGAAAACTTTACATTTATAACAAAACAGAAAGATTTTAACAATGTTCTTATGCATATTTTTTAATAAGTGATTATATTAAAACTATAATTGACTTCTGAGTAAATATTGGTAAATTAAAAAAGAAATAAGAATTAAAATATAAACACTACCTATACATGTATTATTAATGGTTATCCAGTTCCTGTTATCACTCTCACCTACACATCCTCTCACCGAAGTCCAAATATCTGCTTCCTCCATGACATCATTGATATTGCGCACCGACTGTCCCTGTTCCTGAGCAATTCAATGAAAACATCATATCAAGGAATATATTTTAAATGTTATATTTATTTATATTCGTAGTAATAGTTTAAAGAGAGAAGAGTATAACTAATAAATATTGAATTTTATATATATATATATATATATATATATATATATATATATATATATATATCCAGAAGTGTGGTACCATATTATTTGTATAGTCCAGATAATGTAAGATTTTCAAGGACTACGTTTTGGTCCAAACATATTTAATATTATACTTTGTCTTGTCTTGTAAGCCCATGTTTCCCTTAACAGAGATTTAGACGCTCTCCCCCTACAGGGAATAATTTGAACCATGCTAATTTAGTTACACTTGTTTTCGTACAGATATCATTTGAGTGGTCCGTGGTCAGCGTTCCACCTCATACTGACATCTAGGAAACCAAGGTAGTATTAGGACGGAAAATTCGGTAAATTTTGCTTGGAGACCTTTTCATTCAGGCTTAAGGATCTTCTACGAGCCTAAAAATCTTCAGACTCGGGACCCACGGCTTCAAGTCCCTCCCGGAGGACTTGCTCCTTGGATTTTTCCATCCTAAAAGAATCCATCGACCCCGGCCGGTATTATACTTTGTCGTTTTTAAATAATCATATTTATACTTGAAGTGTCCTCTTCAAATAGATATTTTTTAAATCATTTTTCGATTAAACTTTTATAATAACTGGGAAAAATAATATATAAGTTGTACATACTGTTTTTAAAAATGCCAGATAGTCACAGCCATTTTAATAGCAAATATCTAATGTACAATTCTCTTCCGAGTTTTTTTCATTAACATCTTAATCTACAGCAATTTTTAACTCAGTTAATACATCAAAATTCACAGCTCTAACAAAATATATATTAAATAGAATGGGTTTACCCTAAAGATTTATTGAAATTGTCATATATCCATACCTGTAATTGCTCACCTATCGCCGACGTGGCTACTCTCGCATATGGTTCCGCTAATGCAGCCGCCAAAAGCACAGTGATCCAAAATTTCAAAGAACCGGCAAAAAACAAAAACTTTTTGTTAGAAGGAAAAAATGTGAACAATTCTCTATAAAAGTAGATGATGAAAAAATCTTGCCAAATATTTAATCTTTTTACTAATTATTACACCTAATTTTATGGCCGTTAAATTAAATAATATAAAAACTGAATTCTTATTAAACATTTTGTTCAAATTATTAACATTTTTTCTAATAATTATTTCAATGCCACTCTCTTCTTATATATGTGTCAAACAGACTTTCGCCTGACTTCAGCCAAGACTTCCGCCAAAACTTCAGAAAAGACTTCTGCCAAAACTTCAGCCAAGACTTCTGTCGAGACTTCTGCTGAAACTTCTGCCGAGACTTCTGACAAGACTATTGCCGAGATTTCTGCGAGACTTCTGACGAGACTTCTGCCAAAACTTCTGCCGAGACTTCTGACGAGTATTCTGTCGAGACTTCTGCCGAGACTACAGCCGAGACTTCTGACGAGACTATTGCCGAGATTTCTGCCGAGACTTCTGACGAGACTTCTGAAGAAAACTTCTGCCGAGACTTCTGACGAGACTTCTGCCAAAACTTCAGCCAAGACTTCTGTCGAGACTTCTGCCAAAACTTCAGCCGAGACTTCTGTCGAGACTTCTGCTGAAACTTCTGCCGAGACTTCTGACAAGACTATTGCCGAGATTTCTGCGAGACTTCTGCCGAAACTTCTGCCGAGACTTCTGACGAGTATTCTGTCGAGACTTCTGCCGAGACTACAGCCGAGACTTCTGACGAGACTTCTGCCGAGAATCCTGACGATACTTCAGCCGAAACTACTGAAGACACTTCTGCCGAGACTTCTACCGAGACTTCTGCCGATACTTCTCCCGAGACTTCTGAAGAGACTTCTGCCGAGACTTCAGCCGAGACTTCTGTCGAGACTTCTGCTGAAACTTCTGCCGAGACTTCTGACAAGACTATTGCCGAGATTTCTGCTAGACTTCTGACGAGACTTCTGCCAAATCTTCTGCCGAGACTTCTGACGAGACTTCTGTCGAGACTTCTGCCGAGACTACAGCCGAGACTTCTGACGAGACTTCTGCCGAGAATTCTGACGATACTTCAGCCGAGACTTACTGACGAGACTTCTGCCGAGACTTCTACCGAGACTTCAGCCGAGACTTCTGCCGAGATTCTTGACGATACTTCTGCCGAGACTTCAGACCGAACTTCTGACGAGACTTCTGCCGAGACTTCTGCTAAGACTTCTGCCGAGACTACTGCCGAGACTTCTGACGAGACTTACTTGCTACGAGACATTCTGACGAGACTTCTGCCGAGACTACTGCAAGACTTTCTGACGAGACTTCTGCGAGACTTCTGACGAGACTTCAGCCGAGACTTCTACGAGACTTCTGGCGAGACTTCTGACCGATACTTCTGCCGAACTATCTGAAGAGACTTCTGCCGTAGAACTTCTACCGAGACTTCTGCCGATACTTCTCAAGAGACTTCTGCCGAGACTTCTGAAGAGACTTTTGACCGAGACTTCTGAAGAGACTTTTTGCCGAGACTTTTGAACAGACTTCTGCCGAGACTTCTAGCAAAGGACTTCTGCCGAGACTTTGATGCCGATACTTCTGCCTAGACTTCTACCGGACTTCTAGCGAGGCTTCTGCCGATACTTCTGCCGAGACTTCTAGCTAGGACTTCTAGCCGATACTTCTGCCGAGACTTCTGCTAGACTTCTACCGAGATTCTAGCTAGACTTCTGCCGATACTTCTGCCGAGACTTCTGCCTAGACTTCTCTCCGAGACTTTTAGCTAGACTTTCTGCCAGACATCTTCTAGCCGAGACTTCTGCCTAGACTTCTACCGAGACTTCTAGCTATACTTCTGCCTGCCATACTTCTGAGATACTTTTGCCGAGACTTCTGCCGAGACTTCTGCCGAGACTTCTAGCAAGACTTCTGCCGAGATTTCTGACGAGACTTTCTGCCGAAACTTCTGCCTAGACTTCTGCCGAGACTTCTGAAGAGACTTCTGCCTAGACTTCTACCGAGACCTTCTGCCGAGACTTCTGCCTAGACTTCTGCCGAGACTTCTGAAGCGACTTCTGCCTAGACTTCTAGCGAGACTTCTGACGAGACTTCTGCCTAGACTTTACGTGAGACTTCTGCCGAGACTTCTGCCGAGACTTCGTCGAGACTTCTGACGAGACTTCTGCCGAACTTCTGGAGACTTCTGCCGATACTTCTGCGAGACTTCTGCCGAGACTTCTGACCGATACTTCTGCCGAGACTTCTGCCGAGACTTCTGCCGAGACTTCTGACGAGACTTCTGACGAGACTTCTGCCGAGAACTTTGCCGATACTTCTGCCGAGACTTCTGAAGAGACTTCTGCCGATACTTCTAGCGAGACTTCTGCCTAGACTTCTACCGAGACTTCTAGCGAGACTTCTGCCGATACTTCTGCCGAGACTTGCTGAAGAGACTTCTGCCGAGACTTCTGTCGAGACTTCTGAAGTGACTTCTGCCGAGACTTCTGAAGATACTTCGGCCGAGACTTGTGCCGAGACTTCTGCCGATACTTCTGACGAGACTTCTGCCGAGACTTCTGCCGAAACTTCTGCCGAGACTTCTACCGAGACTTCAGCCGAGACTTCCGCCGAGACGTCTGCCAAGACTTCCGCCAGACTCCCATATTTTCACACTCTCACAATTTCACACTCACACTTTCACACTCTCACACTTTCACACTCTCAAACTCTCGCACTTTCACACTCTCACACTCTCGCACTTTCACACTTTCGCACTCTCACATTTTCACATTCCTACACTTTCGCACTCACATACTCTCACACTTTCACACTCTCACACTCTCTCATTCTCGCACTCTCACACTTTCGCACTCTCACACTTTCACACTCTCTCATTCTCGCACTCTCACACTTTCACACTCTCATACTCTAGGACTTTTGCATTCTCCGCACTTTCCGCACCCTCACACACTTTCACACACTCACAATTTCACACTTTCACACTTGCACACTTTATGAAGACAACCGAGGCAAGTAATAATGTGAACAAAAAAGATTGAACGGTATGGGGTGGATGAATAAAGACTAATGGAGAAGGAAAATAAAACTTTATGCATATGAAGATGTGTAAATCTTAAAAAATGTCTAAATATATAAATAATAATCATATTTTTATCTAAATTAGTACACCTATCTATGATTATAGGTTTCGAAGTTTTTCCAAGTTTCTCGCAAATAATTGTTTCCGCATTAATTATGATGAGCCAGCTATTCATAAACACTTATAATTTTTAATCTTATTATGTGGATGATATTTGTTAGCCAAATTGTGATTTCCAGATTTATTTTTCGCATTGTGGATCACTGTGCAATTCTTGTAACTTCTTTTTTCACGCCATCCCTAGAACAAGAATAAATTCTTAGTAGTTTTTTTTTACCAAATCAGGTGTTCAAGAATAGCTTACATAACAACATAACATCTTTTGTTTTCAAATGTCACAAAAAAAATCTTTAAAAATTTAGACTATTTTTTTTTGTTTAAAATAAGAAGACCTACATAATATCCAAATATCCAGCAAATAAAGAAAAATGTACACTTAGCAAAAAAAAAATGAGTGGCTTCAAAATCCGACCCTGTTATGACCCGCTATGCATGCTCGATGAATTTGTGACTACTTAAATATGTTCACTAAATAATAATAGAAATAAAAAAAGCTTAAAACCCATAAAAATAATAAATAATTTAAAGATAAAGGTAAAAAGCTCTTTCACGCTAAATATATTAACTTATTGATCTATATTTCACGAGGTAACGCATTGTTAAATGTTTTTAATACGATGCATTTGGTTTTAATGGTCATAAATAGTAAAGATCAATGAAGGAGACATATTTCTATATATTTACGAGTGTTCGACGTATACAATATTACTCAAATGCCATTTGGAAGAAAGTAAATTAAATTCTCGTGCATAGTGTAAAACTAAATAAGATAACCAGAATTTAGATGACTGGTATCCGACATCTTAGTAGCGTAGATCGTTGTAACAATTACGAAAAAATGAAATATATATGAGAGTCGCAACTGATCTAATGATGGACACCTGAAAAAAAAACCTGGTCCTCCGGGTTGGGGGTTGATGCGGTAGGCCAGCTCCCTCCCATCAGAAAAAAATTGCAATGCTAAAAAACCTAATAGAGTTAAGCCGATGATCTATCTATCTATATATGAGAGTCAGGCTTCAGATCCCTCGACAATGATTTTTTGTTGTTTATTTTTATTTCCGCAAAATTCATCGTTTAACATTTATATCCAGCCACGTAATCTACATCTACTTTACATTATATTGGGTGATAATACTGCCTTCGTAAGCTCTATAACAATATTTGGCTACACATATAAATCCTTAATAATAAAGCTATAAATGTATGTAATTAATGTTAATGTAACTTCATATACTAATGTATTTATTTATTATGTATTAGTGGGGAAAACGTTTCACCCTTCAACTTAAAAATATAGTTCATATAGGTTAATTCCAGCCTAATAATAGCCCATATATGATAGACAATAATAATAATAATAATAATAATTCGGAATAATAATAATAACAACAAAATAATAATACATGGTAATACTTCCAGAAAGTTAGTTCGTTTTTTTCTTTAAGAATGAGCACACAGAATAAAATAGAAAGCATTGTAACAATTTAAAAATTTAACCTCATCGGGAACCGTACCTGTGACCTCTTGCATACAAAGCAAGCCATAAAGAACTGAGCAAAGCGTTCTTTGGCTTGCTGTACATGAAAGAATGCTCTTCATTAGTTTACTCGTGTGAATCGCTCGTTAAAACTTTATATGTTCGAGGTCAAGAGTCCGCTCATTATTTTTTTTTTGCTAAGTGTACATAGACCTGATAATGTGCTTGTTTTATAAATACTCACTTTTTATGTTGCATAATATTTACAGTATTTTGTGATGAGAGGAAATCATGAATATACATTTTCCATTAATCTAATTTTAGCGTCTTTTTTTTTTCAAAATCTTAGTCTTACAGATTTTATCTTTAACTTCAAATCGATTTTTTTAATAATTGGGTTCTTTCAGTTCAGAGATTACATTCTTATATGCTGTGTAATATATATATATATATATATATATGTGTTATATATATATAATCACTTTCATTGTATATTGATTGAAAATTAAAATGAAGAAATAAAAGAATTTATTTTTACAAGGTATTAATATATAAATATTAGATCGTACAGGGTGTATTCTTTTTACTTGTTCACAGAGATTTTAACTGCTAGAAGTACAATCACTAATTTGAATCTATTTCAAACTTATCTGTAGATTAGGGTGTTTGTTGGGTTTTGTATGTCTCGCAAAGAAACAAAATATATCGCTCTGGACATGACTCAATTTAACGCGTATTGTGGCTGTTACAGGCTAATATTGACAGAAGATGTTACGGAACTGCAACAACGGTACAGAGAATCCTTACCAGATGTTTTCCTTAAGACGAATGGTTTTGTATATCTATTATATATATATATATAGGTTATGTCATGCTTCAATACCGTCTTATTAAATTAAACTTCAATGGATATCTTCCCGTTGTGGAATACAAGATAATGAATTAGCATACACATTAGCCAAGAAAGGCCCCCAATTAATTATATAACTACATCAACTTGTTGAAGCTGCAGTCAATAGAGATGTAAACCAAAAAATGTGCCAACACTATAGAAACATCAGCTTGGAAAACAATGCAATACGCTTCTTGAAACACGCCACATTGCGTTGTACCAAAAATGTCAAATAAGAAACCAGATGCAGTATATTTCAAATCTTAAATCTCCATGGCCTCCTTGCAGAATATTTACACCATCTTATCATCTTCCCATCAAATGGTTGTGTTTTGTGTTGTCATAGCGACAGTGTCTTGAATTAGGACCTTATGAATCTAAGTACTGATTTGAAAACCTCCAATTTAATCTGATGGCGAATTATAATGGGAAGTTTACCGTAAAATGACTTTGCTCCTAATGTCAGGACGTTAAATTATATAAATTTACTAGCTAATACCCGGCGTGCGCTGCTCTACTGCTAACAATGTGTTTTAGTTGAATAAGTAAAAGGAAAAAGAAATATGAATTGACATCGTTATTATTTTAGATACACCAGTGCCTGGATTACCCGGCGTTTCCCGATTGTTACTTGTCTCCAATAAATGAGCTGATTGAGAAAGACAATAATTCAGTTATTTTGAGAATGTTATCCCATAAAAAGAATACCCGCCGTGCGGGACTCTGCACCGGGAATCTACTTATCCCGATCTTTCTGCCAGTATCAAAGCCAATGAAAGACAAAAAATGGTTATTGTGAGTTATACGTTTTAAAGGATCTAGACATGATGCTGTCGCGGAACTTCCTTTTCTGTAGAAGTTTTTTTGAGACGAATTCAATTCTTGATTTTGTACAGATAATTTCTCGCTCGTATCTATGGCAGCGTAAGCAATTTAAGCTTCCTACAAAAAGCGTACAGTGCTTTTTCGACTGGTTTTCTCACTACAGAAGGTGATTTTAGAGGGTTGAAAGGGGCATTGATGTCATTAAAAAACTATCTTATAACCTATAACCTGTATCCGGTAAAATCTAGAACATTTTGCCAAAAAAAGCCCAATATACAATGGTTATAGATGGTAGGGCAGCACGATGACTGCCAGTGTAATCTACTTATCCCGATGTCCTTGGCATCGTATGAAATACCACATAATATGGCAATTGTATGTGTATCTGTAAAAGTACGTAATAAGACATATGGCTTGTGCACGCGGGGCTTTTGTAGAGTGCTTTTGAGATATTCAATTCTGTGTACATTAATTTGGGCACTCCTCTGTTAGGCCAGCGTAAGCCATTTAAGGGTAAAATAAGAAAAATACCTTTTCACGTTTTGTCACGAACAAAGGGTGTTTTTTTCGGGTTGTTAGGACTATGACAATTTTCTTATAGCCTATGTTCATCCAGGGGAATCTCCTGAGACATTTTGCAAAGGTAACTCCAGATCACAAACGGCACCCAAAGGTCTTGGGAGCCCTGACGAACAAAGTCACGAACACACCAAACAACAAACAAACATTCATTTTTATATAAAGTGATAAAGTTACTCTGATACTGAATACGGTATGGTGTGCGATGAAAGTTGTAACGATTTATTTTACCAATATTCTCGATTAATGTTAAAGATAAAATCTGTAATATTAAGCACGGCACTTTTTACTATCTTCTAAATATTGTTCTCCTGTAAAGTATACATTATTCAAACTGGAGTAAAATTGTAAGTAACTACATTTATCAATCATTATTTTAGAGATTTTGCTATAAGCATTTTAAGGTTCAGAGTTTTGAAATGCTGCAAATGACGATGTTTCAATAGATGAGAATGAAGTATTTCACCAAGTTTTCTTCTTGCACTTCGATTGGAATGCTCTCTAAATTGGCGAGGAAAGCAGATAATAATTATTTGTTGTGAGTCCTGCTAGTGAGTCCTGCACAATGTCTTGCACGTATAATTATCTTCTATAATGATCCAATAAACACTAGAACATAATAGTACACAGTTATGAGCCATTTTAAAAAATAGAAAACATTAACAAGTAATCTGCGCTATAATTCCAGAATTTAGGTAACCAACGAATTGAAAGTAAATTAATGCATTTCATAATCATTTGGTAGGTAGCTCTTTTGAACTAATTCAGTTCAGTGAATTACAACATAAAATTATTATTAACGTTATTATAGTGACGATTCTTATGTACGATCAAGTTATAATAAATAGAAATTTCTCGAGAAGTCATCTTAAAAACTAACAGATTAAAATTCAACCTAATAGCGTATGCTACATAAAAAAATAAATAATAGTTTTAAAAAAACTAAAAGAACACGCTTTATTAGAAAACTAAAAAATGAAAAATAATTTTAATTTCCAATACGCTTGGGATAAAATAAAGTGGTCAACAAAAAAATCATCTCCAACACATATAGAATAAAATTAGAGTTATCAACAAAAAGAAAATAATTTTACCATCAAAAGCGTGGGGTGCTCTATATCAATTAATATATTTGATAATAAACAGATATTGGTAAAAGTAAGCTCTCTAAGAAGAAATGTAAAAATCATAAAAAGCACCCCACGCTTTTGATGGTAAAATTATTTTCTTTTTGTTGATAACTCTATTTTTATTCTATATGTGTTGGAGATGATTTTTTTGTTGACCACTTTATTTTATCCCAAGCGTATTGGAAATTAAAATTATTTTTAATTTTTTAGTTTTCTAATAAAGCGTGTTCTTTTAGTTTTTTAAAACTATTATTTATTTTTTATTTTTAGTTTTAATATTTTACAGAATAAGATAAAAATGTAAATATCTTTAAATTCGATACTATTGTAGTATGAGCTAAAAGTAATACTCTTCTATAAAAAAAACCCTCCCAGCCGGATTTGAACCAGCGACGTATGGATTACTGAAATTATATACCACTAAGAGTTCACTGCTCTACCAACTGAGCTCTTACAACGATTGACTAAAAACTCGACAAGTCCGCAACCTATTATACCAGTTTTCATTTTTTTGATTTTCGGATGATTCTGGCCAGGATTTTAGAAACAAAATATGAAATTATTGTATTGTCACGGGTCCTCTACACGTATACAAAGTTTCAAGTCGATCCAATGTTTCTAAGTGGTTGAAAATCGCGTTGAAAGATTCCGTTACATTGATACAAAAACACGTTTTTTGATTTTCTGATGATTATGGCCAGTATTTTAGAAAATAAATATGAAATTATTGTATTGTCACGGGTCCTCTACAAGTATACAAAGTTTCAAGTCGATCCAATGTTTCTAAGTGGGTGAAAATCGCGTTGAAAGATTCCGTTACATTGATACAAAAACACATTTTTTTTATTTTCTGATGATTATGGCCAGGATTTTAGAAAATAAATATGAAATTATTGTATTGTCACGGGTCCTCTACAAGTATACAAAGTTTCAAGTCGATCCAATGATTTTAAGTGGGTGAAAATCGCGTTGAAAGATTCCGTTACATAGATAGATAGATAGATAGATAGATAGATAGATAGATAGATAGATAGATAGATAGATAGATAGATAGATAGATAGATAGATAGATAGATAGATAGATAGATAGATAGATAGATAGATAGATAGATAGATAGATAGATAGATAGATAGATAGATAGATAGATAGATAGATAGATAGATAGATAGATAGATAGATAGATAGATAGATAGATAGATAGATAGATAGATAGATAGATAGATAGATAGATAGATAGATAGATAGATAGATAGATAGATAGATAGATAGATAGATGGATACATAGATAGATAGATAGATAGATAGATAGATAGATAGATAGATAGATAGATAGATAGATAGATAGATAGATAGATAGATAGATAGATAGATAGATAGATAGATAGATAGATAGATAGAAGATAGATAGATAGATAGATAGATAGATAGATAGATAGATAGATAGATAGATAGATAGATAGATAGATAGATAGATAGATAGATAGATAGATAGATAGATAGATAGATAGATAGATAGATAGATAGATAGATAGATAGATAGATAGATAGATAGATAGATAGATAGATAGATAGATAGATAGATAGATAGATAGATAGATAGATAGATAGATAGATAGATAGATAGATAGATAGATAGATAGATAGATTAGATAGATAGATAGATAGATAGATAGATAGAAGATAGATAGATAGATAGATAGATAGATAGATAGATAGATAGATAGATAGATAGATAGATAGATAGATAGATAGATAGATAGATAGATAGATAGATAGATAGATAGATAGATAGATAGATAGATAGATAGATAGATAGATAGATAGATAGATAGATAGATAGATAGATAGATAGATAGATAGATAGATAGATAGATAGATAGATAGATAGATAGATAGATAGATAGATAGATAGATAGATAGATAGATAGATAGATAGATAGATAGATAGATAGATAGATAGATAGGATAGATAGATAGATAGATAGATAGATAGATGATAGATAGATAGATAGATAGATAGATAGATAGATAGATAGATAGATAGATAGATAGATAGATAGATAGATAGATAGATAGATAGATAGATAGATAGATAGAGGTCAAGCTAATATAAAGCGTGTAAAAAAGACAAGTATCAAGCTAGTGTGGGCCACATTTGTCCCGCGCCGTAGGCGAGTGATTAAGGTAGGATGCCTTGGTGCAAAGCTACGGGACTTGAGCTGGTTCCATTCTTCGTGGGGAAAGACGTTTTCTCATAGAATTTCGGCCACTATGGAACGGTGCCCACCCAGCATCGTAAGTCATTTGGGTAGCTACAATAAGTAGCGGTTCAAGGTTGAGAAAACCAGCTATAACGACTGTGTGACCTGACAGGCTGACCACATCTCACCCTACACTGGCTGGGTGATCTTCAACCTCTGTGATGAACACGTGTGGATGTTAAGCCTGCAGCCGGCTGGTAGGCCGAGGACCTTGTAGGCCTGTCGCACCATGGAGTTGGAGATAGAATGAGGCATTTTAGTTAGCTTTAAAACTGTTTAAATGTGAACCAAAACTAAGCATATTATGTGTTAAACAGAGTTCGTAGAACAAGGTAGTCATCTTGATATCCTTAACTAAAATTAGCTTGGGGTTCTATGCGAGATGATGGCACTATAGAATCCGTAGATTCGTGGCAGCGCAAATATAAGCTCTCGATATATCCATATCCCGGACTAATTTTTTGCAGTCATTTCCTCAATCAATTCGTGGTTAATGTTTGTATTCTCCCACCTCTTTCTTGGCAGTACTTGCTGTACCCTATACTTCTTATTTTCTATATAGTTTCCTCTTTTATTCCCCATCGTTCTACAAGCCATGTCCTTTGCAATTTACAAGATTTAACTGTTCTTAATAGATTTAACTTCCCACGAAGGTCATGTAGCTCTCTGTTATGAAGTCTTATCCAATTACCTGTCTGTTTGTCTGTATTTGGTCCAAAATTTTTTATAAAAACTTTATTCTCTAATAGTTGTAACAATATCTCCTCCCTGAAAGTAAGTGTCTATGTTTTGTATCCATATGATATTATTAGGATAATAATTGCTGTAATGTTGTTGCATTTAAATGTTTTTTTAGAGAAGTTGCAGTTACGGGTGTCCCTGTAATACGTACAGATGATCACTACATAGATTCTAGTAAATAAAGAGAACACAGAAATTACGTGAGAGTTATGTCAAGTAATATTATTGTATTATTATTGGACACAAATAAATCCTATTTCGCCTTAAGGTATAATAGGGTTACAGTTTGTGACAAAGTTGTGGTACTTTATATAATTTGATCTAAACCTAAGTTTTTTTTTATGATCTTATTTAACTATACTCCTTTCTGTAAAGGTTTGTACCCAATGAACAACTCTCAACCAGACGTAGTCATCGCAGTTATTCGTGCATCTCCGCAAATCTTAAGAAATCGTCTTTATAGAACATCTCGTTCACATGTCTACAACTGATTGTATATTACATTATCTCAGTTTTTGTAATTATTTTATTATTATCTCAGTTTTTGTAATTATTTTATTATATTCACCGGCAGTTGTTTTCATCTCTCAGTATGTTCGTTGTAATAGCCTCCAATTGGGAGATATTTAATTATATATAAGCAATTAAGTAAACTACATCAGCTATATATGTGTATTTTGAAAAATCGCGAAAATGTCTGAAACTTGATGAAAAAATAACCTAAGTGACACCATATTATCTATGATGATTTGTAAAGGAGAGTATCTTCTTCTTCTTCTTCTTCTTCGGCTTTCCCCCACCTCATACTCGAAACAGGAGAAAATAAAAAAATGTCATTTTTTTAAATATCTTGGGTCAATAATTACAAGTTCAGGTACCTGTGAGAGAGATGTACAGACTAAAATTGCAATGACAAAAAATGCAACTAAGACATTACATGGAATAATTTGGAACAAAAATATTACAAAGGAAAATAAAATGAAAATTTATAAGAGCATAATATAGAATATTTTGTCATATGGAAGTGAAACTTGGTCTTTGACGGAATTACAAAAGAATAAAATTATAACAGTTGAATTTGATTGTTTTAGAAGAAGCCTCCAAAAAAAACAAGACAGGATAAAATAAGAAATGAATTCCTTTGGAGAGAAATGAATGTCACCACATCTGTTGTTAAGAGGATTGAAAATCAAACGCTTAAATGGTATGGCCATGTACAAAGAATGGAAAATGAAAGATGGCCAAAAAATACATACCAGTGCTCACCCCCTGGAAGAAATAAACGTGGCAGGCCAAGATGGAAATGGAAAACCTACGTTAGAACTATAATGGATGATAGGAGATTGGAATGATAGAGATAAATGAAAACTGAAGACGGCAAACCTATAAGTGGGGGAAAGGAGAGTATCTAACAAATAAAAAAACATTCTAACGAAATAAAAGACAGTAACCGATCTATTGCTACTTTCTAATATAATCTAAACTATCAAACGTAACTAAATGAAATTTTAGCTATTAGCTGTAGCTGAAATTTGAGTCATGTTGGCAACTTTCGGTAACTATAAATATAGTTCATAACTAGTGGTATGTTGCAATATTCATAGATGTTGATCTCGATAGAACAGCCTTCATCAGTTTCCTCACAATTACCAATAATTGGTATTTAAAATAGGTGGGAGTGGTTCTACATCTGTTTTGTCTTTGAAGCAGACAATTCTACGAAACAATCACTTAAAGTAACATTATACAGTAGTAATATGAAAATGTGCACATTTTGTTCTGTCAAGAGCAGAACTATGTTAAGTTCCATAATAGAAGACCAGACCAGACTGACCCTACAGACTAAGCGAAATCCTTCAGCCAACATGTACATAGCAAAACAATAGCTGCCATGAAAGCAATCTACAGCATCAAGAACTTAGCGAAAGTATCCCTGCCGACAGCTATGATTCTATTCGAAATCACGATTTCGCCTATTATTATTTATGGAATAGATCTGATATGGGAAAAACTGACTCTCAACGACTTTAGGAAGATAGAAGACGTGAAAGTCCGCTTCCTAAAAACAGCACTGAGAGTGGGGAAAACTGCACCCTCACGACTCATCTGTGAACTCACAAAGGAGAGATACTACATAGAAGATCTACGACTGAGAATGCTACTAGCCCTTACCAATAACTTTTAAACAACAGGAGAGAAAAACAGAGAATGATAGGTGCTGATTCCTACACCTCAGGAGCTATGCTGGACAGAAACTGGACGAAAACCAACCAAGAGCTAAGACATGTATCACGATATGCGATACACGGCTTTCATCATAAGATGTGCAGAATCAAGAAATATCACGAACCTAGTGAGAAGTGCGTATGTGAATTGTGTGGCGACCGATATCATACACCGAAATGCCCAAGAAACACGAAATCGCTGAATGACTACAGCAAGGACTAAAGAACAATCAATGCCCATTAGGGCGAACCTTTCTTATTATTAAATAGAAGACAAGAAATAAACATATCAACTTGTGTATTATAATTCACTCATACAAATTACCATAGGCTATTAAACATTTTCCATAATTGTGTCTAAGCTACCAGATTTTCAAGGTAATAGGCCAAGCTACTGATTTTGCATATATGATATTGGCTTCAATCCTTAAATTGACAACTTATCCTATAACATAAAATTGTTTAATTTGTTTAATATTTTAAGAAAACAATATAAATACGAGCGAGTACATTATATTTAAATGTATGGCGAATTACACAGTAATTTATACAGTAATAACGTAGTTTTTCACGATTTTGTTCTCGCTGTCGTCTGAAAGATTTAAATAACTATCATGAGAAATTAATGTTTTGCCAATTTAATGGTCGCTTAATATTTGATCTGTTAATTAGTTATAGTATTATGCAACAGTTACTAGTTGATTTTGGAAAATGCTGTGTCTGAAAAAAATTCTGCTTTACTTACTCAAATTATTATTTACACTTATTTAGTTTACAGAGTTGGAATAATTTTTAACTTTTATTTTATGTAATTTATCTTATTTAGCAAGTCTAATTATGTAGTGTATATTTTAACTTACTGGGAATTAAAGACTTGCATGGAAGCTTCTTGTAGGAAAACTGGACGGAAAACGCCCAGTTGGTAGACCAAGAATCAGGTGGGAGAATAACATTAACTATGATTTGAGGGAAGTAGATTATACGGGGGATGTATGGAGCGCTTATGTCCGCGCGGCCATGAACCTACGGGTTCAATAGTGCCAGTGAGTGAGTTAGTTAGTTAATAAATGTGTAATAATGAATAAAATATATAAACATATGTAATATCAAACTTGATTTATGAGCATCGTCAAAATTTTCGGTTATTATGAAAGAACATATCAAGGAAAAAAAGTACGTAATTACATACGAATCTAATTATAAGTTAAGATGGATGCAACATGTTCATTAAATGGAGGATCACAGGATACCCAAGCAGATGTTAATCTATCAACCTGCAAGACAAGGACGTCAACTCAAAAGACTTTTGGATGTTATTGCTATTGAGGCTGAATTGACTATATGATGATATTGATGACGAAGAGAAAAAAATAATGGATCAAATTGTGTATATCAAAATTTAATTTTTTTGGATTAAAGGATGTTCCATTTATATTTTTAATAGTTGAATGCCTCCAAATTAATTTCATTTCATTGTGAAAAAGAAAAGGTATTTGATTATTATTTGTTACCAAGTTGTTACAAGGATGGAGAAAATCTTAATACTTAATGTCAATATTACTAATAAAATTACGCGTTATTCGCTAATATGATCTGAATAGTAAAACACCATAAAATACTTTTCACTCACGCTATGCTATGCTTAGTATTCTGTTGATCTGTGTATTCATGAGTTTAGAATTTATCACCCAGGGAAGGTAAATTATTAACTACTTACTTCGATACAATGACGGACTGGAAATATGTCAGCGAACTTTCACAAATGATGGTACAATTTTTAAAACTCATTTCTTTGATTCATTTGTACGCAAATTCACATTTTCTTTATACCTATATTATATGTGATATAAGGAACTTCTGTCTCATAGCAACAAACAACACTATGACGATTATCCATTCATAGTAATTTTGCCCGAGGGCAGGTCTTTACTGCAATCGTAGCATTTTCATGCTATGATTTGCAGCTTTACTAGGGAATTTAAGGTGTGGTAGCTTTCCCTTACTTTCCACACCGGTGAAAGAGGATGATGATGATGATAATGATAAGGATGATGATGATGGCCGGATGATTTTCGGGGACCGTTGGGTTCTAAGCTTCCTGACATTTGTCTTAGAGTTGAGAAAAAACCCCGAAAAAATCTCACTCAGGAGCGAGTCCCGACCGGGGATCGAATCCGGGCTCGCTGCGTGACAAGGCAGCACGCTACCTCGAGACCACAGCGGTGGACTGACGAATATATATATATACATACAATTAATGTGCACAATCACGTAGTGTTGATATACAGGGTGATTCAAAATGTCGCGCACGAATTTCAGGAATTTGTAGAGGGGTCGAAATAAAACAACTTTTGATTAGTAACTTATGGTCTGGAAAGTAACCATGGGTCAGTTCAAGCCTGGGAATGTCAGAAACTACAATGCGGATCTAAGTTTACTTTTCAGAAAGGCGCTGCATTCGATGCACTACTGTACGAATTTATGAAGACGATCCGTTTATCATACTGTTCAGTGCAGTACAGCACTTGTAAACTCCACTGTTTACACCTGATAGTCATTCATGCGCTCTGTAAGTTGTTTTCTTTTCAGTACGGTATCTGCAGTGTGTTGTAACGGTCCACTACAGCATTACTTCGAAGGTAGCTGCGTTTGTGATTTTTGTGAAATGGTATACTTGTTTTACGAATGTTTCGAGACGTGCATCTCATGTATGGTAAAGAGAATGCCAAATGCACGTGAAGTTCAACGCCAGTACAGCGCATAATATCCGAACAGACGTCAACTTTCACCATCGACTCGGGGAGACAGGTTACTTGCATTCATTGCATCATGTAGGCCGCCACGTACGACTCGAACAGTCACTATGGGAAAAAAAGTAATTTCTCAATTGGAAGAACATGCATCAACCAGCACGCGTGCCATCGCTCATACCATGGGAATTTCCTAAAGTAACGCTTGGCGTGTCCTGCATTACAATCAGCTGCACTCATATCATCCACAGAAAATTCAGGGTTTGAGTGTGGATAATTTACCACGACAACTAAAATTTTTAAATGGATTGTTGACCGTTGTGAGAATGAGCTTGATTTTTAAGCAAAGTGTTGTTCACAGATGAAGGACAGTTCACCGGAGATGGGTTCTTTAATTGTCGTAACAGCAATGTTTGGACGCGGCACAATCCCCACGTTTCATTCCAACTTCATCCCCATCATCATAGATTTTCAGTGAATGTTTTTTTTCAAATGCCCCAGGTTTGTCTATCGACATTCCTGGTTTCTTTCCTGGCATGGCGTACTTGTAACCCACCTGGAAGGCGGGGTTACGTTGCCCCGATGATATGATGGATGATGATGATAATGGTGCGCCAGGAGAGTCCCTAATTCTAAGCTTAACCTAAGATGAATATGAATGATGATCATTGCGATGGTCATATGATTTCGGGGACCGTTTGGGCCTTAAAGTATTCCTGACATTTGTCTTACAGGTGAGGAAAAACTCCGATAAAAACCTCACCCAGAAAAACTGCCCCGACCGGGGATCGAACCTGGGCCCGCTGCGTGACAAGACAGCACGCTACCCCGAGACCACAGCGGTGAACATTTTCAGTGAATGTATGGGCCTGTGTTTATTGGTGATCACATAATTGGACCGTAACTTGCTGCCACCAATCTTGAATGGAATGAGTTCTTCGTCCAATAAGTTATTCCAGAATTGTTAGTGTGTGTATCATTTATCGTGAGTCTTCAAATTTGGATGCAATTAGATGGTGCACCAGCCTATCTATGTAAATGGCAAAGTGCGTGAGATGCAATAAAGTGTTTCACGTTTCTGATTTCAGCTGACGCGAAGATCACAGCGTTGTTAATGATGCTATATCCAAACCATTTTCTTTTTCACTATCATTGATATGTTAATCGCACATACGCCAAGGAAGATGTTCTGATACAGATAACTTGATGTGATTTTAAAATGTTATGATTAACGGGCAAGTCTCCGTTTCACACAGTGATGATACAGGAAATGAGTCAACACAGAACGGTGCATCCCCGAAATCTTAATGACTAGGGCAAGGCAATTAATGATTTTGCATCTTTTTCTTATGAAGATTGAAACATTGCTTGCATATGTGAAAATGCACGGCATTAAAAAACGGATTAAATAAAAGCAATTCATTAGGGCATTTTTTTTGCATTTTCTTAACTATATTAGGAATAGGTCATTTTTTGGCAATTTTTAGGTCATTTTGAGCATTTTTACACTTTTCCAGAAGGCTGTGACATTATTTGTATTTGATTTAAGATTTTTATTATAGTTCAGTATTTTTCCTTGTCAATACAATTTCTTGGAATTAAGTAGTTGTTTTGGTAACTACTACCCCTATTTTTCAAGGTATGTGCATAATGATCTTGCGCACTTCTAGAAATTTTATTCAATTTCTTAGAGCTAATGCTAGCTTCTACCTTTATTCTGATTAACTGCAATTCAAAATTGCTGTAAAAGTGCACTGTATAATTGAAATGGATTTTCTGCAATAAAAAGTATTGTCATCATCATCGTCCTTTCAAGTATTGTAATATATATTTAACTACTTTTCTATTTTAATGTTAAGTTAAATTTTATGTAATTCAGTAATCAAGTGAGTACTTAATCTAATAAATAGTATTTTTATTGGTAATTCTTAACTTTTTATTCGTAATTTTTTATTATTTTATCGGTAATTTTTTGCATTTTTAGGTCATACATGCATTTTTTATTTTGCATGCTTAGGAAATTTTTTGGACCAAAGAGAGATGAACAGAGGAGGTGAATGGAGAAGACTACATAACAATGAACTACATAGTCTCTATAGGAAGCCAGATATAATAAGAACAGTTAAGTCTCGTAGACTGCGATGGGCAGGACATGTTGCGCGTATGGGGAATGAAAGACGTGGCATGGAAGCTTCTTGTAGGAAAGCCAGAGGAAAAACGCCCAGTTGGTAGACCAAGAATGAGGTGGGAGAACAACATTAACTATGATTTGAGGGAAGTAGATTATACAGGGAATGATTGGAAAGCATTAGCTCAGGATAGGGATGTATGGAGAGCTTATGTCCGCGCGACCATGAACCTACGGGTTCGATAGTGTCAGTGAGTAAGTATTTACTGTACCTACTCAAATTCCTAACGATGCTGGTGGGCACCGGTCCCATCCTAGCAGAAATTCCTTCCCTCATGGGGACTAGAAACTGCAAGTCCTGGAGGACATGATGCATTAAATCACAGGCGAATCGGTTGCCTGCAAAGAGATATAGAGGAAGCCCTGATGAAACCGGGTGGAAAATTGTATGCCGCCTTCCTGGATTATTCTAAGGCATTCGACAATGTAACAGACAGAAATTAATCGACAAATTAGAAGACATGCTAGGAAGAAACAACACGAATAAAACTCGTCAGAAATCTACTAAGCAACAACTGCATCGAAATATCGGATAACATCACCAACTCCAAAGAAATACAACAGACGAATGGCGTCCTACAAAGGGACCCACTCAGCCCATTATTGTTTCACCCTGGCCACAGCTGACGTCACAAGAACAATCCCAACAAACGTAAATATCTACCTCTATGCAGACGACATTGCTCTGTCATCCACAAGTCTTGGGGACTTACAGAAAGCCTTCAACGGTGTAGCGGACTGGGCAAAAGAAATGACCTAACCCTCAATGAATCAAAGACAGTTACAATGACCTTCAGAAAAGGAGGTAAAGAGGCACGCCTAACATACAAAGGGAAAAACCTGACATCAGTAAACAGTTCAAATACCTTGGAGTAACGATTCAGACGACAGGGACAACGTTCACAGCGCATATTAAAGACAGACAGAATGCTGCAGTAAGAGCAATGAGCGACATGAGGCACCTCCGGGAGTTGTAATTGCAGACAGAATTGAAACTCTTTCAGCTGAAATAGTCCCGGTAGCAACGTATGGACTAAAAAATATATGGACGCACCTAAGTTACCAGAATCTAGCAGACCTAGAAAATATTAAGAGCACGTCCCTGAAACGAGCTCTGGGCCTATCGAAGTTCACACCCTCACGCCTAGCGTATGTACTGGACAGGAGAGTTTACCATTGGTGGAGGACTTGAGACAACAGCTCTACTGCAATCCACCCCCAACTATGAGAAACTACTGAAAGACATGCAAAGGAAGCGCAGAGAGATATGGGATGACTTCTTTTGCACGGACGCGATGGTACACAAAGACTGGATGGAACCCCTGTATGACCTTCGACACGCAGTGACAAGACTAGCGACCCACGGTTTCCACTTCAAAGTGTGTAAGACCAAGACATATCACCAACCGACGAACGAGTGTAAGCGCGAGTGGTGCGGGAAAAAGTGTGACAGATACCACGCCATATGGTGCGAGAACAGACAATCATCCCTGACCCAACTGAGTGACAAATGAGCAAGATAAACTATATACTAATAATGCATATTTTGTGCTTTACACTTATTAATTAATTAAATCACTCGGCTACGATATTTATTCAGTATACCCGATTATATCATATTAACAAGAATTTAACGATGATAAATATGGTATTTGAAAATGTATTTAATATTTACCTGATGGAAGAAGCTGTGTTCATTGATCTATCTACAATACTCAGCTCTATAAAATTGATATATGAATCAGATTTGCACTTTATTTGTAAATATTAATACTTACTAATTCCAATTTAAGTATAATTTTACAATTTTAAAAATTCAATGGCGTTGCTTCGTAACGTTAGAGTTATTACGTCATCATTCTTGTTATCGCTGTACAACAAGGAGAATTAATACATTACTTATGAAATGCGTTTTTAAATATAAATATTAACTAAACATGTAGGAGAAAGCTCCATATCAATTTAAATAACATATTAAACTTTGTTTCCGCCTGATTAAATATTCATAATCGCAGTTTTATATTTAAAAGTGATGTTATATTAGAATTTTAAATAAAAATCATGGCCAGAATCATCAGAAAATCAAAAAAAGTGTCTGTGTAATTATGTAACGGAATCTTTCAACACGATTTTCACCCACTTAAATCATTGGATCTACTAGAAACTTTGTATACTGTAACGGACCAATGACAATACAATAATTTCATAACTTTTTTTTCCAAAATCCTGGCCAGAATCATCAGAAAATCAAAAAAAGTATTTGTGTAATTATGTAACGGAATCTATCAACACGATTTTCATCCACTTAAAATCATTGGATCGACTTGAAACTTTGTATACTTGTAAAGGACCTATGATAATACAATAATTATTTCATAAATGTTTCTAAAATCCTGGCCAGAATCAGCAGAAAATCAAAAAATAAAAATTGGTATAATAGGTTGCGGACTTATCAACTTCTTACTCAATCGTTGTAACAGCTCAGTTGGTAGAGCGGTGGACTGTAGTGGTATATAATTTCAGTAATCCATAGGTCGCTGGTTCAAATCCGGCCTGGAGGTTTTTTTTAGTAGAGTACTACTTTTAGCTCATACTACAATAGTATCGAATTTAAAGATATTCACATTTTTATCTGATTCTGTAAAATATTAAAACTAAAAAATAAATAATAGTTTAAAAAACTAAAACAACACACTTTATTAGAAAGCAAAAGTAAAAAATAAATAATAGTTTAAAAAAACTAAAGCAACACGCTTTATTAGAAAACCAAACTAAAAATGAAAAATATTTTAATTTCCAACACGCTTGGGATAAATTAATGTCATGAACAAAAAAATAATCTCCAACACATTTAGAATAAACTAGTTATCTACAAAATAATAATTTTACCATCAAAAGCGTGGGGTGCTCTATACAATTAATATATTTGATAATAAACAGATATTGGTAAAAGTAAGTCTCTAAGAAGAAAACGTAAAAACCATAAAAAGCACCCCATGCTTTTGATGGTAAATTATTTTTTTTTTGTAGATAAAAAAAACTCCTGGCGCGAACAGGCCTACAAGGCCCTTAGCCTACCAGCCGGCTGCTGGCCTCACATCCACATGTGTCAATCACAGAGGTAGATGATAATCAGCCAGTGTAGGGGTGACATGTGGTCAGCATGTCGAGTCCCCCAGCCGTTATAGCTGGTTTTCTCAACCTGGAGCCGCTACTTATTGTAGCTACCCAAATACCTCACGATGCTGGGTGGGCACCGGTCCCATACTGGCCGAAATACCATGAGAAAATTTCTTCCCCCACGGAGACTCGAACCAGCGCAAGTCCCGTAGCTCTGCGCCAAGGCTTCCTGCCTTAACCGCTCGGCTATGGCGCGGGACTTTTTTGTAGATAACTCTAGTTTTATTCTAAATGTGTTGGAGATTGTTTTTTTTTGTTGATCACATTAATTTTATCCCAAGCGTGTTGGAAATTAAAATTATTTTTCATTTTTTAGTTTGGTTTTCTAATAAAGCGTGTTGTTTTAGTTTTTTTAAACTATTATTTATTTACACCTTATATTGGCCAACGCTCACTTACTGTGATTGGTGAAAGGTTCACCATGCCTATGTATCGTATTTCCTAGTACGTTTGATAGGCTCAAATAATTATCTAATTGACATATTATTTACTTGAAGGTTCTAGACTCGTGTTTTAACGTTGAACTACGCATATTCGTGCGTGTATGCTTAAAAATGGATATAAGAAAATAGTTTGGTAAGTACCTACACAAGTTGTATCATTGCAATATTATTTTTTCCCGGATAGTTTAGAATTCATCACATCCAAAGAAAATATACCCACCATTTACCCATCTAATGATATTGAAAACTAGTTCGGGAGAACAGAGCTAATAAGTAAAAAGAAGATAAAGTGAAAATTCTGCCAAACTGCTGGAGTCCATCTGAAAGTATAGAATTTCAGTAAAGATGCTGAACATTTAAAACGGAAATTCAAGCATTGTTGGATCCCACAGTATTCATCCTGGCTAAAGTATTCCGTAAGACTCAAAGGTGCACTCTGTTTATATTGTGTTCTATTCTCCCCACATATTGTGGGGGACGTTAAAGGATCATTCATAGTGAGGCTCTTCCACAAGTTTTTCAAAATGCATGAATTCGCCAAAAAAACTTTGTGAGCCGCTGGAATGTGGAAATTGCGCAGTCAGCATGCTTGTTTTTAAAACGAGGTCCGTGTTAGCCAAAAACTCGTAAGTTGCTTTAAGAAGATTGCGGCGGATAACTTGAAATATTTGTTTTCCATCTTGGATACAATTATCTTCTGTGGCTTGCATGACTTGCATGCATTTAAGGGGTAAAAACTGGACAAAGGCGTCTTCAGGGATTTGATTCAGTGGAGAATTAATGCCGGTGATACAAGCTTATAACATCATTTAAACGCCAAGAATTCTACCTACCTTTCTTCACAAATTAAAAATGAATTGATTGAATTATGTGACTTGAGATAAAGAAAATTATTGAGGATCTAAAAAATGCCAGTGCTTACAGTGTTTTAGTTGATAAAAGCTGTGACATTTCTGGAAACGAGCAATTGCCCATTGGTATGGGGTTTTAAATGAGAAACTGAATAAAATTCGAGAAGAGTTTTTGGGCTTTGTTGAATTGAAATTAATGGACGCCCAGTTAATTGCTGCAGAAAATTAGTTTTTTTTTCAAAGGGATAGACATTTACCCACTCAAATGTGTCGGCCAGGGCTATGACGGCTGCTCAACAATGGCAGGAAAAGACAACGGGGTCCAGAAACGTCACCGCGAGTTTTTTTCCCCAAAGGTATTTACTTCCGCTGCGCGAGCCACAAAATCATTCTTGTGGTAAAGGATTTGAATAAAGTGCCCAAGGTGAGAAACACGATAGCTACAATCAAGGATATTATAAACTTTTTCGAGACTCGCCATTGAGAAGATATCGTGTAACAAGCATCCCCATCGCAACGATATAAAAAGTATTGGGATATGCAAGAAACACTTTTTGGAATTGATGAACGGCCTGGTATTAATTGCCGTAGAAAGAAACACATCAAGCCAAAAACAAGCTGATCAGTTGCATGCTGCTGCAAATAGAAGCACTTTCATCTTTTGTTTGTGCCTGATAACAAAATATTCTAGTCATTTGGAACCTGTCGTTAATTTGCTGCAAGCCGTGGATATAGATTTAATTAAATGCACATCTCATGTTGACAGCATTAAAAGCATGGTAATAGATCATCGCAAAAAAAGGTTATGAGATCTCTGAAGGCATCATGAAAGAGATGGAGACTATTGCTTCTGAGCTAGGTGTAGAAATCACACTACCAAGAATATCCAATAAGCAGACACATCGAGCTAATCTATAATGTAACCCCAAAGATTACTTTAAGGTGGCCATCTTAAATCCCTACTAGGACTCTTTTCACACAGCTTTGTCAGACAGATTTGGAGAACAACTGGGTCCTCTATTGAACTTAAAATGCTGCATCCTGAAAACCTAAAAACAACTCAGAAAGATGCCCAAGCAATGCAAACATAATTTCAGAGTCTTATAAAATCGAGGTTTTGTCCACCGAAATTGTACTATGGCACCGTATATGGATGAAATGGTGATAAGGATAAAGAAGGTGATTTTGTTAACATCGTGGACGAGTGCGATTTTTTTCCATCCATCAAAAAAGCAATTGTAATATGCCTGTTTTTACCATGCACTACGGCGTCGATTGAACGCACTTCTAGCATCCTAAGAAGAGTGAAGACACAGTGCCTTTCTATACTGACAGAAAATCGCCTGCTCAGTCAGCACAAAAAACTTAATAAAAATGAAAAATTCAAACAAAGTGTACTTAAAAAATGTTCTCAAATGAAAAGGCGAGTAGAACTGTAGTACTTTATTATTAGCCATAGGCCTATAGCTAATAAGTATCAATACAATTAAGTATAAAAATTAAGAAGTAATCTTGACAAAAAATCAAATTCACCAAAGCCTAAGAATTCTGCAATAATTCCAATATTGTTCTTCATAATTCCTCTTCAATAGCGCTGTAGTTTTCTTCCAAAATATTTTGATGCTAGTTTAAAAAATGAAGGTAGTATTTTATATTTTTGATTTGTTTATTTGTACCCGGAAGGTATACAGTCGAAAAAAATTGCACCCCCCTTAATCCACTGCTGGCTACACCCATGTATATGTCTGCCGGTGCAGCGGGAATTTTGAATTTTTATATTCATGCATAATTGATTTGAATGGAATTTGGCAAATATATTTTTAATTCAAAATTATTAATTTACTAATTATCCCAGCAGTGCGGGGTTGAATGCACGCCAATGCTTTTGTTGAAAAAATATTCAAACCCAGTTTTCTCAAAAGTACCTTTTTCTACTTACTGGGTTTTGCTTGTAAGCTGACAACATCTGCATTTATAAGATCAGAAAAATATTTATGTATAGTCTTAAAATTTTTTATTGAATCATGATTCTGTAAATATATTTTTAATCATATTTGAAGACATCAATAATTTTATAAAAATATGAGTACAAATGTATAGGAAATCACTAAATCATAGAGTATGTTCAGATATTTTGAATATCAAAATATTAATTTAAATTAAGATTCTACAAAACAAAATATTGTTGAAATATAATATTAAATATTAAATTCAGTCTTAAATAATTTTCAAAATAATAAATCAAGTAATTTTTCTATAGTATCGAAGGTAATTTCAAATTCTTCTTGCTATGAGAAAAAATAAAGGAATAAATATCAGTAAATATGTGTATATATATATATATATATATTCACAAAAATGAAATAAGAGAGAAATATAAGAGGAATTCCACAAATTATGACTACAATAAAAGCTAATTATTTGTGTTTTCATTATTTGCGGGGAAAAAAATTATGACACAGTTCCTGTACTCGTGGCTAAAAATTTATTTCTTTGCGGATCCAGTCAGTATATTAACTTTTTTACTGCAGGCACATGCCAAGGCGGCTTTTACACTAAGAGCGATTCAAACCAAATGGACAAATTAATATCAAAGTAAAACAAACCTCATTGTCACTAAGCCTAAAGTTCATTGTTAAAAGCCACCGTCATCATATTTCACATGCTGCTGTCTGTTATAAATGCCACTCTCACCACAATCGGTGTTTTATTGTTTCAACTTGTCATTCATTCCAATAATTTTGATTGAATAACATGTGTCTCTTCTGCTTTGTTGCCAATTTATAATGTTGAGTAAAAGAAAAGAAAATTAGTTCCGAAGCTGAAAAAACTAGTGTTGCCGTTTAAAGTAAAAACAGAAATAAACTAACCCACTGGCACTATCGAACCCGTAGGTTCATGGCCGCGCGGACATAATCTCTCCATATATCCCTATCCTGAGCCAATGTTTTCCAATCATCCCCTGTACTATCTACTTCCCTCAAATCATAGTTAATGTTTTCTCCCCACCTCATTCTTGGTCTACCAACTGGGCGTTTTCTCTCTGGCTTTCCTACAAGAAGCTTCCGTGCACATCTTTCATTCCCCATTCGTGCCACAGGTCCTGCCCATCGCAGTCTACTAGACTTAACTGTTCTCATTATATCTGGCTTCCTATAAAGACCATGTAATTCACTGTTATGCAGTCTTCTCCATTCACCTGTCTGTTCATCTCTCTTTGGTCAAAAATTTTCCTAAGAACTTTATTCTCAAATACTCGTAATCTCTTTTCCTCCTTTAAAGTAAGAGTCCATGTTTCGCATCAGTAGTGTGCATGTTGGCCTTTAGTATCTCCTCACTATCGCCCAATAATACTACACCATCAGCATAAACTAACAGCTTATTAATACCATTGAGTTGTAGGCCTTCTTCATCCTCTAAAGATTTAACGGCATGCTCTAATACAAAATTAAATAGTAGAGAAGATAGTGCATCTCCTTGCTTCAACCCATTGTGGATTTCAAAAGTATCCGAAAACAGAAATGCTTGACCGTTTACATGCTGACGAGTTGTTCACGATTGAAAGATCTTTTAAAAGCAGTAAAACAGGAAAAATTTACTAACTTCTTTAAGCTCTTGCCTAAGCCTGACATTAATAATTAATAGAAATTGCTTAAAATTTCTCGTTAATTGATTTTATTTTGATAATTTTTATTTCATTCTGGAAGCTTGGAACGTATCCCCTACATACCCATACAAATTACCATTCCATATTCACGGCATTTTTGTGGAACATATCCTCTATGAATAAGGAGATTTTACTGTATTACAATGTTGTTCTTATACATTTTGAGAAATGCGTTAGCCAGGGCTATTCATATATATAATAAATAGAGTCCGGATGTTATGCACTTAAAACATTTAAAAAGGTAGGCAAAAAGGCACTAAAAATCATTACTATAGGCACTAAAAATTCAAAATAGGCTCTTACAAAAAAATAGACAACATAAATTTTTACAGCCTTACGTAAAGAATATAACATATGCTATCAATAGCATACGAAGATATCAGAGATAATTTTGGAACTTGTTTTTCCTTTTTACAAAGAGCATACTTATGGTTTTCAGTGTGTACATGCTGCGAAACATGGCATTTCTTCGTGCAATTCATTGAAATTTTACACATTTCGCAAAACAATACTGACTCATCTCTTGAAAATATTTCCACACCAAACTCTTTCACGAAATTTGTCAGTTTGTCTTTTACTGTTGCCCGTTATTTAGGCATTGTAAAACAACTGTTCTAAAGGTAAAAAAATAAGCTACATAAACTTGTCACACCACTTTGTCTTTGAAGCACCTGTCTCTGAACAAGGACTACAGACTGAATTCAGTGTTACCAACATCAAAAATAATATTGCCACTCACTTAAAGGTTTCAGCACCAGGTGTGAGACAGAGAACGAAGCTTGAGCCATCTACCCTCCTTGTCACTCAGCAATCTTTGTATTGAAAAGAAGCAAAGCTATACTATAGAACTTCCTCGAAGCCTTAGAGCAGAGTATAAATAATACAATGGGACATAGCTTAGGGCATGTTTTTTTTTTTTGCTTCACGGGAGTGCATGAAGTTGAAAAATACAATAGCCGGTAGTCGTTATTTTGCCTAACGGGAGTGCATTGAGGGGGAAGTTTGTCCATTTCAATTAATTTAATTGAAATACTAAGTTAATTTCGAGAAAAAATGGCAAATAGGCATTATAAGCTGAAATAAGCATTCATAGGCAAAATGAACTTCATGGAAAACAACTCTAAGGTCGTCGGTATGAACTTATATAAGGCAACTTTTACAATATCTATAATAAATAATTATAGGCTTTTCCCTAACATCCGGTCTCTAATAGTAAATCATGTAAGATTTTTAAATCCTAGAACAGTACATTGAACATGTGTAAATTCAAAGAGATATTTCTCCACTGTAATATGTGCAATAATATATCATCATCGTAGCACTGCAGTCTAAAGTGAACCATGGCTTCTATCTGAAGAAAAAAAAGGTTCTTAATAAGGTCCTTTATAAGGGTAAATGGTATTGAATTAGTGGGTGTGGGATTTATCATAGGATATTCCTCGTGATGTGAGGAATTTAGGCTTGCGGTCTAGTCAGAGAGCAATAAGGTCTTAACTCAGGGATATAAGGAAGTTTATGGCAGTAGATAAGTCGAATGTTTAACAAAAAGCACAACAGAAACTGCGTTTTATTCAACACTTTATACATAGATGGTTAGCATCCAACTGCAATTTTTACTGATGATATAAATGATATAACCTCATAATTATGATTTTATTATTAATTTAACACTTCTCATTGAAGGATAAATTATATTTGAAGAGAAAAATTTTCGCCTAGACTGGGACTCGAACTCGGGACCCTTGGCTTTCCGGGCCAGGTGCTCTACCAACTGAGCTACCGAGGCGAGTTACGATCTAGATGCAAATTTTTCTCTTATATACGTTGTAATTTCCTCGCGCCGAATGCTTGAAACCATAGCTTCTATCTTTGCAAATGGCGGCTTCTTAGTTAAGAAGACATTTATTGGGAATTTAACACTACTTTATAGCCAGTAGGGCTTCTATTGACGATTTTATTATTAATTTAACACTTCTCATTGAAGGATAAATTATATTTGAAGAGAAAAATTTTCGCCTAGACCGGGACTCGAACCCGGGACACTTGGCTTTCCGGGCCAAGTGCTCTACCAACTGAGCTACCGAGGCGAGTTACGATCTAGACGCAAATTTTTCTCTTATTTTTCTCTTATATAAGCATATAAGAGAAAAATTTGCGTCTAGATCGTAACTCGCCTCGGTAGCTCAGTTGGTAGAGCACTTGGCATATAAGAGAAAAATTTGCGTCTAGATCATAACTCGCCTCGGTAGCTCAGTTGGTAGAGCACTTGGCCCGGAAAGCCAAGGGTCCCGGGTTCGAGTCCCGGTCTAGGTGAAAATTTTTCTCTTCAAATATAACCTCATAATGTTTACTTCCCAATATTAATTTAAATACGCAATTTATATCTTCTAGTAGTGGTTCGAGTAGCAAGTAATTTGGCTACTATTTAGTTTGCTTTTAGTCACTTTATTTATTATTGATGATCGTTTTCACCAAATCTAAGTTTAACACAGTATTGTTACTTAGAAAAAATCACATTAATTCAAAATAAACTAAGTCTACAATTTACTATGGAATTATATGTATTCTATTTCCAGGTTGTAGAAGTGCTCTTAAACGACTTGTTCTCCCTCCGAAAGGGAGATATCTTTTGTGTCGATATCAAGCTCGAGATTTCTCCTGCTACTAGATAGGCCCAAATGTACGAGATTCACCTTATTTATTAAAAAGAACCTCATAATGTTACTTCCTATTGTAATTTATTCAAGTACTTAGTAGCATCAATAGATTAATCGAAACCAATAAAAATGAAAAGTTTAATAAAAGCAATAAATCAGAAATTTATCAGATTGTTGCAAAGATTGTGAAAAAACATACATAGGAAAAACAAAAGGAACTTGAATACAAGATTGAAAGAACACCTTAGAAATGTTAAAAATGGGGAAATGGATAAAACTGCTATAGCTGCACATGAATGGTCAGAAAAACACAGAATCTAAACAAAGGCCAAATACAATGAATCAATCACTTCTTGTCTTACTTCATATTTCATGTTTTTTTTTAACACAGGAACTGCAGTTTTCAAGAGGAGATCCCTCTCATCCTCAACTGATATTATGACTACCGGATTTTCGATTCAATCTTCATCTACAACATTGCCATCTGGTGCTTATTTGATGAACTTTGAGATCAAGTCCTGTTCATCAGGAATTTCAAAATACATGGATCTAAATTTGTACTTCTCAATATATATCTTCTCCCAAATTGTCAATTCCAAAGGTTTTTCCAAATGTTTTAAAAGTTTAGCCTCTTTTTCAATTTTATCACTCTCCAACAAACTATGAGCTGGAATAGGTGATTTTTCAATTTCACCATTTGTAATATTTTTAAAGTGTTCCTTTGTGCAAGTGTCCATTTTCCTTTTTGTTTTTCCTATGTATACTTCATTGCAGTCTTTACAACTAATTTGATAAATTCCAGATTTTTTACTATCTGGAGTGTTTAATTTCTTATTGGTTATTAATAGATCACCAAGGGTAAATTTATTTATCAGTGTCAATGTAATATTGAATTTCTTGAAAATTCTTTGAAATTTGTTATGTATTTCAGATTGATATGTACTTTTCTTGAATTTTTTTTTTCCTTTCTTTGAATCAGATTGCAGCGTGGTGTATTCTTTTAATCTTTTTTTTGTTGTCTGAATTTATTTTATTTATTTATAATTATTTCCTTTCCAAAACAATTTAAATTAGCTATGTTCAAAATGTGATTGTATTCTTTCTTAAAAATCTTCTTCATTTAGTGGAACATTTAATAAAATCTATATATCAAACTGTGTCCACCGCTGTTGTCTCGGGGTAGCATGATGCCTTGTCACACAGCGGGCCCGGGTTCAATCCCCGGTCGGGACAGTTTTCTGGGTGAGGTTTTTATTGGGGTTTTTCCTCACCTGTGAGACAAATGTCAGCAAAAATTTAAGGCCCAAACGGTCCCCGAAATCATATGGCCATCACAATCATCATCATTCATATTCATCTTAGGTTAAGCTTAGAATTAGGGACTCTCCTGGCACACCATTATCATCATCATCACCCATCATATCATCGGGGCAACGTAACCCTGTCTTCCAGGCACCCCAACCTCAGAAGTGGGTTACAAGTACGCCATGCCAGGAGAGAAACCAGGAATGTCGAAAGACAAACCTGGGGCATTTGAAAAAAAAAAATATATATACATATCAAACTGTTGAAAATTGCATGTTTATGCACAATATGTTTGAAACCTGAAGACTTTATATAACTGTCTGTATGAGTATCCTTCCTGTAAATATTGAATTCGAAACAACCTACAGGATCATCAACCATCATTTCAACATAGATAGAGCTGAAAATGGTTCACAGAAGTATCGAAACTAGTCTTCGAGAAATCTATAATTATGTGGTGAGGTGTTAAATTGTAACTCAATTATTAATGAAAATAAACCTCTTCCTTTAAATATTAATGAAAATAAAGTACTTACAAAGAAAAAAATGTAGATTCTGATCTGAAGGAATCTTTAGTAACATTTGGGAAAAATGATGGTCTTTCCTTTTTTATTGGCTCGAGAGTAGTTGCAGGCACCCTAGATGCACGTTTTGCCCTCGAATATCGTCTTGTGGTGTCTACTGATGACAACTGATCCAATAGATTCTGAGTAACCTTCATAGACTTCCTTCTATCGGTAGTAGAGTAAGTACGGAAGATAACTTTCGGTGTTTCTGCGATTGGTGGCAAAACACTTATTGTGGATTTAATTTCATGACTTGGAAAAATTGCTGTTCCTCTTAATTCTGTAATTTTTTTACGTATCTTTTCTAATTTTACCTTCTCATCATAGAAATCATTTTTAAGATTTTGTACTTCGGCAGATAACTCTGTGGCTTCTTCTGTACTTTTTTCATAATGTCTCAGTAGTTTAGGGTATGCTAATAGACCTGCTTGTTGATGTAATCGCAAAGTTTCTCTTCTTAATCTGTCACGACGCCTCTTCACATCTAACACATAACCTCTACTCTGAAAATAAATAAATAAATACATACACACATGATAAAAAATTAAGCATTTGAATTTTACCATCCAATTCTTAAAAATGTGAAGATAGAAATTGTTTCCAGCAAAATATCAAGTTCATCTCAATTTTTAGGGCTTTAAGTTACTAAATAAATATGAGTAACTTTTGAAATTATAAATTTACATCTTCCTTACTCTAAATATGACAAACTTTCAATTTGAACATAAAAAATATATACTTCTTAATATTTCTCTCTCAAATGCCCCAGGTTTGTCTTTCGACATTCCTGGTTTCTCTCCTGGCTTGGAGTACTTGTAACCCACTTCTGAGGTTGGAGCGCCTGGAAGGCGGGTTACGTTGCCCCGATGACATGATGGGTGATGATGAGGATGATAATGGTGCGCCAGGAGATTCCCTAATCCTAAGCTTAACCTAAGATGGATATGAATGATGATGACTGCGATGGCCATATGATTTCGGGGACCATTTGGGCCTTAAAGTTTTCCTGACATTTGTCTTACAGGTGAGGAAAAACCCTGATAAAAACCTCACCCAGAAAAACTGTCCCGACCGGGGATCGAACCCGGATCCGCTGTGTGACAAGGCAGCATGCTACCCCGAGACCACAGCGGTGGACTACTTCTTAATATAAGAATAAACAAATAAATTAATAACAATAATAATAATAATGTCCCGCGCCATAGCCGAGCAGTTAAGGTAGGAAGCCTTGGCGCAGAGCTACGGGACTTGCGCTGGTTCGAGTCTCCATGGGGGAAGAAATTTTCTCATGGTATTTCGGCCAGTATGGGACCGGTGCCCACCCAGCATCGTGAGGCAATTGGGTAGCTACAATAAGTAGCGGCTCCAGGTTGAGGAACGAGCTATAACGGCTGGGGGACTCGACATGCTAACCACATGTCATCCCTACATTGGCTGTTGATCATCTACCTCTGTGATTGACACATGTGGATGTGAAGGGTCAGCAGCCGGCTGGTAAAAGGGCAACCGCTGAAAAGTGGAAAGACCCGCAATCGGGAATAATAATAATAAGGATGATAATGATAATGATAATGATGATGATGATGATGATAATAATAATAATAATAATAATAATAATAATAATAATAATAATTAATAATAATAATGCTCCAACAACACAGCTCTACAAAAAAATTTTTTTTTGTTGCCATGGATATCTCTGTAATTTCTATGTTTTCAAGTGCACATTTTATGAATATATTCATGAAAGTGCTGAATGTACTCTAAAAAAATTATAGAAGAAAATCTTACAAAAGGTGTTTCACTGAAGTATAACATGGGTTTTCGACATTTTTCTTTCTATTTACATCAGTGTATACTAATTTTTCAAAAAACAATTGACATTATAAATATATCTTCTTTTTTTTTCATATTTTCCAATTTTTGTAGTATAAAATGAAAATAAAGATTTAAAAAAACCAGAGCAAATCTTCCAAAATCATTGATAGTTTCATGAAAGTGAGCATAAATATATCCAAAATTAATCTTATATCAAGGGTAACAAAACCACTGTTAATATTATTCGTTTTTAAACATCAATGATTGACAAATTATACTTGAAAAGAAAAATATACGCCTAGACCGGAGTTTGAACCCAGGACCTTTGACTCCCTATGTCAATGCTCTTCCATCTGAGGCCTAGGTAGCTCAGATGGAAGAGCATTGACATAGAGAGTCAAAGGTCCTGGGTTCAAACCCCGGTCTAGGCATATATTTTTCTTTTCAAATATAACAAAACCACTGTTGACCCATGTAATTTTTAGCAGGCTTTTCTGGAAGGGAGAACAAACATGAAAAAAGTTTCTCAAATGTGAGCCTTGAAAACCTAGTAACCAAATATTTCAGGCTTATATTAAGAATATTTGCTCCAACCTCTGTCCCTCACAGATACTACTGACCACGGTACTGTTCTATTCTATTCTACAGTGTTCTGCCCTAAGCCATGTCTTTCACTGCAATCAGTATTTTCATGCTATGCTTTGCAGCTTTACTAGGGAATTATAGGTGAGGTAGCTTTCCACACCGGTGAAAGATGATGATGGCCAGATGGTGTTTGGGGGCCTTTTATTTTGGGCCTTAAAGCTAGCTGACATTTGTCTTACAGGTGAGGAAAAACCCCGGAAAAATCCTCACCCAGGAAGCTTGTCCCAAGCAGGAATCGAATCCGGGTCAGCAGTGTGACAAGGCAGCACACTAACCTCGAGACTACAGCAGTGGACATGGTACTTGTAGAATTAATATATTTAAAAAAGACTAAACTTACATTATATTATTTTTAGTCTGATCATCTTACCTCAATATTAATGTTTATTTGTTCTTGGACATGTTTCAAAACAATTCTGTTTTATCGTCAGCTTGTCCAGACTGGTTTGATTTATGTTGCATTATGTTGCACATCCTGGAATTATTAAAACAGTTAGAAAATACAAAAGAGCTGACTATTTGGGAAAAAATATATATTCAGAAGAACAAAAACAGAGTTGTGAATTTTGAAATACCGACGAGGCATGCCCTTGTTTTGAGGTTCTTTGGCCAACCACAGGATGGAGCTGACATCGACATCCAGGTTGTGCAACATAATCAAACCAGTCTGGACAAGCTGACCATAAAACAGAATTGTTTTGAAACATGTCCAAGAACAAATCAACATTAATATAAGATGATCAGACTAAAAATAATATAATTAAAATAACCTCAAAATATCACTTCCTAAAATTAAATATTAAACTTACATTATTTACTTCAGTTCTTGTATAATCTAGTACATCACATAATTCATCCATTTTTTCATCAGTAGCACGCGATTTTTCTCTCATGTGAGCCATGATTAACATTGCTGACTTTGCTTTATTTCTCAAATTCTGAAGTTCCTCATCTTTTTCATTGATCATTTCAGACAGATTCTGGTTTTCTTCTTTCAACTGTTCATAATCAACCAGATGCAAGTTTTCCCCGAGTGTTGCTAATGCCTCAAGTTTTGCTTCTTTTCTCTGCCAATCTGTCACGAAGCTTAATGAAACTAAGTCGTACTTCACTAAGTTCCTTTATCTTCCTTTTCTGTCGCGATAAAAGATTTTCTACTAACCTATCTGGTATTACCTTCCCTGTTCTGGAACTGACAAGCCCAAGACCTATTGACCTTTCCCTTTGTATTAGTTTCTCCATTTCTTCTTTCACTTGACAAGTTAGATTATCTCTCTTTATTTTCATTTCTTTTAATTCATTAGTAATTCTTTCTCTTTCAGATGCTTCAATTTTTCTGATCTCTTCATAGGCAAGCAACTGTTTATGATATTTCATTTCTTTGTCTGGAGAATATGGTTCTGGATGTTTATAAACATGTTCCATCTGTAAATAAAAATCACTACAATAAATTCATTCTATTTATTTTAAGAAAGAAAATTAATGCTTGAACCAGGATTTGAACCCAGGACCTCTCGTCCTCCGTACGAGTGTGCTGTCCATTGCACTATTCAAATGACGATTCAAACGTTAACATTTCTTTCAACTTATACATTTCTTGTAATCAAATGGTAAAGAGAAAAATTTATGCCTGAACCGGGAATTGAACCCCAAACCTTCAGCTTTCCGTGCTGATGCTCTTAACCATTGAGCTAATTCAGGCTTCCTTCCCACCCAAGCATAAATCCTTCCTTTACCTTACTCTACTGGTCCCACATTCAAATGCAATGAATCATCATCCACAAATACACAATGAATGGCTTCTACATTAAGACCATCTCCTCCGTTGTCCAGCTTTTGTAGAAGAGACCAGCCTTTCTGCTAAATATTGGAGTGCAAGAGAGCGAATGATTTCATTATCAAGTGCTCGACATTAGATACCAACCACATTAAGAAGACATGAAGGGACTCCACATAGCTAAAGCATTATTTATCAAATTAATATTAAGAAGCTAAAGCTGTTACTATGATTGAAATAAGTATATTAAAGTACACAACTGAATTATTGTAATCAAATGGTAAAGAGAAAAATTTATGCCTGAACTGGGAATCGAAGATGATTCATTGCATTTGAATGTGGGACCAGTAGAGTAAGGTAAAGGAAGGAATTATGCTTGGATGGGAAGGAAGCCTGAATTAGCTCAATGGTTAAGAGCATCAGCAGGGAAAGCTGAAGGTTCGGGGTTTGATTCCCGGTTCAGGCATAAATTTTTCTCTTTACCATTTGATTACAATAATTTAGTTGTGTACTTTAATATACTTATTTCAAGCTTTAGCTTGAATGTGTCACATTCAGTACCGTAAACCAGTTAAAGCGTTTAAAGAGACTACTGTGTATGCAGCCGTCGGTCAGTTAACTCGTTTAAGAGCGGGCGCAAACAAACCCCGTTTATATTCGGCGCCTAAATATTGTGTTGGCTTAGTATGTCTTGGAGATCATAGATGGCATGTAAATGTACATTTGCTATTCCCGTTTGACACGTTTAACCTTGGTGAATCCCTTTTTATTTTTAAAACAAACAACACATGGAATTCGTTCACCCAAACTTGCCTCCAGGCTCCAATGCAGTCGTATATGTTTCTCGTTATCGCGCTGTTGTTTGTGCGTGAGTGAAACAATGGCAAAAGAAAAATATCTCACTAAAGAAGAATTAGTGAATATTTTGTATAATGATGATTCAGGTGATGAACTGATTCCTGAATTAGAATATTCACAAAGTGAAAGTGAAGATGAACTTCCACTTCCTGAAATTGATACGCCGATACCTTGTGATGTCAATCGCCCAAGTTATTTCACCATCAAATCCTACTAGGATATCTCCTTTAGGTATGCACAAAATTTGAATTTTCTAGGACTAATAGTTTGTGAATAATGGTCCATTTTCCGAAGTGCCACGAAAAGGGTAGCTGGGGTATTTAAATGGCTGGACTGTGGGTTTAAATGCCCTGCTCAGTGCCTGGTACTGAATGTGACACATTCATAATTTGATTATACATTTCTCATTCATATGAAGGCTGATAGCTGTTGTTACCATCATGCCAGGCTAACTGACGTCTTCTATTCAGAAGCATTTTTACTAAGAATTTATACATACCTTTTTAGTGGTTAAGCTTCATATTTTCAATGTTTTTATTTGTATTAATATTTTCAAATCCTGGATAGAATCTAATTTAAGAAAGAAAAATTAATGCTTGAACTGGGATTTGAACCCTGGACCTCTCGTTCTCCGTACGAGTGTGCTGTCCATTACACCATTCAAACAATGATACAAACATAAACATTTCTTTCAACTTATACAATTCTCATTTGTCCAAAGGCTAATAACTGTCGCTACCTCACATCAACTGACATCTTCTATTCAGAAACTAGATTCCGAAACTAGTTTAAGAAGAAGAAAATTATGAGGTGAGTAATAAAATTTTATTTAAATAAATAGTACTTCATAGTTTGATGTTCTTATTTGTATTAACACTTTCCAATCCTGGATAGAACTTGATTTAATCCTTAAATTGACAATGTATCCTATAGGATACAAAAATTGATTCAATTTATTCAAATTTTTTAATAAAATATAAGAAAATGAACAAGTAGAAATTATTTATATTTTTCTGTCAAATTACACAATATACCTAATGATAATAGTTTATACATTAGAATATCATCATCATCATCATCCACGCAAGTATTAGGCCGTGTGGCCTGTTACAGCGTCAAGAGGAGTTTTCCATTCAGCGCTTTTTTGGACGTCCCAGCGATCTTTTGCCTTGGGAGCAGTAATGAAGCATGGCTTTTGGAATTCTATGAGATGGCATTCATTGAAGATGGGCTTTCCAGTTGTTCTGGTAGTTTTGTATATGGCAGAGAATGGGTTCTACATCCAACTTTTCCATAATTTCCTCATTTCTTTTTATGGTTCCCACTTTGTATAGCCTGCTGTACGGCGCAATAATCACATCTCATGCTGCTGATGTTCGGCTTTCATCTCTTCTTCATATTGTCCATGCTTCACTACCATATCTTAATACTGGTCTTGCGAGAACCTTATAAAGCCGTCATCTTGTGTTTTTTTGTACTAAAGATGGTTTCATTATACTGTTAATTATCCCCGTGTTTTTGTGAAATTTGTGATTTTCTTTGATATATCAGCTTCATCTTGAAATGTTAAATTATAACCCAAATAATTAAATTCATTTACTCGTTCTAAAATTTCATCATCCAAAACAATTTTTCTAGGTATAGTGTATTTCCCACAAAAGGCCATCACTTTAGTGTTCTTTGTATTGATTTCCATATTGTACCTTTTTTGTGGGGCACGCCATAGCGTAGTGGTTAAGGTACCGCGCTACAAGCCGGAAGGTCGAAGGTTCAAGTCCCGGTGGGGTCAGGATTTTTAAACTGACCCAAACCTTCCGGCGGCACTATGGCCCTGGGGTCGACTCAGCCTCTAACGGAAATGAGTACCAGACGCTTGTTCTGGGGGTAAAGGCGCGCGTCACGCAGGGCTGACAACCCGGCTGACATCTAGTTGCCGATTGTCTAGAAAAAGTGGAAGCCTTAACCTCCTACTACCCCAAGGGCCTCCTGAGGCCTGTAGCGGGACTACTTTACTTTACTTTACTTTACCTTTTTGTAATATATTTAAAATTGTGTATGGAATACTTAAATCTGTTTCTGTTGGAGCTATTAATACCAAATCATCTGCAAAAAGCAAGGAGTCTATTTTTAGGTTTCAGACGCGGTGGACTAGTGGTTATGCTCCTTGCCTCTGGTCCTGAGGGTCGTGGGTTTAAACCCAGCTAGGGTCGATGGATTGTTTTAGGATGGAAAAATCCAAGGAGCAAGTCCTCTGGGAGGGACTTTAAACCGTGGGTCCCGAGTTTGAAGATTTTCAGGCTCATAAAAGATCCTTAAGCCTGAATGAAAAGGCCTCTAAGCAAAATTAACCTAATTTTCCCGTCCTAGTATTACCTTGGTTTCCTAGATGTCAGTATGAGGCAGAACGCTGACCATGGACCACTCAAATGACATCTATAAGAAAACAAGTGTAACTAAATTAGTATGGTTCAAATTCTTCCCTGTAGGGGGAGAGCGCCTAAATCTCTGTTAAGGGAAAAACATGGGCTAATGATGATGATGATTAATTTGGATAGAACCGTGTCTCAGTTATACGTGATTTTGTTTTCACTGTGGTCTGTCACATTCAAATAACTGGCACAATATAGCCAATTTAAGGGCTAAGAAACAAATTAATGCAGGGTTCAAGTCCCAGTTCAAGCATTAATTCAACTTTATTAAATTATATACTTCACAGTGTTAATTCCTAAAAAAGTAACTTTTCTTTTACCTTCCGCTTTTTAAAATGTTCTGCTAATTTTCTAAGAAGAGAGACATGCTTCTTGACAATTGGCCTGGCTTCTGATTGAAGTTCCTTATACTGAATAATTAAGGCTTCTCTATCAATAGATTCCTCTTCCTCTTCTTCAACTTCTTCTTCCTCTTCCTCCTCTTCTTCACTTTCACTATATTCTAATTCTACTTCAGGAGTGAGTGCAATATCTTCAAAACTGGCTTGTTTCTTTATTGTGAAATCTCCAGCTTTAGTAACTGTAAAAAGAAAAAAAGGAGCCTTGTACAATTATTAACATATATCATTATGTAATTTATATCTTGGAGTAACCTTCCAAACAACGGGCACATGTTTCAGCAAACACGTAACTGAAAAAGCTGTCGCAGCCATAAGAGGCATCAACGACATAAAATACATAAATAGACTGTCACCTAGATACAGCAAAACAGCTATTCACCGCAAAGATTATTCCAATACTCGTCTATGGTCTGCAAATAATATGGAAATACCTAAAGAAAAACGATCTAAAGCAACTTGAAAAAGTAAAAACCACATTCTTAAAAAGAGTTCTCGGTGTATCAAAAAAGACTCCATCTCGACTTGTATATGAACTGGCACGGGAACCATTTCTAATAGAAGAGCTGAGGATATTGCTACAGCTACTGGCAACAATTCATAATGACGACCTTCTAGCAGAAAGAGTGAGGAAAAGAAGCGAGATTGATTCGGACTTCTACGCCACAGAAGCAATGATAAACCGAACGTGGGCGAACCCTGACCAACCACAGCAGCATGTACTTACTCGATTCTCTATACATGGCTTTCATCGCGAGATATGCAAAAAACCAGGTTTTCACCAAGCGGACGAATATTGTGTGTGTTCTCTGTGCAGATGTAAATGCAGCCAATACCATTTAGAACTGTGTACAAAAAGGACAAAAAGCTTAAACGCTTACAGCAAGGAAGTATTTTAATGCACATTTGTGCGCAATTCTACTTATTATTATTATTATGTAATTTATATTCTTAAGCATAGTGCTCATTTGTTTGATGGAGGGGAATGGAGTATGAAATATCCCTAAATGAGAGAAAAGAATGTTACACTATTCTATCACAAAAATTTTACATCATTATTCAGTACTAAAGTTTGAAATCATGAAAATTTGCTATTGTTCTTAAATGTCTCCTGAATTAATTTTAAAATATGGCGATTTAAATAAGATTTAAGGGTTCATGGCACTTTCTTTATTTTACCTTAATCTTCAAACCATATTTAATTTATTGAAATATGGTTGGATGGTATCTAATGTCATTCTCTCTCTTGCACCACAACATTTAAAAGGACTATTGCCAATATAATGTACATTTCAACAAACAATGTTTAATTCATAATATTATCCCAAATTGTGCCAAAATTAAAATAAAAAATAAAAGCTACTCAGCCATAAACACAAAACATAATGCAGAAATTAACTGGAAAAAAAAATTAAATAAAATTCTTATATATAAAGAAACAAAATCTTCTTCTTCTTCTTCTTCCTTTCATGTGATAGACCTAGTGGTCTGTTACGATCTCAATCCAATGTTTGAAGGATCTGCCCAAAGATCTCTTGCCTGGTGGCTGGTAATTTAAGATCTGACGTGGTATTCTTGTTCTGCTCATTCTTCATACGTGAGATTTCCAGTTGTTTCTGTATTTTTGTACATATTCCATGACTGACTTTGTTTGTTCCACAACAATATATTACTAATATCTTCAACATCTATAAAGATAATGAAATCTCTGTTAAACAAGATGGCAAATTATCTTCTTGGGAAAAGATCAACACTGGAGTAAGACAGGGATGTGGACTTTCACCGGTGCTTTTCATTATATACATGAATAAATTAATAAATGAATGGAGGAAAACACAACGAGGATATATACCCATCAATAGGAACCTTAAACTCGATGCTATTCTTTTTCCAGACGATTTAGCTCTCCTGGCACTTTCCGAAATGATTTGCAACGATCAATTTATAATTTACAAAAATAGGTGCCAAATTTAATATGGAAATATCAATTAACAAAACTAAAATTATGGCATTTCATGGGAAGGACCCCATACAAAGTAAAATCTGTCTCCAGAATAAAATTTTAGAGAGATCTAATCAATTTAAATATCTTGGATATTATCTCTCTATCTGGGATGAAAAGGATATCCCTGAAAAAGTTACTAGTTATAATAAAAGTTTAGGAATTATTAATCAAGTTATGAAACCATCCCTTGTACAAAAAAACACCAGATTATGTTTATATAACACTTTGGCTAGACCAGTGTTGACCTATGGTAGTGAAGCATGGACACTAAGAAACAACATGAAAGCAGAATAACGGCTTGTGAAATGAGATTCATGCGCAGAACAGCGGGTTACACACCAGATGGGATCGGAAAAGGAACACCGATATCTTAAAAGAATTGAAGACTATGCCAATTTTGGAATATATTAAACAGTACCAACTAAATTGGAAACACCATCTTGAAAGAATGAGTTCAAATCGGATCCCCAAAGCTGTTTATAATAATATACCAAGAGGACGAAGATCACTGGGCCGTCCTATGAAACGCTGGAGGGAAAATTTTCTATAGGATCGTAACAGGCCTTGGCCTAATACTTGGAAGGAAGAAGAAGAGAAGAAGACTTTGTTTGTAATTCTTTGAGAATGTCAGAATTCCTTTTATGGTCTGTCCTGGGGACTGAGTCACGGCGGTATAACCGTTCCATCAAGATACAGAGTAAATGCTGTATCATAATCGCGCCTGTCCAGAGGCCTAAGGTGGCAACCCCACCACTGGACTTGCTCACTTCAGGTCAGTAACCTGTTGTGAGGACTAACCATACTAAAAAGTCTCAAAGAAGATGTAAAAGGACAGCTCTAAATGATGATGACCCAAGCTTGTTAAAGGAGACAAATTGGAAAAAAGAAACAAAATTATAATAATAAATTATATTATCTTTCACAAGAAGCAAATAAAATATATGGTAAATGTTGGTACATCATAGAAAAACAAATACACAAAGATATTAATAATATTTTAATAAATAAGTACCAAACAATTAACAAAAAACTTGAAAATCTAAAATCAACCAAACAACAAAAAACACACACAAATTCTGAGTAAATCCATAGAAGATAAAATACTAATAAATCTAACAGCACTTACACTAAATAATGACGAAATTAAAATACTAGAAAATGGTTATAAATTTAATTTCCCCAATCCTAATATAAAATAAAAGAGAACATGATAATTGAGAGTGAAATTGCAATTGATAAATTACAATCTAATAATAAAGAATATGCCAGATACATAACTGCCAAAACTTGATGCAGGGTAATTCCTAGAATTAATTTGGTTATTATTTGGGACCACACAATAAGCTTTTGTATACTGTGGTTAACGGTAACTCAAGGGTTTGCAGGTACAGGCACCTAGCGAAGCAAAACTAATGTTTATCATAAAAGTATAAATTTGATTGACGTGTTGAATATGTTCAAATTTGCAAAACAATAAATGTTGTTAAAAGGAATACTTGAGCCAATTTAAAACTTCCTTGGAAAATTAATATAAAAGACCAAGAAATTTTATTGTTAACACAGTGTGGTTAATATCTCATGCACACATACACACACACACACACACATACAGTGTGGTTAGTAGCTCCCATACACACACACACACACACACACACACACACAGAGTGTGGCTAGTTTATCATATTACAATTATTCAGAGGAGCCTGTTGTTCCCATATTATATTATTATTAATTTGTTGTGAATATTGTGTTGTTCATAAGAGTCTAACAAAATAAACTCTTTTTAATTAATTATACAACTCATTGTTACTGATCATCGAATTCCTTGTCCTTCACACCAGTAGAATCCAGAAAGAAGCTTAATCTAAAAACGCGCCCTGTAGAGACACTCGTGCTTATTTCTGGCAGCAAACTATACAAGAAATCTCACCCACAATTGATAAAGAAGAAAAGAAGAACTTAAAACAGTTATATACACTAAAATCTACACTTAAAAACAATGATATTATACATACAAAAGCAGATAAATGAAACACAACAGTACTGATCAAAAAAACATGACTACATTCTAAAAACAAAACAATTTATAGATGAGAATAAATTTAAGAAAATAGATAAAGATCCTACAGCCAAATTCAACAGAACTTTAAAAGATATAACAAAAACATGCCCTATGATAATTAACAAGAATGAAACTAACAAATATAATAATATGTATATAAACAATAATCCAACAATTCCATTAATGAAAGCCCTACCCAAAATACATAAAGAAAATATTCCAATACAGCCAATAGTCAATTGCATCAATGCTCCCAATTATAAACTTTCTAAATTAATTGCACACAAATTGAAGAAAGATATTAACTTAGAGGATAAATACACAATAAAGAATTCCTACGAAATAGCAGACAAACTCATAGACATTGAGGTGAATAATAAAAAAAATGGCAACTTTCGATATAAAAAATCTATATACAAATATTCCAATAGAAGAAACACTAAATATAATTAAGCAAAAATTAGAAACAAACAATTTGAATCCAAACTACATAAATCAATTACATAATATCACAAAAACCACAATGACACAGAATTACTTTCATTTTAATAATGAGATATATATACAAGAAGATGGAATCCCTATGGGATCTCGAACTTCAGGGATATTATCAGAAATATTCATACATTTAGAAAATATACACTACGAAAGATTAACACAAAAATACAACATAAAATTAATCGCTAGATATGTGGATGACATTATAATCATTTATGAAAGTACAGACAGAAAAGAAGAAGAAATTCTATCAGAATTAAACAATATGCACAATAAATTGGAATTCACAGAAGAAATTGAACAAAACAACAAAATATTTTTTTTGGATCTTAACATAGTTAAAAAGACGAAAACAAAAATAATTGAAATAGATATATACAGAAAACCAACAACTAATATGCTTGCAATTAACAATAAATCAAGACATCCGTACCAACAAAAAATCAGTGTATTCAAGAGCCTAATTAATAGAATGCTAAAACTGCCAAAATTAATTACAATAAGGAATTGCGGTACATCAAAAAAATGGCTAGAAACAATGGATACAACAGCAAAATTATAGAGAAACTTGTAAGAAAACAAAAGCGGAGAACCGATAGAAATAAAATAACAAAACTGGAAAGAGAAACAGATATTAATAATACATGGACTACATTAACTTACACAGGCCACGAAACCATAAAATTGGCAAAAACATTGAGCAAAATAAATAAAAACTTAAACATAGCCTACAAAACCAGTAATAAACTAAATAATGTAATAAGTAACAAAATAGAAAAACATAATAAATTTAATGGCAAGGGTGTATATAAATTAACATGCAAAGACTGTGACAAGTTCTATATAGGTAGAACGAAAAGAAGCTTCAACATAAGATTTAAAGAACATCGTAACGATTTCGTTTACACATATGGAAAGTCTAATTACGCTAAGCACATAATAAATGCCAGCCATAGAATGAACTCAATAGAAGACACCCTTACAATGGTACACAAAGAGGGAAATCCAACTAGAATCAACCTATTGGAAACCTGGAAATTATCAAGGAAAATAGACAACAAGCTGTTAATAAATGAAAGCACTCCCAGACTAAACAACCCACTATAACAATATCATCAGGAAGAAGCTTTAGTCACGACAAAGCCACATTAGGACCAGCAGCATCAAACATCATACTGGATGCTGAACTGCTAGAGTGAACTGCTGAAGATGGAATGGATGTTCTGAAAGGTCTACAGGCATAAAGATTACATATTTTATAAGTTGAGGATGACGGATTTTACCTAAGAAGGTATATTTTAACTTATTTTTATTATATATATATATATATATAAATTAAATATATACTTTAAAATCCCCTTAAGCTTTTGATTAAATTATTGAATTATAACCTTTTGAAACGCCATGCCCGGCGTGCGCCGGTGAAAGTGTGTGTGACAGCAGTATGCCACGCCCGGCAGGCTCCGGTTTTCAATCCTATTACTTTAAATATTTTTTCCCGGACGTTTTTACTTCAATAAACTAAAATTATTGTTCGTTCTGTGTTTGTACACTCCTTTCTTAGCAATACTTTGCACATCCCTTACAGAATAACGGTACAAGCTGGTTGTAAATCGGTTTTCTAAAGGAGGGTGTACATTCATGTTTTCAAGGCCTTTTTTTTTTTTTTGCTATGGAATATTGCAATTTTCAGGATTTTCTCTTTTTATTTATTTTATTTTTATGTTGAAACGATACCTGGCCAAAGGGGTAAGTCGTGCTGTGGAATACAGTAATTCATGTCTCGAAGTTGACGAAAATACAATACGCGAGTTTATTTGGACAGTTTTATCAAAGATGAGAGTGACAGTAACAGTTCACCAAATGGTTATTCGTTTGACGAATGTGATAGTAGTCCTGTTTCTAAGAGAATATTATTACAATCTAACCTGTAAATAGTAAAGCGAGTGATGTAAACCTAAATGAACAGAGTGTGACTGACAGTGGTGGGCGTGTCGCGACAGACGAAACACGTGGCATAGAACAGCTGTTTGACTGGAATTGATTCGAACCCAGGACCGTAAAAAGGTTCAACAATATTTCATATTATAAGTGTTTAGTGATAATACCATCAAAATTATTCAGTAGAATAAATGTTTTAGTGATAGTGATAAATTTCAATAAAGACATGGTGCTGAATTCGAACCTGGGATCTTTACAAGTGGAGGCAACACCGCCTAACCTTCAAATAAATGTATAACAGTGAGTTTAAATTAAATTTAGGATGGCATGTAGACAGTTAAATATACTTTATATAGGTTATATTATTTAGTATGGCGTAGACTTTAAATTAAAAAACCTGGCACCCACAGCCCAGCTGGCAAAAGGAAAACTCGGCAGTCAAAAGGTTAAAGGATTACTAAAGTAATTATTGCTCTGAATGTTAAAGGATGTTTCATTTAGTATACTGTATATAAAATATGATTTATGAAGTTATTACTGGTATTAAAGTAAACTTACTAACAACCTCCTCTGGAGGAACCTCTTCTGGAGAAACCTCTTCTGGAGGAACCTCTTCTGGAGAAACCTCTTCCCTTTCTGTTACTTCTTTAAATTCTTCCGCAGGTTTTTCCTCTTCTTTCCCTGATTCTGCTTCACTGTCCTTCAATTCCTCTCCTTCTGGTAATTGAATTTGCTCAGTTGTTACTTCATGTTCTAATGCTGCTCCTTCAGTCTCCGTTACTTCAACCTCAGGCAATTCTTCTCCTTCCTTTAGTACAGATATTTCTTCATAATCTAATATTTCCTCATCTACTGGCTTTATTTCTTCTCTTTCTCCTTCTCCTTCTAATTCAACCTCCTCTCCACCTTCAAATCCCTCCTCTCCTATTGGCTTTTCTTCCTCTTCTAATTCTTCTTCCTCTTTCTCATCTGTTATTATTTCTTCTCCTATTTCTAAATTTTCTTCAACTTCAATTGTTTCTATCCTCTCATCTTCTAAACCAAAACTGTCAACTTGTGCTGTTATTTCACCAATTTTATCAGCCTCACTTTCTTCAGTTGATTCTTCAGGTTTAATAGATGTTTCTGCATTTTCTTCAATTTGACCTTCTTCCTCTTTAGATTCAGGATCAATGTTCTGTGATTCATCTTCAATACCGGTACTGTTTCTCTCTCTCATCATCTGCCATATTTTACCAATAAAATCTTTAATGTATTAAAGAAAATATATATATGTTGTTGTCATGGTGAATAAACAACTGAAATTTCAAAATAAATCTTTCACTATTATTTAGTACATTGAAGTAAATAATACAATCCAAAAACAACTTATTGTTTGGATAATATTTTGTATTACAAAAATCTCAGTGATGCAATTTAATTTAATCATATAACTATTTCACTTTTTTTCTTGTAAAAGAGGTCCATCTACTTTTGATTTGTTAATCACAATATTATTCTGTACATTATAACGCTTTTAACTCTTTAAAAATCTGGAAATTAAGGGTACTGAAATATTCTTACAGTCAACATTTTTAATATTCCTTGTTATCACAATTGAGGTTATGTATTAAATGTTTTAAATAATAATATAGTACTTTATTTTATCCAGCTTCCTCATTAGAATTGATTTTTTATTAAAAAACTTTGTTAGAAAAACTGTTTATCTTCATAGCATGCTAATTGATACCAATTAGCATGCCCAAGATGAAACTATTTTTGAAAGGCCTTAATGATTTAACAAAGTTTTTTTAATAATAAAATCAATTCTAATTGAGGAAGATGGATAAAAAAGGTACTATATTATTATTTAAAGCATTTTAATATTCTTATAGTATGTACAACTCAATTCTGGAAATCCGTGCTATATGCATTGCAGAGACTCTTGATGTCCCAACTCCTTTCAAAAATGTTAAACTGAAAATATTAAAAAACTATTATTCTACCAGTTAGTTATATGGGTGCGAAACATGGACTCCTACCTTTAAGGGAGAAAGGAGATTACAAGTATTTGAGAATAAATACTTAGGAAAATTTTTGGACCAAAGAGAGATGAACAGACAGGTGAATGGAGAAGACTACTTAACAATGAACTACATGGTCTTTATAGGAAGCCGGGTATAATAAGAACAGTTAAGTCTCATAGACTGTGATGGGCAGGACATGAGGCACATATGGGGAATTAAAGAGCGTACATGGAAGCTTCTTGTAGGAAAACCAGAGGGAAAAACACCCAGTCGGTACCAAGAATGAGGTGGGAGAATAACATTAACTATAATTTGAGGTAAGTAGATTATACAGGGAATGACTGAAAGCATTAGCTCAGGATAGGGATGTATGGAGAGCTTATGTCTGTGTGGCCATGAACCTATGGGTTAGATAGTGCGAGTGAGTAAGTAAGTGCCTAAGACATGGATCATAAAATTTACTATTTGGGAAGGTTGTGTGATATTGGCAATTAAGAACTGGAGAATTGTGGCTTTGAATAGAGAATTACATAACCTGATATGACCACAGAGAACCGACTAACATGTCTTCATAGTTCATAGAACATGGTTTTCTATATGATAGAACATCCGATAGAACATAGAGATATCTATAGAGATATAGATAAGCCCAGTGATAATCCAGTCCCTCCCACTCCCATGGAGGCAGCGATAACCCGCATAGAGCTGTCAGTTATGCCATGAAAAACTAACTGGGAGAATTATATAAACAAAATATTCAAAATTGCTATATAATTTTAAGTCCTGCGCCATAGCTGAGTGGTTAAGGCATGAAGCCTTGGCGAAGAGCTATGGGATTTGCACTGGTTCGAGTTCCCACAGGGGAAGAAATTTTCTCATGGAATTTCGACCAGTATGGGACCAGTACCCACCCAGCATCATGAGGCACTTGGGTAGCTACAATAAGTAGCGACTCCAAGTTGAGAATACCAGCTATAACAGCTGGGGGACCCGACATGCTGACTACATGTTACCCCTACACTGGCTAGATGATCGTCTACCTCTGTGATTAACACATGTGGATGTGAGGCCAGCAGCCAGATGGTCAGCTAAGGGCCTTGGAGTTTTTTTATATATTTTTAAATATATAAAATGTTGTGGCAGTCTTCCTTAACAAATTATCTTTATATAAAATAGTTTATATTATTATACGCTGATGACCAGGTAATAATAGCAAATACAGAAGACGAACTTCAGAGGAATATTTTTAAACTACATAATATATGTGAACAATATAATCTCAAAATAATCCATAGAAAAAAACTAAGGTAATGGCATTCCAAGGAAAAATCAAATCAGATCGAAAATAGTAATAGGAAACAAAATCATAGAACAGGTGAAACATCTCAATTACTAGATGTGACATTTCATTATAATTATGTAATGATATAATAATAAAATAGCAACATTCCAGGGAATATGTGGTACGATAAAACGAACACTAAATACAAAACAACAAGAGAGACCCAACTGAAATTTTATAAAATGTTGGCAGTACCGGTACTGCTCTATGGTTCAGAAGCCTGGATACATAAAAACAAGACCTAAGTAGGATAACGGCAGCAGAAATGAAATTTTTGAGATCTGTTAAAGGTGCACTAAGGAAGACAGAATCAAGAACACAGAAATAAGACAGGAACTTGAAATATTTGCAATAACTTAATAAAATGGATACATATAGTACAAAAATGGAAGTCAACACATAGACAGAATGATGAAGATAGATATCCAAAACAAATAACAAAATACAAACCTAAAGGCACCCGAGATGTGGGCAGACCTAGAAAGAGATGGGCAGAAGTCAGAACGGATCAACAGACCTAATCCATGAATGAAGATGATGATGATGATAAAATAGTTTATATAATTTATTGAGAAAGACTGCCACAACAGGTAGAAAATTTAATTGTTTTTTTTTAATATTTAACTATAATCTCAATGGAACAATGTTTCTTAAAAGTAGGCTATTAATATTTTATAGTCATATTGATGTTAATCACTCTTAGCTTTTGAAGCAGAAGTACATACCATAAAGGAATCTATAGAATAATCATTGTACATACTACACTCGGACCAATGGATCTGTAGCCCTACAGAACTAACATCGTTCTTAAAAGGTACACGTCTATACTCACACCATTTCACTGTACTCTCCTTTCACTCCGTCAAACAGCAGCGATGGTAAATTACCGAGTAGGGATGTTACCAAACTTCCCCCAATGCCATGGCTCTTGAATATTGAATAATGTAAAGTTGGAGTTGAGTGTAAGTGCAAATAAGGTCCTGCAAGAAGGCTCAAAATTGTGAGTAGTGGGAGGGGAGAAAGAGAGAGATAGGAATGCAGGGAGGGAAATGATTTACCGAGGCAGAAAAGGAAGTAACCTTTGGTTCGCATATCTTATAGGGGCACAGATCATTTGGACAGGCAATATAAATTTAATTTGACAATTCTCGAACTATAATCAAAACAAATAACGAACTAAACAAACTAATAAAAAATCGGAACATAGCGAACCATGTAAGAATCTCTCAGAATTAGTTGGTTTGGGCATCTGATAAGAATGGATGATCAGAGACTGGTCAAGCTCTATAAATGGAAATCTATAGTAGGCAGAGCAGTTGGAAGACCGAAGATCAGATGGAAGGATGACACAATGGACGATCTAAAGGAAATGAAAATGGCTAATTTTAATATGGCAAGAGACAGATTGGCATGGAGGAGAATTGTTGAGAAGGCCAAAACTTTCACTTTTGAAGTTGTCGCGCCTTAGGATGATGATTCTCGAACTATACTCTGGAAAATTGCCGTTAATCAATTAACTTTCGACTTTTAATTGTTATAAACCGTTTTAAACAGCGGATCAGAGTAACCAACATCAGCATGATAAATGTGAAATGAGAACTATAATGTAATATGTAATGTAGAATAAAATGTTTGTCATATATTATCACAATTGAGCTCTTATCGGAATTTATTGCAATTAGTAAACGTCATAGGTTCTTATCATAAAATGAACTTGTATATCATTATAATGTTTGGAAAATAAATTAAAAATGTTGATATAAATTTTTAAAAAATCCTCCAGAACGCTCCATTTAATATGGCGTTGTTTTCTCCATGTTAAATTGGCGCCAAAGTTTTATTATTAATAAATAGGCGGGAAAGACTGTAGAGGGATACGTTTATTTTGTAAGCAAGTGTACAGAATCAGAACGTATTAACTGAATTTATTTAAAATGTCCAACATCATCAATTATAGTATTATGGAACCCTCTTCTAACAGAGGCCAAATTCAGGTAAGCCGGATTTTATTAGTTCCAATGTAGTGTTCTCTTTGGGTGTAGAAGTTGAGGTTAATGTATGGATTATGGAGAATAATTTGATTTTAATGTTTTTTGGTTGGATATCGCTAGAAAAGTAAGATCAGGAATTAATTGACCAAATATAAAATTGTGCAATATGGAAGCTGCATATGATGAAGACTTGAATGAAAATTCGTTCTTCCAAATTCTACAAACTGACCACAATGAACTTTATCAAAAAGCAACTACTGAAGGGTGGATAATATGTGTTCCTCGAACCGGTTCATTACCGAAATACACCCTTTCTGATGAAGATTTTTTTAGTCACATACTTATTCCAAGTGATGAATTGCCAGAGAGTCATTTCAGAACCCTTAATGATAGAGAAGTTAAAATATGCAATAGGTTAATCACAGTTGAGAGAAATGATATTTCCCAACCATATAGCACTCATATTTTATTTGAAGAAACATTTTACACTAGTGAACTTTCTAAGTATAAAGTTCTTTGTGTAGAGAACCCTTTAGAGCGGCATCAGGATACTAGTGGGCAAACTGATGAAAGTAAATTGGTCATCGTTCAGGGGCTGAGAGATTGCATAGATTTCCTTTGGACTGAAAGTGGAGGAAAGGAAGTACTAGAAAAAATGGAAGAAGCAATTAATAATTTTCTTACTGTAAATAAAATTCTTGAATTTGAACCATTGCAAACGCAGAAAGATGTTGTCGGTGCTTTGTATACATTGTGTTTACAGATTACATTGAAGGATCCTCGACTTAAAGAGAAATCTAAAATAGATAAACATTTCTTAGAAAATATTAAAGTATCTGTTGAAACATACATGCATCATGGAATTTATGAGAAACTTTTCAAAGGTATCACAGCTTGTACTGCATGTGATGATGCTTATTTGAATAAAGTTATGAGAAATTTATCAGACATTCAACTACGAGATTTAGAAGTTAGATTGGACTTGTATGATGCTATTCCATATGCAAGAAGAGAATTAGTAAGAATAAAAGGTTTTAGCACTGTGCTTGGCAAAATAGGATGCTTAAAAAGAATGATTTCATCAATTTCAAAATCAAATAGATCTGCAGATGGTAATTCAGTTAGTATGATTCAGAATGCTATAGCAGCTGATGATTTATTGCCAGTGATTGTGTTTCTTGTAATTAAAACGGGACTTCCCAATTGGACTGCACATCTGACTTACTTGAAAGAGTTCAGATTTTCTTCATGTAATACATGCCAAGTTGATGAATTTAGTTTCCTAATTACTACTCTTGAAGCAGCAATAGAACATATTAAATGTGGGATCCTTCAAGGCCCAACGGCTCCTGAAGGCTACGAAAACTGTGAAGAAAATAGTCTTAATGGAGGAAATTCAATTACAAATCCATCGTTTGGTGAGAAATCATGCATAACTTATTTCTTTGAACAAGTTCGATTAGGCAATGTTGATAAAGTTAGAGATATAATTTGTAAAAGACCTGTTTTTAGCAATGGTCCTGAATCGCATCCTCGTTTGTGTCATCCTTTGTGTTCTTGTGATAAATGCGAAAGTCTTCTCAAGAAAAATCTTTGTGATACAAAGCCAACAGTTCATTCATGTGATGATAGAGGCTTTACAGCTCTCCATGTTGCTTGTATGTATGGTCGTCCACTTGTTGTTGAATTACTACTTAACTCTGGATCAAATGTGAATGCTTCAGATTATAGCGGATCTACTCCACTTCACTATGCTGCAGCAAAAGGACATCAGAATGCATTACTTCTCCTCTTGCACTCGGAAGCCATAGTTGACGCTTGTGACAATGATGGAAACACTGCACTACATATGTCTTCCAATAATGGGCATGAAGATTGTGTTAAAGCATTGCTTTATTTTGCAGAATACAGTGGTGTGAAGATGGACCCTAATTTTAAAAATTCAAATGGCAACACTGCTCTTCATCAAGCTGCTAGATGGGGATATGAGAATATAATACAAATACTTCTAGAGTACGGAGCTTCTCCTAATATTGAAAATAAACGACAGCTTACTCCAATAGATTATGCTCATAGTCTTCATGTATCTAAATTACTTATAAATGTTTCTCAGTCTGTGGAAACAAATGAATCTCAAAATGAAAAAATTAACAGTGGTTCTCAGATTATTTCTGAAGTTTCAACTCCCACAAATCTGAAGCATTTGATTTTTCTGACGAAAGTACAAAGTCAACTGAAAAAGAAGTTACAAAGAAAAAGAAAGGCTTACGTAGCATCCGAGCCCATTCAGCTGATGAAATGAAGCGAATTGAAAAATTGCTACGTGCAATTGCTATTGGCGATGTAAGACTGCTTGTTTTTATTTAGGATTGGACAGCCCTAATGATAACAAAACAGAAACAACAGTTAACATTAAATCTCTCTGCCATCCATTATGTATTTGCGAGAAATGTCAGCCTGATGATAGTGTAGACATCCCATCTGAAGAGGATTCAAGATCGGATAAGGAAGTTTTAAATTTGAATATTTGTAACTCAGATGGCTTCACTCCACTCCACATTGCTGCAATGCATGGTCGAGCTGATATGGCTAGATTTCTCCTTGATGGTGGTGCTTATGTTAATTTTGTAACAAGAACTAGAGGAATGACTCCTTTGCATCTTGCTTGTCAAAATGAGAGGTTGACTGTTGTCAAGATTCTGCTTCAGTCAAGAGATTGTGATGTTGACATTCAAGATTCAAGAGGAAATACTGCACTTCATTATGCTTGTTACACAAATAATGCAAGATTAGTTGAGTTGCTATTAAAATGTTCTCCAGTTCTTGATATAAAAAATTCTGATGGAAAAACACCATTAGATGAAGCCGAGGAGAAATTGGCTTTGTCAATTGTACGCCTCTTGAAAGCAGACAAAGTGACGCCTATTCTACCTTGGGAAGAGACAAATTACGAAGTCTGACATTATATTTATAAAAACAGTAATTTATTTGTATTGTATTAATCATAAACTTGCAAGCTAATTGCAACAGTTATAACATCTCATTTTCAAAAAAGTTATTACAGGCAAACCCTAAAAATATTTGTAATTTTCTTATAAAGTGTAAGTTGGTTTAATATCTCAGTTATTTTTTTATAGATGTTAAAACAATTGGACTCAAGTTTAGTATTTGTCTTTCACGATTTTCCATACAACATTCTTGTGCCACTGTTGCACTACACACTTTTTACCATTTGTAATAACGTTTCGTACTATTTTAAACATTTTGGAACAATTCTTTAAACTTTCTTACGATTTTTAAATATTTATATAATTATGCAAATATTGTGAATGGAGTTCTACAGATGTATCTTTCCCTAGATGGCTCTCAATTCGGTGTTATCAACATTTGCAATTAATTTAAACCATATTTTAAGTAATTAACTTTATCTTTTGTTAGGTTCCAATGGGACAAGTTAGTGTACACAAGACTACATTTCTATTCTATTCTATAGTAATTCTGCCCAAGGGCAGGTCTTTCACTGCAATCATAGCATTTTCATGCTATGCTTCACTAAGGAATTATAGTTGTGGTAGCTTCCCGTTGCTTTCCACACCAGTGTGTGATGATGGCCAGATGATTTTCGGGAACCATTGGGCCCTAAGCTTCCTGACATTTGTCTTACAGGTGAGGAAAAACCTCACCCAAGAGCCTGTCTCGACCGGGAATCGAACCTGGGCTCATTGCATGATAAAGCAGCACACTACCTCGAGACTACAGCAGTGGACAAGACTACTTTATAGTTTATTAAATAATATGCATGTAACTTGTTTTGTTAGGTTAGGAAATGGGAAGTTGGTTTACATCCATTTTTATAAACATTTGGGAATTTATTGCGAAAGTTGGTAACTCCTATTTCAGAGCCATCTAATGGAAGCTACATTAAACATTACAGCATATTGCACATGCATACTGTGATTCTGTAGAATTTAAAAAAATTCGGGATCGACAAATACTAGACTTTTTCCCAAAATGATTAGGCTGTGTACTGTTGTGGCAGATGATCAAATCTATATTTACTCAATTATGTATTTTGTTTATTAGGCTTTTTGTTAAAATTATTTATTTATTATTATTATTAAACTTCTGAAGGAAATGTGCTGTGAATTCTATTAAAGTGTATAAAATAGAGCATAAAAATGTACAGCTTTTACAATTTTTCTTAAACATTCAGAATGATGGAATGTTACTTATGTTAATAGCAAAAAGCTTGCTAAATATAATTACTAAGCAACTGTTAAATTTTAAGTCAATTTAAAATTTTAGCCGATATATATATATATATATATATATATATATACATTTTGTATTCAAAAACTAAAATCACATTCCAATTAATAATACTGGTTCATAGTTAAATATGGGAAATAACATTATGAGGTTCTTAATTCGTAAATTAATTAGTCATTTTTTAACATCTTACCTCATATTTTATGTTTCTTCAAACACGGGAACTAGTTTTCAAGAGAAGGATGTCTCCCATTTTCAACCGACATTATGACATATGTCATATTTTATGTCATAATGTCGGTTGAAAATGGGAGACATCCTTCTCTCGAAAACTAGTTCCCGTGTTTGAAGAAACATAAAATATGAGGTAAGATGTTAAAAAAGACTCATTAATTTACGTAATAATACTGGTATTGCCTTTTAGAATTAATATTGATTTAATAAACAGTTACAAATGCTCAACTCTACTGTGAAAGGGATATAAAGTTGCCTCATATTCATTCACTGAACCAGGATTCAATTGTGATTGAGTTAAGGTTTTTTTTAAGGTGAGAGGTCTTATCTTCAATAAGGTCTATGTCAAGAAATTGGGACATAATTAATTATATAACTATCACCATGAAAAAGTACACTGCCGCTCAAAAAAAGATTGAGCGCTCTTTTGGTTGTTAAAATAGACAAGTTTTAGCATGAAGTTTCATAAAAAACTCCTGGCGCAACAGGCCTACAAGGCCCTTAGCCTACCAGCCGGCTGCTGGCCTCGCATCCACATGTGTCAATCACAGAGGTAGATGATAATCAGCCAGTGTAGGGGTGACATGTGGTCAGCATGTCGAGTCCCCCAGCCGTTATAGCTGGTTTTCTCAACCTGGAGCCGCTACTTATTGTAGCTACCCAAATGCATCACGATGCTGGGTGGGCACCGGTCCCATACTGGCCGAAATACCATGAGAAAATTTCTTCCCCCATGGAGACTCGAACCAGCGCAAGTCGCGTAGCTCTGCGCCAAGGCTTCCTGCCTTAACCACTCAGCTACGGCGCGGGACCATGAAGTTTCATAAGAGTACAAAATGTACAACACTGTACATGACAATACACCCATTTAGTGAAATTGCGACAGCATAACATTTAGCACAGTACTAGAGTATTTGCTTTATATACATGATGTCTTGGGTTTGATCTGCGGCAAATGTGTTGGTTTTTTCTTTCCTTTTTTGCATTTGTTTGTTCTTTTTAAAGACAAAACATTTGGTTATGTGGAGTTGTTTCTTGCCCTACATCTGAGCCTATTATGAAGCTGGACTTGACCAATGTAAAATAAATATATTTAGCCTATGTGTGGAACACAAAAAAATTAGAACATGTCACAAATAAGGAAATTAGAAACATAATGGAAGCAGAAAAAAGCATAATTGAAAGAATTGAGGAGAAGGAATTAAAATCGTTAGGACATATTTTAAGAATGGAAGATGACCGATGGCCGAAACTACTATATCAATGGCATCCGACCAGAAAGAAGAATAGATGGAGGCCAAAGTTAACATGGAAGGAAAACATGAGGATAGTAATGCAAGCAAGAGGGCTAAACATTGAAGATTCCCAAGATCGTAGGCTTTGGAGGTTTGGCATGGGAAGATGGCAGCAGCTGTAAAAACCCATAGAAAATATGCGTAGTCATGTAAACAAAGCCTTGCATGCACTGTGCAAAAGATGTTAGACTGAATATTTTGAGCAATCCAAATAAGCAAATTTAAGCTACTTTAATATGCGTAGTCATGTAAACAAAGCTTTGTATGCTCTGTGCGAGAGATGCTAAGACTGAATATTTCGAGCATTCATGGTTTCTGAGCAGCAGTGTACATAGAAGAGAAAAATATTCTTGCAACATCATCTTGCCTCGTAGTCAGGATACCAGTATCAGGGAACCAAAGATTTCAGATTGCTTGCAAGAAATTGCAATATTGTATCCACTTTCTCAGTGATGGTAAAAAAAATTATTTCTTATTTACTAATCATGCTCATGCATGTCCTAGAAATTTTATGGAGAATTCAGAATTTGTTTCATTATAAAAGCAAATTAATCAAATTTCTTTCAACTCATCCACGCTAACGGAGATTTCAGAATTTGTTTGATTCATTACATGGACCGTAACAGTAATATGACTTATTTTATAAATAAATTAGTCATTGCTAACTCCAGTTCACATTAATAAAAGCTGACAATTTCCAAACAGATATTATATTTCACAGTTCTTTCAATATGTTTGAGTTTTTACTCCATATATGACAGTCCAGTGGAATAAAAGTATGTGTGTAATAGAAGCATTATAGGGCATATAAATTTAGAAGAAATAAAAGGCAGAATTAAATGAACCAACTAGGAATCAATTGACAAAAAAATGGAGTTGTCTAGTTAAAGAAATGGAGTAGCATAAACGTTTTTTCTTTATCTCTAGATAGATAGATCATTGGTTGATTAATGTCTTTGACATCGTCCAATTCTTAATAGCAAATTTTGTTGGACCATTCAATCTCCTGGTTGTAGATGTTTCTCCTTCATGTATAAATGTATTCCCTGACTCCAGGAGGTTTTAGGTCTTCCTCTGCCTCGTCTTCCCTCAGGATTCCATTCCAAAACACATTTTGGTAGCCGATCCTCTTCCATTCACTGCACTTGTCCATACCATCTTAATTGCTGAGTTTTTGTATAATCCAAAATAGTGTCTTCAATCTTAATTTTCTCCGTTATAACTGAGTTTTCTAATTTTTTTCTCTTCTTGAAATTCTTGCTACCCTTCATATAAAATCCATTTCAGTTGCTAAAAGATACTTATTTGTTTTTGTTGTTAATGGCCAAAGTTCTTGTCCATAAGTAATAATGCTTTTAACAATTATTGTTATATGATATATATTAATTTTATTTTTATTACTTATATTTTTATCCCACAATATTGCATTGAGGCAAGCAATTGCAAAATTTCCTTTATTATTTCTATTTCCTCTTCATAACTTCCATTTTTATTTATTTTAATTCCTAAATATGTGATCTCACTACAAGATTTTATTGTTTCTTCAGACTCCAAAATTAAATTTTGTTCTGGTTCACCAATTAATAAATATTTTATTTTTCTTTATCTCTGCACTCACATAAATATGTTACTCTAATCCCAGTCAAACTTCCTGCATATGGCATTAAAACGTTGCAATGTGACCATATTTATTTCATATGATCTCACGTGGTAAGACAGCATTTCTTACAACAATCAAGGTGTGCAATATGAATTTTATAATTTGTAAGTAGGACCTAAATGTAGTTGTTTGGAAGTCATGTAATCTATTACATGATTGAATTTACACCACATGATTCTGGTGTTGATACTTGGCACTTTTTATAAAACAAGCATACTTTATTGTTCATCGTCAGAATACTTTAAAAAAAAACTCTTTCAGTACTTAAAGTCTTCCCTGGCTAGGTAAAACACAACTTTTTTTTTTCACTCTTTTGTTGCTACAGATTGCTTTACTTAACAGCATACCGTATAGTATAGATATTCACAAATTCAAAATTAGACTCACATAGACATGTAACTATTGGAGCTTAGAATATTTTTTTTTATTTAAGCAACATTTTATTACCTCACTCATATTCTTCTTCTTCTTCCTCTTCTTCTTCTTCTTCTTCTTCTCTTCTTCTTCTTCTTCTTCTTCTTCTTCTTCTTCTTCTTCTTCTTCTTCTTCTTCTTCTTCTTAGAATAGTTAGAAAACCTTCTTTGGTTTCATCATCAGTATTTTCACGACATTGTTGTATGATCCTGAAGAGCTGCCCTCTGCTTCCTCTGTTGGTAGATTGAAGAACCTCTAAATCAAATCATTTTCTCTGGGAATTTCAAACTTCATTTGAAATTCCTGGGGAAAAAGAGTTCATTTAAAGAACTTTGAAATTCCCAGGGAAAATGAGTTAATTTAATGAACTTTAAAATTCCCAGGGAAAATGAGTTCATTTAATGAACTTTGAAATTCCTGGGGAAAATGAATTCATTTAATGAACTTTGAAATTCACGGGGAAAATGAGTTCATTTAATGAATTTTGAAATTCCTGGGGAAAATGAGTTCATTTAATGAATTTTGAAATTCCTGGGGAAAATGAGTTCATTTAATGAACTTTGAAATTCCTGGGGAAAGCGAGTTCATTTAATGAAATTTGAAATTCCCAGGGAAAATTATTTGATTTTGAGGTTCTTCAATCTACCAACAGAGGGCGCAAGAGGCAGCTCTTCAGGATGTCACAACGACAGTCGTGAAAATACTAATGATGGAACCGAAGAAGGTTTTGAAACTAGTCTAAGAAGAAGAATATGAGGTGAGGTAATAAAGTTTTACTTAAATAAGTAATACCTCATTTTGTGTTAATTCCAAAAAAGTAATTAGAATATTTTATTGAGTTGACAAAGTTTAACCCTAACAAAGAACTTGTAATTATGGCCTCATGTATGAGAGGAGGATCATGTTTTATTATTATATTAGTCAATTGCCCGGTGTTGCCTGATTATTTACCCCAGTCTTCTTGCCACCAATGAGTTTTGTGTGACTACAGATTCATCATTACCCTCAGTCAATTTGGACTTTATTCGCACGTTCTCACCCCTCAGGGTGCTGAGACTCACACATGGGCCTAAGTTTAATCGAGAGTTTCGTCAATGAGATAAATGATCTCAAACCTATGGATTTGATTCTAATCTCACCCACTTTTTGCATCTTATTTTTCACGCCTTATAATGAGTTGTAGGGTCAAACTTAGGCTTAAATATTACCTGGACTGTAATCAATGAGTTTTGTGACCCCAAAAAACAATGGATTAAACACTAATCACAATGTATTCACGTAGACTTTCACGGCCGGAGTTGCTATGATCCTGCTGAAGATTTTCGGGCTGTAGGCCGTGGTCGTGAGGCTTGTAGTTCCCCGACGTTTCACCAAAGACTGTGTCTGGCATCCTCAAGGGTTGTCTCAAGACGCGAAACGTCAGGGCCTACAGCCCGAAAATCTTCAGCAGGATCATCATACTAATCACAATAATTTTAGATATATTATTTTTTTTACCCCTTCTCACCCTAGGGATGCTAAGGATTCAAGGCTACATGTCTTCTTCACTGTCATCATTGAGCTTAGCGACCCTGAAAACTTTGGATTTGACACTATTTTCAGTAATTTTGGATATATTACTTTTCACCCTTCTAAAGCAGGGTTTGTGATAGGACATTTCACCCCTAGTTGTGCTATAGGTTAAACATGATTGGGTGGATTGCACAACTGAAACTAAACCAAGATCCCAATTTTCCAATTTTTTATTGTTTCCATAACAACTATAAAAATAACTGAAAATTCACAGAAACCGTTATGAAACATGGTAATAATTCAGACAATTATTTTTACAATTAACAGCCATAGATTTTCAGTTTTTATCATTGTTATGGAAACATTAAAGAATTGGAAAACCGGGGTCATAGTTTAGACTTTGGTTGTGCAATCCACTCGTTGGGTTTCCCTCTTTAACTGACTGACTCACTGGCACTATCGAATCCATAGGTTCATGGTCACGTGGACATAAACTCTCCATACATCCCTATCCTAAGCTAATGTTTTCCAATCATTCCCTGTTTAATCTACTTCCCTCCAATCGTAGTTAATGTGATTCTCCCACCTCATTCTTGGTCTACTAACTGGGCATTTTCCCTCTGGGGGGTTTCCCTCTCTTAACTAACTAACCAACCAACTTACTGGCACTATTGAACCCATAGGTTCATGGCCACGTGGACATAAGCTCTCCATACATCCCTATCCTGAGCTAATGTTTTCCAATCATTCCCTGTATAATGTACTTCCCTCAAATCATAGTTAATGTGATTCTCCCACCTCATTCTTGGTCTACCAACTGGGCGTTTTCCCTCTCTCCATGTTGAAATGAGTTGGAAGGATCCTTTCTTAGAAAAAACAAACCTAACATGTGTATCGTCTCTCTCTTATTCTCTGCTTTCAAGAAATCTGACAACATGCTGTAAACTCATTAGAATATGCCTACTTAATTTGTATGCCCTTTAATCAATATACTCATGTAATTTAATCTGTAAATATTTTTATATATTGTATTATATATATTTATTATTGTAACAATTTTGTAGATAATATTAAAAATTCATTTCTTTTAATGACAATGTAATAATCTATTATACCTTCTTTTCTTTACTTCCACAAATAATATAAAATCACAACCATTGTTTCAGGATTTTTTTTCTTTCCCCATAATAACTATAAAAACCATGAAACCAGATGTTCAATGTTGCTTTCACTTAGATTCTCCTTCGATCCTTATCCTCAGGTAACTTAATTAAGATTCTTTCCATTTCCTTAAAATCCATCTGAATATTATTTTCCCTCTTCCTGATAGCCTTTACCCAAATAGTTTCCAAATAAAAATTATATCTTAGGCCTAAGTGATACATTTTTAGCCATAAAGCTGCAAGAAGCAAGCTGGTTTGAATCACCGTGCGGGAAGAAATTTTCTCATGGAATTTCAACCAGCATCATGAGGAATTTGGATAGCTACAACAAATAGCTACTCCAGATTGGAAAAAAAAAACATAACAACTAGGGGGACTTGACATGTTGGTCACATGCCACTTCTATACTAGCTAGATGTTTGTTCATGTCGTGAGGCCAGCAGATGGCTGGTAGAATAAGAACCATCTAGGCATGTACTTTTTTTGTTCTAGGCCAAATTCTAGCTTTTGCTAAGGGTAATAAGCACATGTGAAATGAAAATCTTAAGAACTCTTCAGGGGAAAACATTATTTGATAAAATACACAACGCAGAAATTAGGGACAAATGTCATATTCAAGAAATAACCAAATTTATTATAGACAAAAATATTGGAAAGGTCATATAGAAAGAATGGAAGAAAACTGACTTGCAAAAAGAGCTAAAGAAGATAGACCAATGGACGGGAGAAGAACAAGAGGAAGACCAGCCAAGAGATGGATAGACAGTGAATGTACATCCAATACGTCTTCCTCCGAGTAGTGATTTTGGAAATAAACAGGATGAAAATCCTACAATTTATAAGTCAAGATGGATACAACATGTTCATCGAATGGAAGATCACAGAATACCCAAACTAATGTTAAGATATCAACCTGCAGGAAGAAGAAGACCAGGACGTCCACTCAAAAGACTTCTGGATGGTGTTTCTCTTGAGGCCGAAACAGGTCAACAAATGGCCTAAATTCATGAATGTACTATGATGATGATGAAATCCTACAAATTATGATTAAGAAGAAGCTAAGGATACTCTGTTATAGTGATTTCATTTTTGCCAGTCGTTTCAAGCACATATGAGCGGTTCAACATTTTCCACTTGCTAACTCCTTACTTGAAGTCGCATGATAAACTGGTCCTATTGCAGAGTTGCTTTGATATACGAGAGCGACTGCACACGGACTTGAGGATGAGTGTTCGTGTTTTATGGTGGGAGTGACTTAACCTTGAAACCTCTGGCGAAAATGAAATCACTATAATAGGTCATGAAGGCTCATGGAAACATGGGTGGAAGGATGCATGATTTTTAAGCAATGGCACAGAAGGGGAAAAGAGTGGCCAATTTCACTTCAAGGAAAGTTCTAGTACTCATTTTATAGAAGGCTGAATGGGCCCCAGGATCTAGCCTGGTCCATTCAGCCCAGAGAGTACTAAATTATCTAGCTCATGTTCTGTTAAGATGATCCCCACGCTCAAATAACTGAATCCAGTTGATACCTTCCATTTCCACTTCTAACTTCCACCTGAATGTTATCTCTCACATCTTGTTTAGGTCTTCCTAGTATTCTTTTCCCTCAAGGATTTTCATATTATTAATGATGTTTAATTTGCAGATAATATTTGGTCCAATGTTTTCTGGAAAAACGACTGAATTGATTCGCCGTTTAAAACGTTATCAGATAGCAAAATACAAATGTCTTATTGTGAAATATGCAAATGATGATCGCTACAGTACAACTGATATTATCAGTCATGATCATCAGTCGTTATCAGCTGTAGCTGCAAATAAGATATCAGAACTGAAAACTAATGCTTTGGAATATGATGTTATTGGTATTGATGAGGGCCAGTTTGTAAGTATATAGATAGAACGTTTTTATTATTGTTGTAATACTTCTCGCTGAAGGAAAAAATTATATTCGAAGAGGAAAATATATGCTCAGACTGGGGTTTGAACTCAGGACCTTTGGCTTTCTACCAACTGAGCTCTCCAATGTAAACACAGATTATTCTTTTATACATGGTTAATTCCCGAGTGCCAAATGGAATTTGCATTTAGATTAGAGTGCTCAGGTAGCTCAATTGGTAGAGCATTGGCATAGAAAGCCAAAGATATTTGAAGAGGAAAATATATGCTCAGACTGGGGTTTGAACTCAGGACCTTTGGCTTTCTACCAACTGAGCTACCTGAGCTCTCCAATGTAAACACAGATTATTCTTTTATACATGGTTAATTCCCCCGAGTGCCAAATGGAATTTGCATTTAGATTAGAGTGCTCAGGTAGCTCAATTGGTAGAGCATTGGCATAGAAAGCCAAAGATATTTGAAGAGGAAAATATATGCTCAGACTGGGGTTTGAACTCAGGACCTTTGGCTCTTTCTATACCAACTGAGCTACCTGAGCTCTCCAATGTAAACACAGATTATTCTTTTATACATGGTTAATTCCCGAGTGCCAAATGGAATTTGCATTTAGATTAGAGTGCTCAGGTAGCTCAATTGGTAGAGCATTGGCATAGAAAGCCAAAGATATTTGAAGAGGAAAATACACGGTGATTACAAATGATTGGAGCGATTTCATGATTTTATTGTAGCGATCTTATTTGACATATCTTCACAGAACTTTAAAGTTATGTATAAAAACTCATAAGGTTTTTTTTTTGTTTTCTCTCGCAGCCGTGTTTCAGCTTTAAACCGAGAGAGCGCAGCAGTTATCAAAGATGGCGACAGGCGAGGAGAAAGCATATGCTGTGCTTGAATTTCATTCAACTCAATCTGTGATAACTGTGCAACGACACTTCAGAACAAAGTTCGAGAAAGATGCACCGAGTGCCAACTCCATTCGGCGATGGTATGCGCAATTTAAAAGCTACAGGATGCCTCTGTAAAAGGAAATCAACGGGTCGTCCTCAGTGAGTGAAAAAAGGTTGAGAGTGTGCGGATGAGTTTCACACGTAGCCCACAGAAATCAACACGAAAAGCGAGCAGAGAGCGGATCATTCCACAACCGACCGTTTGGAAGATCTTGCGGAAAAGATTGAAGCAAAACCTTACCCTTGCAATTCTACAAGCCCTTACGCCCATTGACAAAGTGAGTCGGTTTGAATTTTGTACACAAATGCAGCAGTTTATGGATGAGGATGGTTTTTTTGTGAGAAACTTGTCTTCAGTGACGAAAGCAACATTCTTTGTGAATGGCAAAGTGAACAAACACAATGTGCGAATCTGGGGCACAGAAAATCCCCGCGTTATTGTGCAGCACATTCGGACTCCCCAAAAGTTAGTGTGTTCTGTGCGGTTTTCTCAGTTCAAAGTTAGGGCCCTTTTTTCTTCTGCGAGCAGAACGTTACAGGACACGTGTACCTGGACATGCTGGAAAATTGGCTCATGCCGCAGCTGACGACCGACAGTGAGACCTTCATCTACCAGCAGGATGGTGCTCCACCACACTTCCATCACGATGTTCGTGAATTTTTAAACATGAGATTGCCAAACCGATGGATCGGTCGCAGTGGAGAGAATGATCAGAAATTGTTGTCATGGCCTCCACGCTCCCCCGATGTGACGCCGTTGGCATTTTTTTGTTTGGGGGTATGTGAAAGATTCAGTGTTTGTGCCTCCTTTGCCAGTAGACTTACCAGAACGGACGAGCTCGCATAATCAATTGCCTTTGAACAAATTAATAGGGACATGTTACGTCGAGTATGGGACGAACTTGATTACAGACTTGATATCTGCAGAATCACCAAGGGGGAGCATATGGAGCACCTGTAACATCTCAAAAAAAACCTGGGAAGTTCTCTATCTATGTATCTGTAAAAGGTTCGTGAAAATATGTCGAATCACTACAGCTACCATAAAATCATGAAATCGCTCCAATCATTTGTAATCACCCTGTATATGCTCAGACTGGGGTTTGAACTCAGGACCTTTGGCTTTCTACCAACTGAGCTCTCCAATGTAAACACAGATTATTCTTTTATACATGGTTAATTCCCGAGTGCCAAATGGAATTTGCATTTAGATTAGAGTGCTCAGGTAGCTCAATTGGTAGAGCATTGGCATAGAAAGCCAAAGATATTTGAAGAGGAAAATATATGCTCAGACTGGGGTTTGAACTCAGGACCTTTGGCTTTCTACCAACTGAGCTACCTGAGCTCTCCAATGTAAACACAGATTATTCTTTTATACATGGTTAATTCCCGAGTGCCAAATGGAATTTGCATTTAGATTAGAGTGCTCAGGTAGCTCAATTGGTAGAGCATTGGCATAGAAAGCCAAAGATATTTGAAGAGGAAAATATATGCTCAGACTGGGGTTTGAACTCAGGACCTTTGGCTTTCTACCAACTGAGCTACCTGAGCTCTCCAATGTAAACACAGATTATTCTTTTATACATGGTTAATTCCCGAGTGCCAAATGGAATTTGCATTTAGATTAGAGTGCTCAGGTAGCTCAATTGGTAGAGCATTGGCATAGAAAGCCAAAGATATTTGAAGAGGAAAATATATGCTCAGACTGGGGTTTGAACTCAGGACCTTTGGCTTTCTACCAACTGAGCTCTCCAATGTAAACACAGATTATTCTTTTATACATGGTTAATTCCCGAGTGCCAAATGGAATTTGCATTTAGATTAGAGTGCTCAGGTAGCTCAATTGGTAGAGCATTGGCATAGAAAGCCAAAGATATTTGAAGAGGAAAATATATGCTCAGACTGGGGTTTGAACTCAGGACCTTTGGCTTTCTACCAACTGAGCTACCTGAGCTCTCCAATGTAAACACAGATTATTCTTTTATACATGGTTAATTCCCGAGTGCCAAATGGAATTTGCATTTAGATTAGAGTGCTCAGGTAGCTCAATTGGTAGAGCATTGGCATAGAAAGCCAAAGAATATTTGAAGAGGAAAATATATGCTCAGACTGGGGTTTGAACTCAGGACCTTTGGCTTTCTACCAACTGAGCTACCTGAGCTCTCCAATGTAAACACAGATTATTCTTTTATACATGGTTAATTCCCCGAGTGCCAAATGGAATTTGCATTTAGATTAGAGTGCTCAGGTAGCTCAATTGGTAGAGCATTGGCATAGAAAGCCAAAAGATATTTGAAGAGGAAATATATGCTCAGACTGGGGTTTGAACTCAGGACCTTTGGCTTTCTACCAACTGAGCTACCTGAGCTCTCCAATGTAAACACAGATTATTCTTTTATACATGGTTAATTCCCGAGTGCCAAATGGAATTTGCATTTAGATTAGAGTGCTCAGGTAGCTCAATTGGTAGAGCATTGGCATAGAAAGCCAAAGATATTTGAAGAGGAAAATATATGCTCAGACTGGGGTTTGAACTCAGGACCTTTGGCTTTCTACCAGTGCTCTACCAACTGAGCTACCTGAGCTCTCCAATGTAACACAGATTATTCTTTTATACATGATTAATTCCCGAGTGCCAAATGGAATTTGCATTTAGATTAGAGTGCTCAGGTAGCTCAATTGGTAGAGCATTGGCATACAAAGCCAAAGATCCTTTGTTCAAACCCCAGTCTGAGCACAATTTTTCTCTTCAAATATAGATAGATGTTTAAAAGTTTACAAAAAAATTTAAGTACTTGTGAAACAAACACAAGACAGGCATTTTGAATTAGAAAGACGACTTATACAGGATGTTGCTATAGAAAGCTGTGTGACTTTATCCATCATATTTTTTAAGAGACTTTGAGTTATTTTTTTCCTGGGTTTGTTAATTTGTTTGTTTATTTATTTATTTATTCATATTACGTTATTATGTAATGCTAGAAACTAAGCATACTCTAAATTACAGTAAATAATTAATTGTATTGTAACTAAAACCCTAACATACCAGATGGTGAAATAGGGTTCGTATTATTGGAGATTCAATAAATATGCAAGATGTTTTACCAGATGCATCACAAGATCTTGTAGAGAAAACTGATTTTGTTTTAAATTAAATCCATTTTCAGAAACTTCAAAACAAAATTAATCCAGCTTTTTCTTGTTACATGTCAAAAGTTATGTTTGTTTTGTTGGTTTAACCATAGAGTATTCAATAACGAATCCTTGTTTCTTTCTGGCCGCACCATCATGTGAGAAATGCTTATCAGTCAGCCACCATTCGTTTGACCACCAGAGTAAAATTTAACAGTGGATTCCCAACCGCTAACTCTTTGTATTCTCCACAATGCAATCATTTTTTCTAATGTTACAAATTTGAAATGAATTACTCTCATAAAAACTTGTAAAAAAGATTTTATTCAGTTAATTGTGATGCCATCTAGTCGCACTAGTTATTAGATATTTGGAGATTCAATAATAATAATATATCAGAATTCAAAACAGATTTATTTATTTATTTATTTAATGACTATACAACAATACAGTGCTATTCAGAAAGAAGGAACAGACTTCAAGTATTTATTTCTTCCAAACTACAAAAAATAGAAACACAATTCCAACGTTCCTGGAAAGAGTAAAGTTTGAAGTTCTGATCATAGCCGTATTGGCGCTGTTATTTTAAGTTGCAATCATGATCGCATTGGTGCAGTTGGATTGGAAGAGGAGGAGCAGAAGATCAACTTCATCGCCAGTGGCCTCCCAGATCAGCAGATCTAACCCCGTATGATTTTTATCTGTGAAGTTACGTAAAAGACCATGTTTTTATCCCCCCTATGCCTGTCACTCTTGAAAATCTGCGACATTGAATTGTTGAAGCTGTGAATTCGATAACTAGAGACTAGCTGATTTGTGTGTAGCAAGAAATGAGCCATCGTTTGGTGCTCATATTGAATGCATAAAATATTATAAATAAATTGTATATACCTTTTTTCTGTATTATAAAAAAATGAATTTCATAAGTATAGATGCATAAAATAGTGAAATTTATTTTTTTTCTTTCCTGGAACATTTGAATTGTGTTTCTATTTTTTGTAGTTTGGAAGAACTAAATGTTTGAAGTCTGTTCCTTCTTTTTGAATAGACCTATATAGTATTCAATACATCAGCATTAAATTCAAAACAGGAACAAGTATAAGTTTGGGAAAAAATGTATAGACATTTGAGAAAAATTTTATCACCTCACCTCTTATCCTTCTTGTTAGACCAGTTTCAGGACCCGTGTAGGTTCCATCTTCAGCTCTTTCATGACCGTTATGTCGTCTTGAAGAGCCTCTTCTATGTAATAAGAAGGATACAAGGTGATGTGATGCAATTTTTCTTAAATAAATAATACCTCATAGTATAATTGAAGAGAAAAATATACAATCAGACCAGGATTTGAACCTAGGACCTTTGGCTTTCTAGGCCAATGCTCTACCGCTGAGCTATCTGGGCACTCCAATCTAAACACAAATTTTTCTCTTAACATTGTAAATTTCTGATTGCCGTATGCTATGAACCTTTGCTGTATCACGCAAATGGCAGCTTCTTTTTTTAAGAAGACATTTATTGGGAATTTAAACACTACTTATAAAGCCAGCAGGGGTTCTTTCAATGTTTTTATTATTAATTTCATACTTCTCATTGAAGGACGAATTATATTTGAAGAGAAAAATTATACGCTCAGACCGGGGTTTGAACCCAGGACCTTTGGATTTCTAGGCCAATGCTTTACCACTGAGCTATCAGGGCACTCCAATCTAAATGCAAATTTTTCTCTTGTACATTGTTAATTCTCGAAGAAGCCGTCATTTGCATGATATAGCAAATGCTCGTAGCATACAGCGATCGGGAATTAAAAATGTATAAGAGAAAAATTTGCATTTAGATTGGAGTGCCTAGATAGCTCAGTGGTAGAGCATTGGCCTAGAAAGCCAAAGGTCTTGGGTTCAAATCCTGGTCTGAGCGTATAATTTTTCTCTTCAAATATAATTCGTCCTTCAATAGTGTTAATTTATAAAATGTCAAATGTATAGACATACTTTTATCACAATATAGAATTTCAAAGTTGTTTAAAAATTTAATTTTGTTACTATTACAGTTTCCTGATGTAGTAGAATGTTGTGAAGAAATGGCAAATCTTGGTAAAATAGTAATTGTGGCAGCACTTGATGGCACTTACCAACGGATAGGATTTGGCACAATCCTGAATCTTGTTCCTCTGGCTGAGAGTGTTGTCAAGCTAAGTGCGGTGTGCATGATTTGTTTCAAAGATGCTGCTTACACAAAAAGAATAGGCACAGAAACAGAAGTAAGTATAACTTACGTTAAATTAAATGCTTTCATACCTCTCCTCATATCCAGTCTTCTAAGTAGACCGTGGTTTCAAATCCTTGGCGGATTCATCTTCAATACCCCTCTCATTGACTTATGTTATATCGGTCAGAAGAACTACTGTATATCTCAGCAGATAAGACGATAGTTGAACCATAAAAAAAAGCCCCCAAAATCCAGGGACACATACAAAAAAGTTAGATTGAAATTTATATAAATTAAAACCATTATAAAATGAAAAAATAACTCACCATGTAATGATGTGCGGTGACAAACCGATCAGTTGACATGTGGGGGGGGGGGGAACTGTTAGAGATTTAGTGAATCCCCGTGAGTACAGCTACTATCAAACCAGTCCTGAAAACATCCGGTTATTCAATTCTATTGCGGTCTGTTTTGTGTAGTAAATAAACATGGACATCATCATCATCCTGCCAGGTATTAGTCCTAGAAGAACTGTTACGGCCTGAGAAAGCGGTTTTCGTGCCATCTTTTCATAGGTTGACCAAGTGACCGTTTCCCATTTGGACAGTTATTCATTATTGCCTTGGGGATCCTGGATCTAGCCATTCTTGAGACATGTTCCTTCCAGTTTAGCTGAAAGGAATTATTGCTTATATTGCATTGTTTCATTTAATTATTAATATAGTGTTATTATTACTATGCATGATGCAAAGGGCACTGTATAGCGTTTAAATATGCGGATAACTTGCATCTTTGGGTTTGATAGTAGCATAACAAAAAATTTCTCATGTGACAAGTCTTCCTTCCTTATCGTAACAATCTCCTTTCCCCTCTACTGCCTTCCATGCAACAGGTCTCATCTCTCGTGCTAGTACAACTTATCGAAAGTGTTTCCAGTTGAATGAAAATAAAATGTATTTATTTATCATAATGAGGGGTTAAAATATTAACAATATATAACATAAAATTTAATTTGAAAAATTATGAATACGGTAATTTTGTATACGCTATACAGTAAGCTAGTAATGATTGCTGGTCTAAACTAAATTCATAGGCCTTTGATAGTTTGGGGGTCGTCTTATAGGACAGATATGTGCTAAAACTTTGACAAAAATCTATACCTCGTCTTATCTGAAGGTCGCCTTATCTGCCGAGATATACAGTACTTCTTCTTCCCTCTGAATCCACCAAGGATTTGAAACCGCAGTCTACTTGGAAGACTGGATATGATGAAGAGTATGAAGCATTTAACTTAAATTAAATTAAACTTCATGGTGATTTCTTCCTACAAAAGTTCAATACAATCATAACTTGTTAACTAACTCACTGGCACTATCAACCCGTAGGTTCCTGACCGCACAGACATAAGCTCTCCTTATATTCCTGTCCTAAGCTAATGTTTTCCAATCATCCCCTGTATAATCTACTTCCCTCAAGTCATAGTTAATGTTGTTCTCAGTTCATGCTGAAAACTGTGCAAAAACACGAGCAACCAGTTTGTTTGTAGCTCGGCAGTAGAACTCGGACAACTGCACAGGTTGACTATTGTTATCTCTTTTCCAAGCATAATGTTTAAATTTCACAGCTTTTTTAAGAAATTCGTGTCTTGATTTTGGTTACTTACAATTAAAACTCAAAGCTAATTTTTTGTTTCATGTCTCAAAATGGAACAGAAATCCTGTTATAACAATTTTCAAATTAGATTTTTATATGAGAACATTGATATAGTTACCTTGTGAGAATAACCGTGAAAAATTGCAATCAGGTTGATCAACATCAGAACATTTCTTATTTTTTCTTTCTTGATTATTCCATTACAGATGTAATAAATTTCATGTATATTATTGTGTTTAATAAATAGTGTGAATCCAGAGTCATCTTACCTCATAACTTGTGTTCTATTTAAACTAGTTTTGATATTATGTTATTTTGAGTCTGTTTATCTTAAAATTCATCGGAGAACATTGAGTCGGAGTTATGGCTGAGGATGAACACGACTGTGTTTGAAACCGCGGTATCATGGAAGCATGAATCCTATAAGGTGAGTTGTTTAAATAAAATGTTCTCTGATGAATTTTAATGATTATACCTCATATTGTTTACTTCCCAACATTAATTTAATATAATGTTTATCTTACCTCAATATTAATGTTGTTTTGTTCTTGAACACGTTTCGATTAGATCTTAATCATCCTAGCATCTTGTCCAGACTGGTTGGATTTATGTTGTAAACCCTGGATGCCGATGTCAGCTCCCTCCTGTGGTTGGCCAAAGAACCTCCAAACGAGGTCATGTTCCGTCGGTATTTCGAAATTCATAACTCTGTTTTTGTTCTTCTGAATAAAGATTTTTTCCCAAATAGTCAGCTCTTTTGTATTTTCTAACTGTTTTAATGACATCGACATCCAGGGTTTACAACATAAATCCAACCAGTCTGGGCAAGATGCTGAGGATAATTAGATCTAATTGAAACATGCTCAAGAACAAATCAACATTAATATTGAGGTAAGATAAACAGACTCAAAATAATATAATTAAAAGAACCTCAATATATTACTTCTTAAAAAAAAGACATTAGTTTTGATATATCATGTAAATTGTCGTCAGCTTTTCCAGATTGTTGAAATTTACATTGTTGGCCCCACTCCATCCAGGGCTGACAATGTAAATTTCAAGTCTAAAAAAAGCTGATGATGGTATACATGATATACTGAAACTAGTTCAAATAGAAGACAACAAGTTCTGAGGTAAGATGACTTCGGATTAACCTAATTTATTAAGAAGAACCGCATGTTACTTCCAAATGTAATTTATTAATATTATTGTGTATCTATTACTACAGTTGGAGGTGATTGGTGGAGCTGATAAGTATATGGCTGTATGTCGAATCTGCCATCCTAAAGCCATTATTTCAAGATCTCCTTTAAAGAGTATTGTGAACAATATACCAAATAAGATTATTACCAGCAAAATATCACCTAAAAAGTTATTTGAATCAACAGAACCCATGTGCAGTTAAAATTGGAAATAAGTTGTGATATTCACAGGATTTTTTAGCAGTTTTTGTATGTTTTTTTTTATGCTTTTGAGAATAAATTTGTATGTTTCATGATGAACTTTTATATTTTAAATTTAATAAATTAAATCTTTAATAGGAAAAAGAATGGGTATATATGCAATGTAAGAATCTCTTCTGTTATCAAGCATAAATTATTGTGTATCTACTGTATTTACTTGCATAATTCATTAATTTTTTACTTGAAGTGTTAAAAAAATATTTTTCCTCATATGTTTCACTCATGTATGGCAATGCAATATATATTTTTAGTTTTCATCTTACTTTACTATCAGATTGAGTTGGGGCAGTATGAATTCCCTTTAATAATGTTTTTTATTATTCATTTCATTTATTACTTGAAGAGAAACATTATATGCTCAGACCGGGGCTTGAACCCAGGACCTTTGGTTTTCTAGACCAAAGGAAGAAGCCATACTGGCTTTATAATGTAATGTATAATTCCCATATATGTCTTCTTATTAAAGAAGCCACCATTTGCAAAGATAGAAGCAAAGGTTTCATAGCATTTGGTGTGCGGGAATTACAACATATATAGAGAAAAATTTGCATTTAGATCGGAACTTGCTCTGGTAGCTCAGTCGGTAGAGCACTTGGTCTAGAAAACCAAAGGTCCTGGTTTCAAGCCCCAGTCTGAGCATATAATTTTTCTCTTCAAATATGATCCCTTTTATTCAACTTTTATAGAAATTAATCACTATGAGGTTTAATTTATGGTGAAATTAAATGTTTCTTACCTCTCCTCATAAATATTTTCTAAGTTGATCGCGATTTCGAGACTATAACTGTCTCATCATTGTTGGCGACTGATGTTATGTCGATCGGAAGAAACTCTTCTTCTTCCCTCTGTTGGTGGACCGATGAACCTCTGGATCAGGTCAAAATTTGCGGGAATTTCGAAGTTCATAAGTTTCTTTTGTTTTTCTGAATGTAGATCTTTTCCCAAACCGTGAGTTCCTTTTGTTTGTCTATTTGTTTAATTAGACTGGCTTTTGATTCAATTAAATGTTTTTCGGACCAAGCATGAGCAGCTACTGCTGACCCTTTAATAAGTTTTATCTTATAGCAAGCAGTACTACCTGCTAGAGTGGTAAGGGGATCCTTAACCTGGTAACTATGCGAATATTGTACTTAATAAATAAAGTTAGTCTGTTACATCTTACCTCGTAAAAAGTTGAGTCTTTTTGGATATGTTTCAATATACCTATAAAATAAAATAAAGTTAAAATGTACCTTTTTAGGTCAGAGCCGTCGTCCTCAACTTATAAAATATGTATGCTTTTTTGTCTGAAGGCCTTTCAGAATCTCTATTCCATCTTCAGCAGGTCTTTCTTTGCTACATTGCTTGATGTTCTCGGTGCTGGTCCTAATGTAGCGTTATCCGTGACTAAGGCTTCTTCCTGACGATATCGTATAACGGGTTGTTTAGTCTGGGAGTGCTTTCATTTATTAACACTTTGAGTCCTGCAGTGGTACTAGTACCACGGCATTTATATAACACTGAAGCCGGAGAAAATTAAATCCCTCGGCATGCCTGTGCCGGCAGATTTACAGGGTACTAGTGTTAACTTGTTATCTATCTCCTTGATAATTTCCAGGTCTTCCAATATATTGATTTTTGTTGGGTATACTATTGTAAGGGTGTCTTCTAGTGAGTTCATTCTATGATTGGCGTATAGCACATAATAAACGCCAGTCATAGAATAGTACACAAAGAGGTAGGATGCAATCAACTTTTATGAGGTAAGATGCAACCTTTTAATAAGAAGAATCTCATATTTTCACTTACTATTGCATTTTTATAATTAATTTGTGATGTTGGGTATATATTTGCAACTCACTCTATATTTTCTTCTTTACTTATTTGATAATTGTATTTTTATTATATATTTAAATTAAATAATTTTGTTTCACTTTCTTCACACCACACATTTATTTTTTGGCCGGGTGGGAGAAGAGCAGCTTTTTATTTACCCATTTTAACAGTACCTAATTGCAAGAAATATTAATAAAACATTATCATTTTTTTTATTTTACTCATAAATATGAAAATAAAGTGGGACTATTTCCTGTCATGGCCACCACAAAGGTTACAACAGTTCTTACTTCTAACCAGCGATAAACCACTGATTATCACACTTTTAACCAGCGATACACCACCGATGACCAGCGATATACCCACTGCTAAAGCATATCTGTGGTTTCAACAAATTATGTCCGAATTTATCTTTTACTTATTTAACTGTGTAAAATAATAAAAAGGATGTTCCCTGGAATTCACCTAGCTTAGAGTGAATTGATTTAGGTTACAGTAATTGAATTAGGTTAGCTTTTAGGTTCCTTGCATTTTAAATGTGATTTCATACGTAAAATAAATTGCTTCTTCATATCAGTTATTCTATGAAAAATTCAACATGTCTGACAGTTACAACGTAAAATTGTATTTCCACTAGTTCATTTGATGATACATTTACATATTTTGATTATGGTAATTTTTTGAAGATAAACAGTATCATTAACACATTGTAATACTTTAAATTAAATCAAAAATGGCATAAGTCGCGTAAGTAAAAAGCTGGTCTTGTACAATCCCACCTATTTTTTTACTACAAATATTAATTATATAAAAACATATAGGCCTATAATAATTTGAAAAATGAAACATGTTACAATTTTTTTGTAATTTATTATTTTAATGACATCCCAATTATATATCAGAATTGATAAATGTATTATACAAGAAATGTGATAAAATTATATTTTCGTAATTTCTAATGTACTCTCACATGACATCTGTTCTGTACCCTTTTTATCACAATCTATTTTCATGTTAGGCTTCCGCCTTCATCTTATATCCTCTTCCACATTTCTACTTTCTTCCTTATGTTATTGATACAATGCCTTTTCAATTTAAGAAATTGATTATAACTTCTTCTTAAATGGCAGTACAGTCCAATAAGGACCTTTGCCTCCTCCAGACATCCTTCCGAGGCTTCATATTTGGGTTCCTAACAAGACAGTTTTACAGGATGGGTGTTCAGCTGCATGCCTAACCCCCAATCTGGAGGGCCAGGCAGTCTTCTGTTGGGGTTCCATACCCTAGCTGAGACGTAAAGCAGAATTTTAATATTATAATAAATATGAAACTTAAAGTTAATAATTTTGTATTTTAAAATTCTTTTAATAATTAGATATAACTTAAATAAAGAAAAACATCTAAATAATTCATTCTTGGTTATTGTTGAATAAAAATGTCTTAGTAACAATTAAAGAAATTGTACTACATAACAGTTTTTGTAAAGAATGCTTTTAAAAATTGTTTTAAGTCATTGTTGTCAAAATTATAAGTCCTTCTATTACAACTGTAATAAGAACACCTGCATAACTTCATATTCTTAAATGAAAGTAAACTAAACTCTGATTGGATGTTAAAACAATTAACTTTCTTATTTAACAAATCAAATTAAACCTTATATTTAATGAACTATTAACCAATAGAATTTAAAATTACCATCATGTGATGTAATAATGATCTTAAAATTATAAAAGAATTACACTAATCATTCTGCATAAAACTTTCAACAAAGATAGAAGCAATAGAGCTCTCCTGATAAAATGTATATTTAATACAAGAAGAATAATTGATTCAAGAAAAGAAAATAATTTAATTTTAATTGATGGTGAAGAATAATACCACCTACATTTACTTAATCTGCTGGGAAATTAAGAAATGAATAAATTTGCAATTATTTCTACAAGAAACATTTTTTTAGTAATTTTGAAATGTTTTCCTATCCAGTGTACCAACTTCCGACCCTAAGAAGAGAATACGGCTCTACCGAAAATTAAACCCAATCTGAACCAGTAATTCTTTTTGGGACACAAATCCTTCAAAATGTTACTACAACATGGGGCAAGAAGAGATTTACTTCTTCAGATGGCTTTGTTTGAGGGCGCCAGGCTTTGCCCAAACCAATTCCCAAGGGTCTTGGCTTGCTGGTTAGGTGGCTGTTGTAATGCCGTCTGTCTTATATCTAGGTATTTATCAGTACATCTACTTAGCATTGATGCACCTCCTAGTTCACTGACCAATAGTAGGTAGTTGTGTAAGATGGATAATTTAGGAAAGGTAACTGGAGATTATGAGCTACTCAATCCCCCAGGGGTATAGGAAGGTTATGAAATGAAGAGATATTTGGTTAAGGACAGCAGTTTGCTGCTCCTATTAGTTGCCTTTTACGACAGGGGAAGGTCCCATGGTGCTATTCTACAACCCGGCACCACACAGGATAAAAATATATTTTTTGAAGAAAAAGTCTGCCTAAACAGGACTTGAACCCAAGATCTCCAGCTTTAACACATTGGTGATCTTTCCATTTCAGATATCAGGTAAGTGAAACTTTATATTGTCATATTTGAAGAGAGAAATTCTCCTTCAATGAGAAATGTTAAATTAATAATAAAAACATTCATATTGTCACCTTATTCTATAACCTCAGATAGTGCATTTTGTCGTACTTACAGCAATGGTGACCATGAATGAAAGTTCAACTTTCTACATTTATTCTTCTTCTTGTAAGCCCATGTTTCCCTTAACAGAGATTTAGGCACTCTCCCCCTAGAGAGAGAATTTGAATCATACTAATTTATTTACACTTGATTTCGTATAGATGTCATTTGAGTGGTCCATGGTCAGCATTCCGCCTTATACTGACATCTAGGAAACCAAGGTAGTACTAGGATGGGAAAATTCGGTAAATTTTGCTTAGAGGCTTTTTCATTCAGGCTTAAGGATCTCTTACGAGCCTGAAAATCTTCAGACTCGGGACTCATGGCATAAAGTCCCCCCCCCCCCCGGAGGACTTGCTCCTTGGATTTTTCCATCCTAAAAACAATTCATCGACCCTGGCTGGGTTTGAATCTGCGACCCTCGGGACCAGAAGAAAAGAGCATAACCACTAGTCCACTGTGGCAGATTTATTACTGTAATATTACATATTACAAACACGCATGTGGGAAGTTAAACCACTGCCCTCTATGTATACTACATACAATCTATATACAAAAAATATCCAAAATGTAGCGTTAATATACATTATACGAAACAAATCTCTGCACTTTAAATGAACTGAACTTGATTTGAAGCAATAAATATGTATTTGCTGCCATTTTATCACTAATTTGTCTCGCTGCCTCCTGTTATTTTATCACTAATTGGTCTCACGGTCTTCTGTTGTTTCAACTAATAAACATTGCCCACACTGTTAATGTTAGTCAATTGTTTATAATGAACGCAAATATTTCCAACAAAGATGTTATTATTTTACTCTTATTTATTATTCTGAAAACACCATCGTGCAAAAAATAATGTACAGCGCATGTTTGTGAAGTATTTTACAGAATCTCAGAAATAAAAACCTCACTATTGCTTGGTTTTAAACATTTTCCTCGATTCTGTAAAAACCACTTCCCAACCTTGCATCATAGTGTACTAGTTCAAGAAAGCATAAAAATATTTTTAACCATTGCTTATTATTTAGTAACTATGTTTTTAATGTCTTATTTTTATGTATTCAATAAAAAGTCCGTGGAATAAGACACAAGCTTCGTCTAGTGAATTATCGCAGGACGTAGCAGGCAGTGATGCAATTCGCTTGCATGGATTCATCTGTAGCTCAATAGCTGGTGTTGGTGGGGTTAACATAAGAGGAAACACTCTATGTGTTTCTCTATAGAGATAATGTGAATATGCAGGCGGCTCTGTCAAACCGAATGTGATACATGTCTGCTGGCGCGGCGGGAATTTTGAGTTTTTATATTCACGCATAATTGATTTGAATGGAATTTGGCAAATATATAATTACCCCAGCAGTGCTCAGTGCACGCCACTGAGATTCAGACTTATTTACCTGTATGATTAAGTGGCCATCAAACTTTTTTCTCCTCCAATGGGTTAATAATATATAACTAACACATTGGCACTATCAAACCCATAGGTTCATGGCCACGTGGACATAAGCTCTCCGTACATTCCTATCCTGAGCTAATGTTTTCCAATCATCCCCTGTATAATCTACTTCCTCAAATCATAATTAATGTTATTCTCTCACCTCATTCTTGGCCTCTTTCTGCACCCCTGTAGTATAATGCAAAGCTTCCTGATTCCTGACTACCTTCCCCATGGCCATATAACTTCCTGTAAAGTGACTATATCCAAGGGTGATTTATCTAATTCATGGGTTAATACCTCTAGCGCCCCCGCTATTGTACAAAGTCCTAACATTCCATGTTCCTAGGAACATGTCGCTATGTTTGAGCCTTTGGCATGGGTTCTCTGAAGTAGTCCCCGCCCAGAGAACCGAATGGGGGACTATTTGACCTCTGGACAATTTTACCCCAGTTGAACCCATGACTGCATTTCATGGCGGTTGTATTTTTACGGTGAAAGATCGTCACTCTTTCGACAAGATACTTTTTTCATCTAGCTTATCACCTTCGACCAGTCCGGCATGTGTAACCCTATTGGCAGCAATGCTACTGCCGGCATAGCTCTGGGGATCATTTAAACACGCAAGCCACTCCACCATGACAAGGTAAAGATACCATGGAGGTGGGTTAATAATATAGAAATTCTAATTTACAGTTGAAATGCAAACATTACAAAAATAAATGTTAATATTAAATATTCTTATGCAGTTACTGTGAAAAATGAAAATAAATTAAAAATAATTATAACTAAAAAAAAAACTCCTGGCGCAACAGACCTAGAAGGCCCTTAGCCTACCAGCCGGCTGCTGGCCTCACAACCATATGTGTCAATCACAGAGGTAATGATCATTCAGACAGTGTAGGGGTGACATGTGGTCAGCATGTCGAGTCCCCAGCCGTTATAGCTGGTTTTCTCAACCTGGAACTACTACTTATTGTAGCTACCCAAATGCCTCATGATGCTGGGTGGGCACTGGTCCCACAATGGCCAAAATACCATGAGAAAATTAGCTCAGTGCCAAGGCTTCTTGCCTTAACCATTCGGCTACGGCGCGGGATGCTTAATATTTAATATGCTTATGTATTTACTGTGAAAAAATAGCTAAACAACTCTTATAACAAAAGTAGACAATAGTTAAATACAGGTACAAATACAGTAAAACTTGTTTAATCCGGAACGTGAATAATGCGGGAATATGTCCAATGTGAACTAATTTATTATCCTGGCAAAATAATAGTAATTTTACGTGTATTTACTTTGTATAAAACGGAATCTGTCCAACACAGAAACGGAAAGATATTTCTACACAATCCATGAAAAAAAATGTTTATAAGGCGGAAAGATTGAGAAATAAATTAGTTTCCACTTCATTGAATTCCCGTTAGGTGAATTAACAAAGAATGATGATTCCTGCTGCCAGCTGAAGTAGAGTTTCTACCTGTATCTGGAATTTTCTTTCGGCTTCACTGCACACCCGTTTTGCAAAATACAGGTTGGTTAAACAAATATTTGGCGTGTGACATCTGTCTTACAAATAACCAGTGCACTGTAAAATCGTAAATTAGTTTAAGATCCAAGACCGATTATGTATGTATCTTTCACTGGTAGCATTCTGAATTTGCGGAATCATATGTATCATTGTCATTAAACGAAAAAGTGAAAGTGATTAAAGATAAAGAAAAACAAACTCACAATATGCAAAATAATGACATTTAAATGTTGAAAAATCCAAGTTTATGAGATTTTAAAACACAAAGAAAAAATAATGAATGAATACATGCAAGGAAAAGGTTAAATGAGAAAAAAAAAAGATAAAAAACCTCCAAATTTCCGGACTGATGCTCCAAAGTCAAGTTCTAGCTGTTGCTATTATCCTAGGGAATAACGATTTGAAGGAATCTTCAGGTTGGTTGTGGACAGTTTTAAAAGATGACACAATGTAGAATGGAATGAAATTTGCGGGGAATTAAAGGATGTGGACGGAAGTATAGTTAGTGAGTGAAAACAGAAACTGCATACTTTATTTTCAGCATACGCGCCTAAGAGACATTTTTAACGCTGACAAAATGGACTATTTTCTCACGCGTTACCGTCGAAGTTGCTCATACATACTATACTTCACTTTCCAAAGGGAGTGGAACTACAATTTATCCAAGGTACATAAAAAGACATACGGTGCTGTATAATCTAAGATTGGTTAATTTTTCTTTTTTTAATGTGGAAAAAAAATCGGTCCCATGTGACTGTGCTTTGAACAAGTTTTACTGTATTATTAAAACAATGTATACAGATTAGGCAATGAAGAATTATTCTGTGAATGAAACTACGTATAAATAAGTTCTAGGTTCTAGAGTAAAATCATACTTTATTTTGTGTTTGACAGTTCTTGATGTTAAGAGTTATAAAGATGAGCAGCAACTATAGTGGAAAATGTTGAATGGAGTGAAATATAACATTGTAAAAACTAATTACATAAAATCTCACCATTTATTGTGCATTTCAATCTTCTACAAATACATTATATACAAACATTCATATATCATATAAAATTAACATTTTTTTTAAGGCCTCAGTGAATGATGCTTAATCTATAGTTTGTCATCGTTCCCTTCATTATATTTATTTTAATGGTAAAACAGCATGTTAAACTATTAATCTGTGCAACATTGAAATAAAAATATAACAGAATTTTGGTAACAAAATAAGTACTCTGCCATTTTAACATCGAAAAATATTAACTCTATTATATTTGAAGATAAAAATTTATGCCTAAACTGAGATTTGAATCCAAGGTTTCTGCTTTTCTATACCAGCACTCTAATCCACTAAGCTATTTAGGCATCTCAATTTAAACAGAAATTTTTCAGATTATACAGGATTCAGATTCATAATTCCTCTTACGTGTAGAGGCTACTCAATGGATGTTTTTGATGAACCCATATCTGGAAATGCATAATTTTGTTGTACTGATGACAACAATCAGCTTTAAGAATCTATCTGACAGTAAACAACCCATGTTGGCATTTAAAATCACTTCATATGTATATTGTGTTTAAAATCTTATGTACTACTTAATAGGTTCCAGATAGGGATTTGATTTTCCTACAGAAAGTACTAGTTCTTGGAAGATGTACCTCTGTATTATTGAGCAAATTTGGTTGCACCAGCACATTTTTTTTTTTTTACTTGCCATCGGACATAATCTCTAACTAAACCAAACTCCATGGCATGACAGGCCTAGAAGGTCCTCGGTCCACCAGCCAACTGTTGCCCTCACATCCACACGTGCTAATCATAGAGGTGGACAATCATCCAGCCAGTATAGGGGTGAATGTCAGCATGTCAAGTCACCAGCAATTGTAGCTAGTTTTCTCAACCTGGAATCTCTATTTACTCTAGCTACCCATGATATTGTGTAGGCACCTTTTCCATATTGGTCAAAATTCCATGAGAAAATTTCTTCCCCCATGGGGATTTAATCCAGTGCAAGTTCCAAAGCTCAACAAAGGCCTGATGCCGTAAACTTCTCAGCTATGGCAGGGGATATCTGAACAAAATCTCACTTCAACATTTGAATTAAAACCACAAAATTATGCATATACTAAAATGATCACAGGAAATGGGGCAGCAACATTGACACATTACAGTAAAAGCTCCTTATTCGTGTAGGATTGTTCCGCAAATATGCCGTGAATACAGAAACTGCAAATATGGAATGGTAATTTGTATGGATATATAAGGGATACGTTCCAAAATAAAATAAAATTTATCAAAATAAAATCAATTAATTAGAGATTTTGAACAATTTCTATTAATTATTATTGTTAGCTTTAGGAAAGGGCTTAAAGAAGTTAGTAATTTTTTCCTGTTTTGTCGCTTTTAAAAGGTCTTTCAATTCAGATTGATATTCAGCAATAGAATTCCTTATTTTGTCTTCAGATTTCTTGATGAATCATAAGTTGATTCATTAACATTGAAACAGCGTGATATAAACGCAAATGACTCGCCAATGTATAAATGGTCAAACATTTCTGTTTTTACTTTAAGTCGCAACACTATTTTTTTCCCCCTTCGGAACTAATTTTCTTTTCTTTTCTTTTACTCGACATTATAAATTGGCAACAAAGTAGAAGAGCCACGTGTTATTCAATCAAAATTATTGCAACAAATGACTAGTTGAAACAATAAAACACCGATCATGGTGAAGGCAGAATTTATAATGGATGTAATGGCACATGAGATACGATGCAGTGGCTTTTAACAACGAACTTTAGCCTTAGCGACAATAAGTTTTGTTTTACTTTGATATTAATTTGTCCATTTGGTTTGAATCGCTTTTTGTAAAAGTCTCCTTGGCATGTGCCTGCAGTAAAAAAAGTTGCCGATGCGGTAATAAAGAATACTAATCCTTCTAATATATGGACTGGACCCGCAAATAAAGAAACTTTTAACCAAAGAATAATGAAAATACGAATAAGGGGCCTTTACTGTACATAAAACCTATTTGAGAAATGTCTAAAGTGTAGTGAAAATCTATAGTGAAATTTAACAAGAAAAATATACAAGCAATAGAAAAAACTTGTCATAACAAAGCACTATGCTCAATTACAGAAACAGTAACAGCACCAAAAACAGCATTATTAAGAGGCATATAATTATAATAACCCCATACAAAATGATTGATGAACTTCAAGCTATTCAGTTCTACAAAAATTAAATGTGACAAATCGAAACATAGTTTGTTTCATACACTTGAAAACAAAAACAGAGGAATTACTCACTAGTTATCCAAAAGAAAACAAAATTCATCAAATGCTCCAACCTGTAAATCCAATCACTTACAATGAAATAAAGATAAACTCTTCACTCACAGAGAATATCTCAAAATCTAAACATACACCATAAAAACTTCCATAAACCGCCCTGGAAACAAACACAAGATATTAAAAAAAAAAATTGCTTCACGCATACTGTATTTCCTCGCATAATTTCCCTTGTAGGTTTTTCATATAATTTTTTTTCATCCACCTCTGATAAAAAAACTCTTGCCGCGATAGGCCTACAAGGTCCTTAGCCTACCAGCCGGCCTCACATCCACATATGTCAATCACAGAGGTAGATGATAATTAGCCAGGGTAGGGGTGACATGTGGTCAGCATGTCGAGTCCCCCAGCTGTTATAGCTGGTTTTCTCAACCTGGAGCCACTACTTATTGTAGCTACCCAAATGCCTCACAATGCTGGATGGCACCAGTCCCATACTGGCCGAAATACCATAAGAAAATTTCTTCCCCCATGGAGACTCGAACCAGCGTAAGTCCCGTAGCTCTGCGCCAAGGCTTCCTGCCTTAACCATTCGGCTACGGCGTGGGACTAATCCACCTCTGATACAATGTGCATTACCTAGGCCAAAAATGCAGGTACAACTTTGGACACTCTTATAAAGATTTCAAGTATAACACAAAGAAATTCATGGAAAACCAACGTCGAATCCATCCTCTTCTACGAAGACCTAACGGTATCTGCAGTCTCTGTCACCCGAGCATCTGTTGTCATCACTATGAATAGAGTTACATATCATTATGCATTGGTAAGAGTGTTATTCCGTCACAGCGTCAGTGTCATGAAACTCAACTATGGGGGAAAAAAGTATAACAGATACACAGCAAATTTTAAGTTAGAAGTGGTAAATTTCACCGAGAAAAATGGAGTGAAATACGCCTTCAATGTGATCTACTGCACTTTTTTATTCTTTCAATTTCTCAAAATCTCTTTGAGAGCAAAGTTCAGTGACCATGATGTAATTACCGTACATATCTAATTAATAGTGTTCTATACTGTGAAAGCATATTGATATTTTCATAGTCATCACATAATTTCCTCCCTCAAATTTTCACTCTCAAATCTTGAAAAAAGGGGGAAAATTACTCGAGTAAATATGTTACACTGATGGCTAGTGAAGGATATCATACATGATTATAAAGGCTAAACAACATGATTTTGTAATCATAAATGGACATGGTCCCACAGAAAATAAATACAATGGATATTTGAAAATTGTCTTAGGAGATTTTAATGCAAGAATGGGATGGAAAAATATATTCAAGTCAAAAATAGGCAAATTCAGTTTTCATCAAGATAATAACAATGAGGTTAGATTAGTCACCTTTGCCACATTAAAGAATTTTATTGTCAAAAGCACAACATTCCAGCGTAAGAGTATTCATTAATACACCTGATGTCCCCTGCGGTGAAATGCAAAACCAGATAAATCATGTATTAGAAAATAAATGCTGGCACAGTAGCATAACTAACATTAGACAGTTAGGGGACAGACTTCAATTCTGATCAGGGTGAATATCAGAGAATGGTCATTGCTTATGAAAACAATAAACACTAAAGATGACTCTGAAGAATTTGACAGTGACGTGCAGTAGTCAGAGCAATTACCCCAGCTGTATGACGAAAATATGAGTTAGAGCATATAAAAACTTACTGCCTTGTATTTTTTTTGTTAGATCTGGTAAATCTGGAGTTGGCCTACCTTGTTGAATAAGGTCATTTTTCTCACTGAAAGGTCTGTACGAAAATTATCTACAATATAAATTACAGTCACTTACATTCATTTTAATAAACTGACAAATCCATAACACTTTTAAACATGTTAATAATGCATTTGAATGAACTCAATGCCGATATTAGATTCAACTGTTGCTTTCCACAAACGATCTTCCGATCGACATAACATCAGTCGCCAAAGAAGTACTGAAGATGAGACCATTATGGTCTTGAAATCGCGATCTACTTAGAAGATTTATATGAGGAGAGGTAAGAAATATTTAATTTCACCGTGATATATATACACGTTTGTAATAATTCAATTGTTGTTATTCAGATATATAATACAAATAAAGCTTCTTAAATTAACATGTTGCTATACCTGACAAAACGTACCGCATAATTTTATTTATTTATTTTTTGTATTTTGTAAAAATATAACTAACATAAATATTATAAATTTAAAAAAAATATTATTTCTAAAAATTTTATTATTGAGGAATTGGTGCTTTCCAAATCAGCCAATCATGAATGTTTCATGAATCGATAAATCGAAAGGTCATTCGACCTTGTGTATACTTCGAGTTGTGATGTTTCTGGGTTCAGCTAGCTGGTGTCCAATAAAAAAATTGATGGAATAAGACACAAACTTCGTCCAGCAGGTTATCGCTGGTCTAGTGTGGGTTATCGCTGGACTTCGCAGGTAGATTCATTTAGTGGGTTATCGCTAATTCATCTGCAGTGAAATAGCTGGTGTTGGTGGGGATAACACTCTACATGTTCTTCTATGGAGATAATGTGAATATGCAGAATACAGCAGGAATTTTGAAGTTCTTGTGTAATTAATTTGAATGAAATTTGGCAAATATTTTATTTTAATCTGAAATTATTAATATACTAATTACCCCGGCAGTGCTGGGGTTGAATGCACGCCATTGGAATTTGAATTAAAAAACTCGAGAAACTACGATCTGTGGCACTATCGAACATAGGTTCCATACATCCCTATCCCGAGCTTCAGATAAAATTAATAGATTTGAAATACTGGAATGTACAGCTAAAGATGTTGCAACCAAAGAACAGATGAAGTAAGAAGCAGTGTTCCTGGATGACAGAACATTGGATGTGTAATTACTGAAGATGTAACCACTAAGATTACGAAACTGTCCACCGCTGTGGTCTCGAGGTAGCGTGCTGCCCTGTCACACAGCGGGCCCGGATTCAATCTCCGGTCGGGACAGTTTTTCTGGGTGAGGTTTTTATCAGGGTTTTTCCTCACCTGTAAGACAAATGTCAGGAAAACTTTAAGGCCCAAACGGTCCCCGAAATCATATGGCCATCGCAATCATCATCATTCATATTCATCTTAGATTAACACTCATCATATCATCGGGGCAACGTAACCCCACCTTCCAGGTGTCCCAACCTCAGAAGTGGGTTACAAGTACGCCATGCCAGGAGAGAACACCAGGAATGTTGAAAGACAACATGGGGCATTTGCAAAAAAAAAAAGTTACGAAACGGTCTAATTAGAAGACAGGATATGAGGTGAGATGGAAATAATTTTAATTTTAAATTTTATCCTCTTTTATCTGAGGTGTATAAGAGGAATTCTGAATCACCCTATAAATTAAGGCAGAATTTTTATCACTCAGCTCATATTCTGCCTTAATGAATATACCTCATAGTGAGAATTCCTAAAATAAGTAGTCACCCTATAAATGTTATTACCTTACTTGATAAATATCACAGTCATAAAACTAAATATATACATACACTGGACAAGATATATTACATTAAAAATCAGAATATTTGAAATTATTATACACAACTAAGCTAGTACGTTTAATGGTAAAGAGAACAAAAATATGCCAGAACTGAAAATTGAATCCTGGACCTTCAGCTCAAGCCCCAGGGTTCAATTCCTGGTTCAGGATACATTTTTCTCTTTACAATCAGACTAACTGCAAAGATACAGTTTTTCTCATGAGTGACAATATTTCATTATTATTATTAAATGAAAGTAAGAGCATCATCAAATACCTTAAAATTAGGAAAATGGAAATATATTTTCTGCATAAAATATTTTATACATGATTTTATCTATTAACCTTAATGAAATTCATGTATCTTACGAAGAAAATATTGTGAACATTAATTAGTGGGCTGGTACTGAACCCCTATCATTGTGTATAACGGAAAGATTTAATGGAATAAGTACCTATCCACCATTTTACAGATGTTCAGGAAAACAAGGTTTTATTACTTCTGCATCCAGTTACATATATGAGATGTACATAAATAATTATATTTGAAGAAAAAAATACATCAATGAATGAGTAATTTTTTATATCTTACCTCATAGTTTATATTTTCTTAAACGCGGGAACTGCAGTTCTCAAGAGGAAACGTCCCTCCCATTTTCTTGAAAACTGCAGTTCCCCATGTTTAAGAAAACATAAAGGTAATATATTAAAAAATTACTCATTCATTCATGAATTAAGAACCTCAAAATGTTATTTCCAAGCCATGCTTCGTTACTCCCCCCCCCAAGGCAAAAGATCGCTGGACGTCCAAAAAAGCACTGGATGGAAAATTCCTCTTTGAGATCGTAACAGGCCACATGGCCTAATACTTGCATGGATGATGATAATTATGTTATTTCCCACATTTAACTATGAAGAAAATATACTCTCAGACTGAGGTTTGAACCCAGAACCTTTGTTTGGCTTTGTATGCCAATGCTCTACTGTTTGAGCTATCCTAAGGACTCCAATCTAAACACAAATTTTGCTCTTATACATTATTAATTCCCGAGACTGCCAAATGTTACGAATTGTTGCTCGATTGCGCAAATGACGGCTTCATATTTAAGAAGACTTTTTTATTGGAAAATTAAACATTACTTTATAAAGCCATTAGAGCTTCTTTCGATGTTTTTATTATAAATTTAACACTTCTCACTGATAAGAATTAAATGAATCGTGATTTCTTCTTACCTCATACTTCTATGTTTTATTTAAACACAGCACTGCAGTATCAGCAACCCATTGTCACCATCCTCAGCTGTTTTCACGACTGTCAATTTTTTTCTTTTGCTAGTAATTATCCAAACTGCCATCTGGTGTTCTTTTGAAGGAATTATTTTCTAAACTGCCATCTGTTGTATTTTTGAAAACTTTGTAATCAAGCTCGGTTGATCTGGAATCTCAAAGTTCATGGTTCTAGTATGGTTTTTTTTAAATATATATATATTTTTTCCCAAACTGTTAGATCCAAAAAACAAAGTTCTTCAAAAATACAACAGATGGCAGTTTAGAAAATGGAACACCAGATGGCAGTTTGGATAATTACTGGCAAAAAAAAAATTGACAGTCATGAAAACAGCTGAAGATGGTGACAATGGGTCGCAGATACTGCAGTGCTGTGTTTAAAAATAACATAGAAGTATGAGGTAAGAAGAAATCACAATTCATTTAATTTTTATGAATTGAACCTCATAATGTTAAAAATTCCCAAATTTAATATATAAACTTCTCACTGAACCCAGGACCTTTGGCTTTCTATGCCAAAACTCTACCAACTGAGCTACCTGAGCACTAAAATCTAAACTCAAAAAGCATTGGCATAGAAAGACAAAGGTCCTGGGTTCTAACCCCATTCTGAGTATATATTTTTCTCTTCAAATATAATTTGTCCATATTTAATACTTGAGATTGTTGTATGTGTCATAAAATTATGAAAAAAACATGGACTCTACATATTGAGATAACATTTTTGTTATGCTAATAGATAAAAACATGTATGAAATGCTTATACCAAATTTCTAGAACAACTTTGTATGTTTTAAGGATGTTAAGTCTTAATAAGAATCAAATGAACCGTGAATTCTTCTTACCTCATACATCTATGTTTTTTTAACACAGAACTGCAGTATCAGGAAATACATCCTTCTCATCGTAAAAACAGCTGACAATGGGAATGATGTATTTCCCAATACTGCAGTTCTGTATTAAAAAAAACATAAATGTATGAGGTAAGAAGAATTCATGATTCATTTGATTCTTATTAAGAAAACCTCATAATGTAAAAATTCCCAAATTTATTATATTAATGTAAAGTCTTATTGTAGCAAATTGTCCTTTGCATGATGATGTTAAGCCTGAAGTATATTTGGTTTTATTGACAGGAGAAGACTCTTTGCAAGCACCACTTTCAACTTTTCTCTTTTCTTCATCGTCATCTCCCTTACACTACACATATACTGATCCTACACTCCACTCTGTACATGATTCAAGTACACATCACCTATGTAACAAGGACTGCCAATGTAGTGCATAAATTGAAAACAGGTCATATTAATGCCATCTACCTGCTGACCACAGAACTCAAATCTCAAAAATATACAGTGGGTGGAACTGGAACTCACACATACAAAATAAGTCTTAATAAAAATGTAATTTTTACATAGCTGTCTGACATTTATACCAACTATATGTAAGAGAAGTTTGGACTTAAAAAAAACTCAGTTCCCGATATATAAGTCTTCAAACAAAAATAAAAATATATAAAACTTATGGAGTGCTGTCAATGGGCAGTATTCTCCTAACAAGTTATGTCTTTTAACAAATTTACTTATTGTCTTTTCAAGACAGATTGTAAATAAGCAATGAAGTTATAAAAAAAATATAAAACTTTATTGAGACCTGTTGTCATCTATGGCTGTGAAAGTTGGGCTCTAACAAAAACTCAAGAAAATAAAGTTAGAATATTTGAAAGAAAAAATATTAAGGAAAATATTTGGCCCAATATGTGAGAATGGAAACTGGCAAATTAGATATAATGATGAATTATATAAACTATATGGTGATGTGCACCGATATCTTAAAAGAATTGAAGACTATGCCAATTTTGGAATATATTAAACAGTACCAACTAATATTTAATTTTAGGAAGTGATATTTTGTGGTTATTTTAATCATATTATTTTTGGTCTGATCATCTTACCTCACTATTAATGTTGATTTGTTCTTGAACATTAATATTGAGGTAAGATGATCAGACCAAAAATAATATAAGTACCAACTAAATTGGAAACACCATCTTGAAAGAATGAGTTCAAATCGGATCCCCAAGCTGTTTATAATTATATACCAAGAGGACGAAGATCTCTGGGCCGTCCTATGAAAAGCTGGAGGGAAAATTTTCTATAGGATCGTAACAGGCTTTGGTCTAATACTTGGAAGGAAGAAGAAGATATGGTGATGTAGACAACATTAAAGCAATAAAGATGGCAAGAATTAGATGGGTGGGGACAACTCTACAGGGAAGAGGAATCAGACATATGTCGTAGAGTCACATTGACAACTATAATTGGAAACTGAAGAGTTGGACGTCCTAATATTAGATGGCTGGACAGCGTTGAACAGGACCTGAGAACACTGGATATACAAGAATGGAGAGGGAAGAGGGACAAATGGAGGCACATTGTAGGGGCGGTCAAGGCCTGCAACGGGCTGTAGAACCAATAATGATGATAATATGTAAGAGAATCATGGTTTCTGTGATATGACCAAATTGGGTACTTTTATTAAAATTTTCCTTTATTCTTAAATTTAGAAAGGACTTATATATCGGTAAGAATGTACAATCTGATAAGACATTTCATGACAGAAAATAAAATTGCTACAACAAACAAAAATGCTATAAGCATTTGTACTGAATAAAAGGATGATACAATTCCATATGTCAAAACATTCATAATAACTCGTAAAAAAATTAATATAATCTTTACAATAAATAGAAATGTTTAAAAACAAAGGATCACAAAATCAAACTGAAATGCAAAACATAGCAAATTAGGTAACTTCTAAATGTTAAGCCTCTTAAAAGAAGTTCCCATAAATGATTAAAACAGAAGAAATGCAGATCTTATATCTAAACATTGGAAAGCAAGAAGGAAAATGATTTCACTGTTAAATCCAGAGCATTAGATACATACATAATATTCTGAATTTATCAACAAAATGTTTAATATGGAAAATTGTAGACATAGATAAACTTATTATGGGAGTAAAATGGTACTCCACACAAGTGAGAAAACACCTATCTTCATGAAATTATTGAAGATGCAAATAACTGACCTCTGAAACACATTTAAAGGTACCAATGATAGTTTAAATGGCCTGTTGCTCCAAGCAGTGAACTATAATACTAAACACACTGTAGTTTAAATTAAAATTTTAAAAATGTATCATCTTATCTCACAAAATATGAGGTGATTTTATACATTTTTTAATATTTAATTAGTAATACCTCATAGTAAATAAGTTGAGTCTTTTTTCATCTTATCTCATATTCATCGATTTCTTTCAGCACACATTTCAAAACATATTTGTTTTATCTTCAGCTTGTCCACATGATGATGTCTATATTGTCATCCCTGGATGTCAACTTCTACTCCGTCTTTTTGTGGTTCAAAGAACTTGCATATTAAATCTCTGCCAGGGAATTTCAAAATTCATGATTCTCTCCATGTTCCTCTGGATGTATATTTTTTCCCATATGGTGAGTTCATTTGTGTTTTTTGTTTTAATCATTTGGTGTTATAACCAGAAAAGTTATCCTTATGTAATAATAATAATTTGGGGATTCTTTTTATTTAATTTTTAATTTAAATATAATAGATGATTTTTGTAACATCAATGTGAAATGTAACAATGATTATGCCACATATATTGTTATGATAAACAATAGGTACTGAATTCACAGGCAGAAGTTTATGACACAAGAATGTTCAAATAATGTGATCTTAAGTCGGCCGAACATTAAAAATATGATTGGTTATCGAGAAATGAAGACGGACGTATCGTATTCTTTCTCGATGATATCATTACCTATCAGAAACTGACAACATTATAATTTTCAACAGAGAAGAAGAGGAGATGGCTACAAGTATGTGACAAAGATAGACACCATTAAATGGTCTCCATATAAAAGTTTAAATAATTAGTGTATTTATTGAATTATCTTAATTCAATATAGAAGAAAAACAAAAATAAAAATGACGTAAGTCTGGTGAAATAAAAAAAATTATGTCAGAAATAATTTAATAGTGCCGTATATTTAAATAAATTAGATAGCATATAAAAAAAAGTGAATATACGACTATAAAAATAATTTGTATTAATAATTACATATTATTAAAATAATATTTAAAGTGAGAACAATATAATTAAAATAAAATAAAATAGTGAATACTACCTAGTTGAAGATTTATTAAATCAATAGTTATCAAATTAAAGGATACAAATAATAATTCGAAGTTTCATCTTTATTAATATTTAATTTTAGGAAGTTATATTTTGAGGTTATTTTAATTATATTATTTTTAGTCTGGACATCTTACCTCAATACTTATGATGATGTCTGGAAAAGCTGACGATAAAACAGAATTGTTTTGAAACATGTTCAAGAAAAAATCAACATAAGTATTGAGGTAAGATTTCCAGACTAAAAATAATATAATTCATCTTTATTGCTTATTTATTGTGTAATAAATAATAATTTACAGAAGAAGTATATGTTTTATTTGACTATTTAACTCATGCCCCAAATGGGAGTCAATGACCAATCACGTTTCAATGATTTCTGTTTTACAACCAATCAGAATCGTGTTTCACCAAATATTTATCAGTGTTATGATTACCATATTAAAGAAAGCTCCTCCTTACAATATTGCGTTCCTTTGGCAATAAATAGTATGATCTGGTTGCAGTGATAAACAATGAAGCAGTAGAAGCGTACCTAGCGTTTCTCATTTGTTTTCAAACATCGCCGTTTACATTAAATATATAAATATTTTAAAATAACTATAGTTAAATAATGATTTGTGAGTAAACAACTTAATTTTATTCGTTAAATAGTCCTAACAATGCCACTCTTGATTTCCAAATTCTCTAGATAAATTCACTCCTCACTTCGTGAGTCGTGAATTTATCGATAATTTGGAAATCACTCGTGGCATTACTTATGATAAATTTTCATACTCACCATAATTGTGTTAATCAACAGCTCTCCTGAAAAGATCTACATGTTGGTGCAAATAAATAAACGAGAATGGAATATAATATATAATAAAATGAATTTATCACTCTACACTGTTCCAAACATTGACTCCGCAACACGGGGGCGAAAAGAATCAAGTACACACCATCCCAGAGTTTACGTCAATTTTATGTTTTTTAACCAAACATGAAAAAGACATAAAATCAATGTCTTCTTCTTCTTCTACTACTAGGTTTAGGCTATGCAGTCTGTTCCGGCGAAGTTAAAAGTGGAGTCCATCTTCTACGTGGTCGGCCAACATCTCTTGTTCCTCTGGGATTATACAGGAAGGTTCTTTTTGGTATTCTTTCGTTGTTCATTCTCATTAAGTGTTCTGTCCATTTCTTATTATTTTCGCTGATTTTATCTTCAATTTTATATATATTTAATTCTTCTCGTATAGTTTCATTCCTTATTCTATCCGCTCTTGTGCATCCTTTCACATTACGTAAAAATAGCATTTCCGCAGTCTGTATCCTGCTTTTATCTCTTGATTTCATTATCCAATTTTCACTTCCATACAACAACAAAGGAACAGCCATTGTTTTATATATAAAATCAATGTAAAAACTAAATTATTAAAACAGTTAGAAAACACAAATGATCTCACCATATGGGAGAAGATATACATTCAGAATAACAAGGAGAGAATCATGAATTTTTTAATTCCTGGGGAGAGAGATTTGATATGCAAGTTCTTTGGACCACAAAAAGAGGGCGTGTAGAAGTTGACATCCAGGATGACAACGTAAAGAACATCAATCTAGACAAGCCGAAGATAAAACAAAGATATTTTTATACTAAATAAATCAACGATTATGAGGTATGATGAAAAAAAATTCAACTTATTTATTAAGAGGACCTACTCTTGCAATTCACAATACCTCATGGTGTTACTTCCTACAAAGTTCACACTCTATAGTTTATACGGATGTTATTATGATGTGGCAAGAATTATCAGTAACACAATATCCTATTAAGTTATGTAGGTAGGAAATAACACGATGAGGTTTATTTTAATATTGTTTGTTTCTTCGCTCACCTCATACTTCTTAATTCCCAAGCAGACTCGAGTTTCTTCACTTCATTTGTGTCATTCTCAATGCTGTATTACGTTCACAACTGATGTCGAACGGCCTCCTATCCTGCACACTGACCTCCGCACCATCTGATAGCTGACCAATGAACTTCCAAATCAATCCCCTCTCCTTATAACCGGGTATTTCAAAATTCATAGTTGTGTTTTTATTCTTGCATATGTATATTTTTTCCCAAATTGTGAGTTCCTTTTGTTTTTCCAATTTGTTTAAGTAATTTTGTTTTGGTTTCTATGCTATGTTTTTCTGACAAGGCATGTGCAGCTATTGCAGATTTTTCTGTTTCTCCATTTTTAACATTTCTGAGGTGTTCCTTTAAACTTGTATTTAGATTCCTTTTTGTTTTTCCTATGTATATCCTTTCACAATCTTTACAATTAATTTGATAAATTGCCAATTTTTTGCAGTCTTCAATCTTTTCATTTCAGAAATGTTAAAAATGGAGAAACAGAAAAATCTGCAATAGCTGCACATGCCTAGTCAGAAAAACATAGAATAGAAACCAAAACAAAATTCCTTTAAACAATTTGAAAAACCGAAAGGAACTCCACCAATTTGGGAAAAAATTTACATATGCAAGAATAAAAACACAACAACGAATTTTGAAATACCCGGTGATAAGGAGAGGGGATTGATTTGGAACGTCGTCGGTCAGCCATCAGATGGCGTGGAGGTCAGTCTGTAGGATAGGAGGCCGTTGGACATCAGTTGTGAACATAATACAGCATTGAGAATGTCACAAATGAAGTGAAGAAACTCGAGTCTGCTTGGGAGTTAAGAAGTATGAGGTGAGTGAAGAAACAACTAAACAATATTACAATATATTTTTACGTACATAAGAGAAAAATTTGCGTCTAGATCATAACTCGCCTCGGTAGCTCAGTTGGTAGAGCACTTGGCCCGGAAAGCCAAGGGTCCCGGGTTCGAGTCCCGGTCTAGGCGAAAATTTTTCTCTTTAAATATAATTTATCCTTCTATGAGAAGTGTTAAATTAATAATAAAAATCGTCAATATTACAATATCCTATATCTAAATTTCTCTCACTCATTTTCAGGAGTGACAGTGTCTGTTATTTTCCACACCAAAGGCACTTCAGCTGACTTAGGTCGTGGTCTTTTTTTCGTCATTCTTTTTCTAAATTCTTTTTTTGTCTGAATGTCATGATTACCTTTCTCAGTTTCTTCTGAAATATATGTTTGTTTAACACTAAAATGCACTTCTTTCTTATGAATGATGTCATCATAATTTTCAGTCTTATCAGTAATTTCTTTATCAACACTTTCAGAGTTTCTCCATGAAACAAGTTTTTCTGGAGATTTCTTTTTTACTAAAATTATTATTTTGGAACATTTGTCTGTAAGGATCATCAGCAGCTCTCCAGTTTTCATATTTTAAAGCATGATTATCCCTACCATTATTCTGATGCTTTATAGGCGAGTTTTCTATTCTTTCATTTATTTTCCTGATACCAGGTGGCATATTATCTTTTCTAACTGAGGAGAGATCACAATTCTTTTTCTTGTCTTTCTTGTGTAGTTTTAACCAAACCTGTGCTTCGTTTTCTGATAAGCGTATGTTTTTATAGTTACTACATGTTTCTTTAGTGCTGTTGACATATAATGTATTGCTGAATATGTAATCCTTATGATAGTACTGACTAAAAATTGGTTCACTTTTAACATACTGCATTTTTATCCAGGAATGACACAAGAGGAGAGGAAAACGCTGTGTCCAGTAATTCACAAATCTGTTGGGAATTTCACCAAGAGTTTGTTGTGCTTCTTCTGATAATTCACGATAATGATGTTTCTATAAGAGAAATTAAATTTGAGATTAGAATTATATAGCCTTACAAGGTATATGCATGTATATGTATGTGTATATATATACAGAGGACCCAGAGAAGAAAGTGGACAAGTTTCGCATACATGCCACAAGTGGCATTAGTATAGAACTACTAATGACATCAACATTTTTAAATTTTTTTCTGGTACTAAATATGAAATTCAGCACCGTCTGGTGGTAAAATCATGAATTATAATTATACAATGCCATCTAGTGAATAATCATGGAATTGAACCTTTAGAGGAATAAACAACATTTTAATTTATCTTAAATTATGGAATTATTTATACCCAGCCTCTACAGCTAAAGATTTTTTTTTTTAATTTTAACAGAAGGGAAGAATGGAAATAAATAAAACATGTTAATTTATTACTTATTTTAGGAATTCTCACTATGAGGTATATTCATTAAGGTAGAATTGTTTATCACTCACCTCATATTGTTTATTAGAAATGGCTATACACTAACATCACTCTTCCTAACCTAACAAATCTTAGAATTTTATCACTTATAGTAGGTTTTATCTTTGAAAATAGATTCACATTAAAAATGTAAACAAGTTTGAATTTACTTATAAATTAGAGTAGAATAAAATCTAAGTAATGATTTTTAACTTTCAATACTATATGATTTTTACAGTACTGTCTACATAGAACAAAAGGATAGCAGTTAAAAACTTCAATTTATAAAATGGATAATTTTCCATAATCCAGAGTGAACACGACGTGTGCCTTGTATTTGTTTTATTTAGTTACATATTCTGTTACTACGAAACAGCGCTACCATTCTAGTTTGCTCGTTGTAGTTCATCGTAAACGACCAAACATTTTTAGATGTCACTGTACTCAGTTTTCCATCTATTCAGGTGCTCTGTGATATATATATATATATATATATATATATATATATATATATATATATTTAAGATTTTAAGATTTAAGATTTATTTAGCCTGATGGAGTTAAGGCCATGTGGCCTTCTCTTCCACTCACCAGGACAAACATATATTACATAAGAATATAACAATCTTAATTAACTCTAATATTAAACACTAAGTAAAAATTTGATCAAAAGATAATATCTAATATACATATTACGATCTATAATACAACCAGTTAATATTAGTTAAAATTAAGACTAAAACTAATAATAAAATGTATACAAGCAAGGCATATTAAATTGTCCCTGTCTAGTGTATATAAAAAACAGGAAAATAATGAGATATAGAAAACTAATTTTACGATTATACAATATTTAAAACAAAACAAATAAAAATATTTGTTATTCTTAATATTATTTACATAAATAATTAAATATATTAATATTGCTAAAAGAATACTATCAGTGAGGTGTATAAGTTAGTTTGTTATTAAATAATTCTTTAGTTTGTTTTTGAAGGATGTTATAGTTTGACAGTCTCTGACATAGGGTGGAAGGGAATTCCATGTTTTGGTAAGTGACACCGTAAAAGATAATGAATAATATACAGTGTGATGAGGCGGGATATAAAGGACAATGTGCTGATGGGATCGAGTGTCAAGATTATGTGTGTCGGATAGTCTGATGAAGCGGCGTGATAAATAATTAGGCGATGATGTGTGAAGTATTTTATAGAGAAGGGATAGGGAATGGACAGTTCTACGATCTCTTAGACGAAACCACGATAATTGTTCCAGGGACGGTGTAACATGGTCAAATTTGCGAATACCACAAATAAAACGTGCGCAAGAATTATGAACACGTTGAAGTCTTTGAGTGGAAATAATATTTAAGTCTGTAAAAAGAGTGTCACAATAATCAAAATGGGGCATTGCAAGTGTTTCTACTAACATTTTCCTAAGGGCGAATGGCAAACAATTTCGTACACGATTTAATGAATGTATTATTGAGAAGACTGTTTTGCATGTATGGTTTATTTGTGTATTCCAATTTAAGTTTTTGTCAATAAATACTCCTAGAATTTTTACTGTCTCACTATAAGGGATTTGAACTCCGTTTAGTGACACATGCGAAACTGTGTTTAGGTTAATTGTAGATAATAGTCTCTGATGACCCATAATGATTGATTGTGACTTTGTAGGATTTAATTGCAGTCCATATTTAACTGTCCAAGTCATTAGTGAGTCAAGATCCTCGTTAATTTTGGCAACAGCGTCATTTAGTGAATATTTGTCTGTGTGGATGTAGATTTGCATGTCGTCTGCAAATAAATTATGTTTGCAATGCTTTAGGGAGTTAGATATGTCATTTATGTAGATTGAAAAAAGCAAAGGTCCAAGTACCGAACCCTGTGGAACCCCAGCTTTACGGAAGGACCAAGAAGAACATAATGTATGATTTCCTATAACAGATTGCTGGCGCTCATGAAGGTAGGAATTGAACCATTTCGTGGCACTATCAGAGAGTAAGAGGTTTTTAAGTTTATGCAACAATAAGTCCAAGTCTACCGTGTCGAATGCTTTACTAAAATCCAGTAATGTAAGAATGGTAAGTTTTCGATTATCAGCAGCTTCGCGTATGTCTTCGCAAATATTTAGTAGAGCAGTATTTGTATTGTGTCCTGTCCTGAAGCCTGACTGAAATTAATCTAGAAGGTTGTAATCATTTAGGTATTCAGTCAGTTGTTTATGGACTAATTGTTCCAGAGCTTTTGAAAGAGTAGGTAAAATGCTAATGGGTCGAAAGTCGTTCGGGGTTGAGGGCGTTTTAACTTTAGGCAGTGGACGTACGAGGGCTTGTTTCCACAATGAGGGATATGTAGAAGTTTGTAGTGAGGAGTTTAAAAATATGAGTTATAGTAGGTAGTATAGCTTCGATTATTTTATTCAGTAAAGTAATATTTATACGGTCAGTTCCTTCTGCTTTGGTTTTTATTCGCATTATGGCTTTCTTTACGTCGTAGTCTGTAACATATGAGAAGTGGAAATGTTCTCTGTCGGGTTGATTTGTCAGTGATAATTCATTTATTGTTTGTTCTTTATCCTTTGGAGTAGTAGTTATACCTAAACACACAAGGGCCATCTTAATGAATGACATATATCTTACTTTTTCATCCCTCTTACACTTAAAAATTGAACAACTTGAAAGTATTTAAAATATGGTCAGAGTAATATTTAAAAATCTCACCTCACAAATCTCACATTTTTCCATGATACTGGTTTCAAACGGAATCTCATCCATCTTCAGTCAAATCTCCGACTGATGAAGATGGACGGGATTCCATTTGAAACTGGAATTGTGGAAAAACACGAGATTTGTGAGGTGAGATTTTAAAATATTACTCTGACCATATTTTAAATGAATATTTCCTCATAATGTTACTTCCCAAAATTAATTTTAAATTAGAATTTGAAACTATTTTGAAATTTAAAATGGCATTCACTACAACATAAAAAAATAGACATTAATGCATATTTATATGAGAAATTCAGCAATTTTTTAAACTTAAAAATTGTTATAAATTCTATAACAGAGAAGATAAACTTTAGATTTTTGAGGATATGGCTGCTTATTTATCGAGAATTTAAGCAATTTTTTAAATTTAAAAATAGATTGAATCTCGGTCACTCCAAGTGGACAAATTTTTCTCTAGAGTTTCTCTCATTTTCCCCAGCCACAAATTTCATTCCGCCATGAAGGCCTGTTAATTGAAGATGCATGAACAATTATCCCAGCTATCGTTTTAATATTGCAGTTCCTTCTTTTTCCATACTCATCTCATCCATTTCATTCACTTGCCCCTATGGCTGTGTACCAGGCATGGTCGGCTGGCACCCTTCACATTCATAGACCTCTAAAATGGGGTTCATCTCATCTCATCCCTCGACTCAATCCTGAGTTAGACACGAGTTGAGGATAATATATATATAAACAAAAAAAAAAATACTTGTAAGTTTAGCATTCTACTTAATAATACAAACAATAAAACTAGCAAAATAATGAAATTGCAGAATCTGTTATTTTTTGTGAAAGACACAAAATTATAATGATTAAACCTTCAAAATATATTTTTAAAGAATAGACATCAATATTTCAACATAAGATTAGCCACCCAAAATGACGTCCCCCCAAAACACACAGCATCAGTAGACTGATTAGACCTCATAATAATGAGAAAATTAAAGAAGAAAACAAATCAGGGATTTTAATCAAATTAAATGTGAAGAATGTGAAGAAATTCTACATAGGAAAAACTAAAATAAATTTGAAAACGTACAGTGAAAGAACATCTCAGGAATGTCAAGAAAGGGGAAGTAGAAAAATCTCAAGTGGCTGCCCATGCATGGTCTGAAAAACATCTTATCGAGAAAGAAGGCTAAATGATTAAAACAAAAAAACAAAGAACTTACTGTTTTGGGAAAAGAATCTTCCATTCAAAAGATGTCAAAAAGAAGAAATTAACGAACTTTGAAATTCCCGGTGAAGAAATGACCTGGTTTCGAGGTTTTTCAGTCAGCCAATGGAAGGATAAGAAGGACAGCTCTTCAAGACGACAGAACAACGGTCGTGACGATACTGAGGATGGAACAGAAACTATGTTCCGCAACTAGTTTATAATCAAATAAGAAGAACAATATGAGGTGAGTGATAAAAATATTCTACCTTAATAGTGAGCAACTTTTATTACAAATAATATATTTTTTGCATGTTTCTCAAAGAAGAATAGCTTGAGAGTATATTAATTAATTAGTAAAATGAGAACCTACCTTATTTCGGAGAGCTCTCAAGAGATCTCTAACACTTGTACCGCGGTAATTACGGTATTTTCGAAGATCCTGAGCCACTTCCCAATCAATATAATTCCGCCAGTCCTCTCTAACTACACAGTAGCCATCTTCCTCCAATTCTTGCACCACCGGACTGACCTCATCTTCTTTCTCAACACGATCACTCACATCCTGTATTATTATCTCTCATGAGTAATTAAGTAAAGTATTTTTTTAATAAATAAGATGAATTTGTTCATCTTACCTCATAGCAGTTGAGTTCTTTTAGGAAATGTTTCAAAACTAACTTCTGTTTCATCTTCAGCTTGTCCAGACTGTTCATTTTTATGTTGTCGGCCCTGATGTCGACACGTACTCCATTTTTAATTAAATTTACAGGGGAGGAGGAAACACTATGAGGTATTTATATTAACACATTGGTGACCGACAGCTCTGCGTTGCACCCACCGCTGCTGGACCGGACATTTCTGTCAGTAGGTGTGACTTTTAAATTTTAAACCGTGCTAGCACAGTGTGGCTTTTACATCAATATATTTACAATCAATAACAATAATGCATAAGTAAATCTTTATTAGTGTTCTCACCAGACTTTCTAGTAGAAATTGAGAGTTTGATAGCGTTGGAAATATTACCTTTATGTAAAGGCAAAGTGTAAAAGAGCATACGTAGCGAGTTTCTTTTCTTGTGTTCACTAAAATCGCGGAAAACTTTGAGGGTATTTTTCTCTTTCCAATCACAGTTGGTGTTAATTTATTTTTCTTAATGCCTTAGCCTCCCTGGTGGGTCGTGAGGTGGTCTCCTAGAAGTGGTTTCTTTTCTCTCTGTCTTTCCTCGTCTTCTCTGTCATCTGTTCCTAATTTCACGACTGCCAAACAAGAGGCTGTTTCAAGCAAAAAACTCCTGTTTGACATTTTGCTGTTAGGATTTTGAAATTTATGGACCCTGAAAGCATTAAAGAGTGTACAATTCTGAAGCCACAATACAACTTTCTAGCACCATTTCACTATTTTTCTAAGGATGGAGTAATATGATAGGTATTGGTCAGCCCTGTCTACACCCTTGCATACTTGTTATATTGAAGTATTCAATAGGGCATTTTTACAACTTTACTTCTCCCACTCTCGTGTTGCCTGATGCAATGTGCTAACCATTCTTACATCCTTTTATCTTTCCATGTTTGTAGCAAAAGGTCCCCCTTACTACAAAAACACTTTCTCCTGGTTTGAGTTTATTTCCTGCTTCCACAAATGATTTTGGAAGCCCTCTGTTAATCTTTATTGCTTCAGAAGCTCTCGTCTTTCTTTCGAGCAAATTTTCAGCTATAGCCACACTATTATAATAATTATCCTGGTGGACATGATGCCACAGATATAAATTCGGCTCCAGAAAGCAAAATAGAGTTTCTTTTAATTTTTCCACTCTGCAAAATATATTTACAGGTTACATACGTATCCCATAATCGCCTAACTACCCGCACTAAAATTCCATATTTCACCAGCCGTCTGTCATAAAATTGTAAACAATTCTGTAAAGTTGGCAATTTCATAAAAGAGAAGAGAGGGGTACAAATACAACTAAAATTTATTTCACAATGAGAAGAAACAAAATTGAATGCTTCATTCAAAAGCGAAGAGGCAGGGAAGCCATAGAAAACGTAAAAACGGAAATCTCCGTGACCGGTCGTCTAGCGCTGGCCATTTAAACACGGAGATCTCCGTGGACCGTCACCAATGTGTTAATAAATGAGATGGAGAAAATGTTTTAACATCTCACCTCACGAAGTTGCGTGTCTTCACGATACCGGTTTCGAAAGTATAGTATTACTTCCATCTTCAGTCAAATTCCAACTGTTGAAATTTCATCATTAACAAAGGTTAATAAAATCTACACCAGATGGCAGTTCAGAAGATGATGTTAGCAACGAAATTTCAACAGTTGGAATTTGACTGAAGATGGAAGTAATACTATACTTTTGAAACCGGTATCATGAAGACACACAACTTTGTGAGGCAAGATGTTAAAACATTTTCTCCAACTCATTTATTAACGTACTCCATCTTTTTGTGGTCCAAGGATGGAGTAGGAGTCAACAACCAGGGTTGACAACATAAAAAATCAACAGTCTGGACAAGTTGAAGATGAAAACAGAAGTTTGTTTTGAAACATGTCCTAAAAGAACTCAACTTCTATGTTCTATGAGGTAAGATGAAAACAGACTCATCTTATTTATTAAGAAGAACCTCATAATGTTACTTCTTATTGTAATTCTATATTTTTTAATTACACTATATCTGACACCAAAAGAACTAAACAATAAAACTCTGAGTATGTATTATCTTAGGAAAAGTATTGCTCTAAATCATCGTTTCCCAACCTGTGGTTCGCGAACCCCCAGGAGGTTTGCCAAAACTTTTCCATAATGGTGGTTTCAAGGTTAGGTCTATTATTGTTTCCTTCATTTATGCAGCATTGTAATAATAATAATAATAATAATAATAATAATAATAATAATAATAATAATAATAATAATATATAATAATAATAATAAATAAAAATAATAATAATTATTATTATTATTTTAAAATTAAATTAACCCTATAATGTCCCTTGCTGCATATGTGTAACATAGGGAATTTATTACATTATTTTCACCATAAATTAATATTTACCATGAGTGCCCAATTAACAGTTATGTAACAACATTAGGAATGCATTTGATTCTGCTACAACTAGGCCTACATGTTGTGTAACTTTTAAGTTGTAACTAGAGTAACTTTAGGTTTTAACTGTTAAGGGTTAAGTTAATTTAAGATTATTAATCTTTTGCTTGGAATTACATTTTATGCGTGTTTACTGTAAGTATATTTAAAAGTTACCCAACTCAGATCGTTGTGGAGGGATTCGCGAGTCGAAAAAGGTTGGGAACCGCTGCACTGAATGATACACAGTATAATTGAGTAAGCATGGAAGGAAGTAATGAAGAAAGTGTGTAGCAGAATGTTTATAATTTAATGCAATGTTTCTCAAAGTGTGTTCCCCAGAACTTATGGATTCCATCAATTCCTGATGTGAAATTATTTACTTTTAATCTCTATAATATAATGTTATAAAATCATAAAAAATCTTTACAAACCGATGAATAACTATTTGACAAACAGAAGTGTCATATTACAAACAAACTCGGCAAAAATCTTTAAAGAAGTACCAACGGCTGACCACAGGGATCTTGCTGTAAACCTGGTCTCTGGAACATCATGTACAGCTCTCTTCTGAATCTAAACTTCATAAATTAATGAGTCATTTTTACATCTTACCTCACAGTTTATGTTTTCTTAAACATGGAAACTGCAGTTTTCAAAAGGTCAATCCCTTTCATTTTCAACCACCATTATGACTAATCGATAAAGTTGGTAGACCAAGAATGATGTGAGAGAATAACATTAAGAGAAGTAGATTATACAGGGAATGATTGGAAAATATTAGCTCAGAATAGGGATTATGGAGAGCTTATGTCTGTGCAGCCATGAACCTACAGGTTCGATAGTGCCAGTGAGTTAGTTAGAATTTATGTATCTGGAAACTGATTTATCCAGAAAGCAAGTCTCAAGAGATTTGATGTAGACTTTCATGGCCGGAGTTGCTGTGATGATCTTGAAGATTTTCAGGCTGTAGGCCATGGTCGTGAGGCTTGTAGTTCCCTGACGTTTCGCCAGAGATTGCATCTGGCATCCTCAAGGGTTGTCTTGAGACTGGCCAGTCTCTGGTGAAACGTCGGAGAACTACAAGCCTCACGTTCACGGCCTACAGCCCGAAAATCTTCAAGATCATCTGAAGAGATTGTTTGCTGGCTGAATCTAACTCCTTATTGGCTTATAAGGAATCCTGCTACCACATACGGCATTCAAAGGCAATAATATCATAAATGTGTCACAATAATAATTAAATCTTACCTGAAAAAATGTAAGTATTTGACTTCTGTTCCAGAAAATAGGATGCAATCTGACCGCATTTGCTGGAGGTCGCTCCATGGGATCTGAACTTATCATATGTTGTATGAGAAGCTTTTGAAAGAACTTTTCTTCTCCTTCTAAATCATTAAGTCTGCAATAAGGTCAAAATTATTAATATATACGTAAATTAATGAGTCATTTTTTTAACATCTTACCTCATACTTTATGTTTCTTCAAACACGGGAACTAGTTTTCGAGAGAAGGATCTCTCTCATTTTCAACCGACATTATGACTTCATAATGTTATTTCCCATATTTAACTGTGAAATTATTAATATAATTTGTTTGTTTTGTGAGTTTAACATTATGTGCTCCACAAAAATACTTGCTAATCATGAAAAACTAAGAGAAATTTGAAAACAAGATTGAAAGAACATCTCAGGAATGTCAAGAAAGTGGAAGTAGAAATATCTGCAGTGGCTGCCCATGCATGGTCTGAAAAACATCTTATCAAAAAGGAAGCTAAATTATTAAAACAAATAGTAAAACCAAAAGAACTTACTGTTTGGGAAAAGATCTACATTCAAAAGAGCTAAATGAAGAAATTGATGAACTTTGAAATTCCGGGGAGAATGACCTGGTTTCGAGGTTTTTCAGTCTGCCAATGGAAGGAGCGAAGGATGGCTCTTCAAGATGACAGAAAAATGGTCATGATGATACTGAGGATGGAACAGAAACTATGTTCCAAACTAGTTTATAGTCAAATAAGAACAACAATATGAGGTGAGTGATAAAAAATTCGACCTAAATTTGGTACAGATATTTTTTTAATCAAAATCAAAGTGGCATTTTTTAAAATCAAAATCAAAGCATTGAAAATTCTTTAAAATTGGTAGAAGAATTAAGTAACATATCAATAGAGCCTAATGATAAATTGGTTTCTTTCAATGTTGTTTCTTTGTTTCCAAGCATCCCAACAGAAAATAAATATTTTGAAAAAATGGCTAATTTTCCTAAAATTGAAAATAGTAGAAATAGAAGAGTACATAAGTTTAACAAAACTTTGTATTGACAATTCGTTTTTCACCTTCAATGGAAAATTTTATACACAGATTTTGGGTTTGGCAATGGACAATCCACTGTCACCATTTTTGGTTAATTTGTTTATGGGTTGTCTAGAATGTCACATCACCAATGTTTATCCAAGGATATTTAAATGTTGGTACATATATGTTGATATTTTCTCAGTAATAAATTCAAAACATACAGAAGATGCATTGAAACTTCAGGACAAATCTGTGAAATTTATTATGGAATTGGAAAAAAATAGTCAAATCCCATTTTTTGACCTGAATATAATTAGGAATTAACATCAACAAAATACTGAATTTAATATACACAGGAAAGATACCCATACAGATAATTACATTAAATCATATTTAAAGAGAGAAATTATATGCTCAAACCGGGACTTGAACCCGGGACCCTTGGTTCTCTAGACCAAGTGCTCTACCATCTGAGCTACCTGAGCAAGTACCGATCTAAACGCAAATCTCTCTCTATATACTTTGTAATTCCCGCCCACCAAATGCTATGAAGCCTTTGCTTCTATCTAGGAGCCGCCATTTGCAAAGATAGAAGAAAAGGCTTCATAGCATTTGGTGGGCGGGAATTACAAAGTATATAGAGAGAGATTTGCGTTTAGATCGGTACTTGCTCAGGTAGCTCAGATGGTAGAGCACTTGGTCCAGAGAACCAAGGGTCCCAGGTTCAAGTCCCGGTCTGAGCGTATCATTTTTCTCTTTGAATATGATTTATCCATCATTGAGATGTATGAAATTAATAATAAAAACATTGAATTACATTAAATCTTCAGGTTTTAATCATATTGCTCATAAACATGCAATATTCAACAGTTTAATATACATTCATAGTTAAATATGGGAAATAACATTATGAGGTTCTTAATTCGTAAATTAATTAGTCATTTTTTACATCTTACATCATATTTTATGTTTCTTTAAACACGGGAACTAGTTTTCAAGTGAAAGATCACTCTCATTTTCAACCGACATTATGACTACTGGATTTTCATTGGAATCTCCATCAATAACGTTGCCATCTGGTGTTGATTTGATGAACTTCGAGATGAGTAGATCCATGAATTTCTAGATTCCTGATGAATGTAACCACATCTCAAAGTTCATTAAATCAACACCAGATGGCAACGATATTTATGGAGATTCCAATGAAAATCCAGTAGTCATAATGTCGGTTGAAAATGAGAGAGATCTTTCTCTTGAAAATAGTTCCCGTGTTTAAAGAAACATAAAATATGAGGTAAGATGTAAAAAATGACTCATTAATTTACGAAGTTTAATATACAGATTAACAAACATCCCATTAAATGAAGAAAATTTTAAGAATAAATACAATACATTTTAAACATAGCAGCATTAAATTGTTTTGGAAAGAAGATAATGAATAAGTTAATAACAAAATAGACTTAAAGAATACACCACCCTAAAACCTGATTCAAAAGAAAAGAAACAATTCAAGAAAATTACTTATCATCCTGGAACACAGAGAAAATTTCAAAAAAATATTTAACAAATTCAATACTCCATTAGCACCGATTAACAAATTTAGTCCGGATAATCTACTAATAACTAATAAAAAAATTAATGTCCCAGATAGTAAAAAATCTGGAATTTATGAAATTAGTTGCAATGATTGCAAGAAAGTGTATAAAGGAAAAACTAAAAGGAATTTAGAAACTCACATGAAAGAACACTTTAGAAATATTATGGTGAAATTGAAAAATCGGCAATTGCAGCTCATAGTTTACTAGAGAATCAAAAAATTGGAAGAGAAACTAAACTTTTAAAAAGCCTTTGGAATTGACAGTTTGGGAGAAGATATACATTCAGAAGAATAAGGATAGAGCAATGAATTTTAATGTTCCTAACGAACAAAACCTAATCTCAAAGTTTATAAAATCAACCACAGATGGCAGCTTGGAAGATGTTGATGGTGGAAGGATTTCGTTAGTAGGAGATTTGACTGACAATGGACGGGATTCCATTTGAAACCGGTATCGTGGAAAAACATGAGATTTGTGAGATGAGATTTTTAAATATTACTCTGATCATGTTTTAAATATCAATATCAATTATTATGAGTAGAGTCTGGATGTTAGGCACTTAAAAAATTCAAAATAGGAAGGCAAAAAGGCACTAAAAATTCAAAATAGGCTCTTACAAAAAATGGACTAAAATATAAATTTTTACAGCCTTACGTACAGAATATGAACATATGATATCAATAGCATACGAAGATATCAGAGATGATTTTGGAACTTGTTTTCTTTTTTTACAAATAGCATACTTATGTTTTGCAGTGTGTACATGCTGTGAAACGTGACACTTCTTCACGCAATTCACTGAAATTTTACACACTGCAAAACAATATTGAATGTCACTTGAGAATATTTCCGCACCAAATTCTTTCACGAAATTGGTCAGTTTGTCTTACTGTTTACTATTGTCCGTTCTTTAGGCATCGTAAAACAACTGTTCTAAAGGTAAAAAATAAATAAATAAATAAGCCACTTACACTTGTCGCACCACTTTGTCTTTGAAGCACGTGTCTGTGAACAAGGACTACAGGCTGAATTCAGTGTTTTCAACATAAAAAATAATATTGCCAGTCACTTAAAGGTTTCTATGCAATGATATGTGTCATGAAGTTTGTCCATTTCAATTAATTTCATTGAAATTCTAAGTTAATTTCGAGAAAAAATGGCAAATAGGCATTTATAGACATTGTAAGCTGAAATAGGCATTTATAGGTAAAATTAACTTCATGGAAAATAACTCTAGGGTTGTCGGTATGAACTTATATGAAGCCACTTTTACAATATCTATAATAAATAACTGTAGGCATTTTCCCTAACATCCGGTCTCTAATTATGAGTTAGTTATTTTGACTCACTTCATATTTTTTGATTGTCTGCAGACTATAGTTTCGTCGCATATATGCGACATTATCGATGTTGTTTATGGTCGTCATCCTGTAAGTTGATTTATATTCCCCCTACAACCTACAAGATAACAACTAAAAATAACAGTCAGAATGCATCGACAATCGCATAGATGCAATGAAACTATAGTCTTCAGACTCTCAAAAAAATATGAGGTGAGTCAAAATAACCAATTCATTAATAATTAAAAGAAACCTCAGTGTTATTTCCTACAAATATTAATAAAAAAGTAATTATCAATACCTGAAATCTCCATTGGATATATTGCCTTGTCTTGTCAATGGATCCCCGAAAGGATGTTTACCATTAGAGAGGACATAATAAAATACACATCCAAGAGAGAATATATCCACAGAACGTGTCTGAAAATTAGAAAGTTTTTAACATTAGTAAATTTATATTTTAAATTTGAAGAGAAAAATATACGCTTAAATCAGGATTTGAACCCAATGTCTCTGGTTCTGTATACCAGTGCTCTACCACCTGAGCTTTAGGTATCAAAATTATTCGTAGATTTTTCTCTACACTAATACGATTCCCATGTGCCAGATAGTAGTGAACTTCTTTCATCAATGTCATCTAGTGACTTCTAAAATAAGAAGACTTTTAAATGGGAATCAATACCACATGCGTAGCCAGCGAAGCTTAAATTTGTTGTTTAATATTATATTTGAAGCTTGAATTTTGAGTTTCCAGAAGAACCAAATTTGATTACAAAGTTCTTCAAATCAACACCAGATGGGAGTTTATAAAATTACTGGCTTAATGAAAAATTGACAGTTGTGAAAACAGCTGAAGATGGGAATGATGTTTCCCGATACTGCAGTTCTGTGTTAAAAAACATAGATGTATGAGGTAAGAAGAATTCACAATTCATTAGATTCTAAAAAAAAAAAATACATGCCTGAATCGGGATTTAAACATGATGTATCTGTTAATATTATTCGTTTTTAAACATCTTAATGATGGACAAATTATATTTGAAAAGAAAAATATATTAAGTTATGTAGATAGGAAATAACACTATGAGGTTCTTTAATATTGTTTATTTTTTATTATTTCACTCACCTCATACTTCATAAATCATAGCAGACCCTGGGTTTCTTCACGTAATTTGTGACATTGTCAATGCTGCGTCACGTTCACAACTGACGTCCAACGGCCTTCTATCCTGCAGACTGACCTCCGCGCCATCTGGTGGCCGACCGAAGAATTTCCAAATCAGTCCTCTTTCTTTATAACCGGGTATTTCAAAATTCATAGTTGTATTTTCATTCTTGCATATGTAAATTTTTTCCCAAATTGTGAGTTCCTTCGGTTTTTCCAATTGTTTAAGTAATTTTGTTTTGGTTTCTATTCTATGTTTTTTCTGACCAGGCATGTGCAGCTATTGCAGATTTTTCGGTTTCTTTCTCCATTTTTAACATTTCTGAGGTGTTCTTTTAATCTTGTATTTAGATTCCTTTTTGTTTTTCCTATGTATATCTTTTCACAATCTTTACAATTAATTTGATAAATTCCCGATTTTTTGCAGTCTTCAATTTTTTAATTTTTGTTGGTTTTTATTAAATTACCTAAGCTGTAATCATTTTTCGGTGCTAATTTAATGTTGAATTTGTTGAAAATTTTTTGAAACTTGTCAAATACGAAAGGATGGTATGTGAACTTCTTGAATTTTTTGCCTATATTTTTATCTGTCTGAAGAGTACTTTCATTGATGACTTTTTGTTCTTTGAATTTATTTATTTTCTTGTGTATCATTTTCTTGTGAAAACCATTATCCTTAGCAATTTGTATGATGTGTTCTTTCTCTTTATTGTAATTTTCTTTGCTCATGGGGACATTCACAAGTCTGTGTGTTAAACTATTAAATACTGCCTGTTTGTGTGAAAAATGGTTAAATCCAGTAGCTTTTATATAATTGTCGATGTGAGTTTCTTTTCTGTAGATTCCAAATTCTATTTTCTTTTTTTCTTCATTCCTAATCAATTTAAGGTCTAAAAATGGTATTTCATGATTATTTTCTATTTCCACTGTAAATTTGATTGTTTTATTTTGAATATTTAACAGTTTAATGGCATCTTCTAATTGTTTCTCTTTTACTATTGCTATGATATCATCTACGTATCTTCTCCAAAATTTAAACATCAAAGGATGTGCTTTAGTTACATGACATTCAAAATTCCCCATAAACATGTCTGCTAAGAATGGTGATAATGGATTTCCCATTGCGAGTCCTGATTTTTGTCTAAAGTATTTTCCTCTAAAGGTGAAGAACATTTGATTTAAGCATAATTTTGTTAGTTTTATGTATTCTTTAACGCTATCAATTTATCAAATTAATTGTAAAGATTGTGAAAAGATATACATAGGAAAAACAAAAAGGAATCTAAATACAAGATTAAAAGAACACCTCAGAAATGTTAAAAATGGAGAAACCGAAAAATCTGCAATAGCTGCACATGCCTGGTCAGAAAAAACATAGAATAGAAACCAAAACAAAATTACTTAAACAATTGGAAAAACCGAAGGAACTCACAATTTGGGAAAAAATTTACATATGCAAGAATGAAAATACAACTATGAATTTTGAAATACCCGGTTATAAAGAAAGAGGACTGATTTGGAAATTCTTCGGTCGGCCACCAGATGGCGCGGAGGTCAGTCTGCAGGATAGAAGGCCGTTGGACGTCAGTTGTGAACGTGACGCAGCATTGACAATGTCACAAATTACGTGAAGAAACCCAGGGTCTGCTATGATTTATGAAGTATGAGGTGAGTGAAATAATAAAAAATAAACAATAGAAAAATATATGCCTAGACTGGGGTTTGAACCCAGGACCTTTGACTCTCTATGTCAATGCTTTTCCATCTAAGCTATCTAGGCCCCAATCTAAACGCGTATTTTTGTCCATCATTAAGATGTTTAAAAACGAATAATATTAAAACTGAAAGTAGCACTACTGGCTTTATAAGTAATGTTTAAATTCCCAATAAAAAGTCTTCTTAATAAAGAAGCCACCATTTGCAAAAATTGTAGCAATGGCTCATAGCATTTGGGGTTAGGGAATTAACTATGTATAAGAGAAAAATACGCATTTAGATTGGAGTAGCTCAGATGGAAGAGCACTGACATAGAGAGTCAAAGGTCCTGGGTTCAAACCCCAGCCTAGGCGTATATTTTTCTTTTCAAATATAATTTGTCCATCATTAAGATGTTTAAAAATTAATAATATTAACATTAAAAGAAGCACTACTGGCTTTATAAGTAATGTTTAAATTCCCAATAAAAAGTCTTCTTAATAAAGAAGCCGCCATTTGCAAAAATCGTAGCAATGGCTTGTAGCATTTGGGGTTAGGGAATTAACTATGTATAAGAGAAAATACGCGTTTAGATTGGATACCTAGGTAGCTCAGATGGAAGAGCATTGACATAGAGAGTCAATGGTCCTGGGTTCAAACCCCAGTCTAGGCATATATTTTTCTTTTCAAAGATGATGTATCTGGTTCATTGTAAGTTCAGTGTAAGAGCACTGGTCTACAGAACCAGAGACATCGAATTCAAATCCTGATTCAGGCATATATTTTTCTCTTCAAATAAAATGTTGGTGTCACATCTAAACATCAATGATACAAATATAAAAGAAGTAAAATCATATAAATATCTTGGTTCAACTGTAAATGGAAAAAACTATATAGAGGAAGAAATTAGTAAAAGAATTTCTTTGGGCAATAAAGCTTATTATGCAAATAGAATACTATTCAAAAGTAAACTTGTCTCCAGATTAACTTAAGTTAAACTGTATAATACAGTAATAAGACCGATTGTAACTTATGGCTGTGAAACATGGGTACTGAAGGAGTCTGATAAATAAAAACTATTAATCTTTGAAAGGAAGATCTTACGGAGAATTTTTGGACCAATTAGAGAAAGCGATGGCACATGGCGCATATGAATGAACTCTGAATTAAATAATCTAATATGAAATAAAAATGTAATAAACCACATTAAAGCTCAAAAACTGTGCCTGTTTGGACATATAAATGGAATGCAGGAAGACAAGCTTGTAAGAAGCATATACAAATGGAAACCAATATGCACCAGAACAGCTGTACGCCCCAAAAACAGATGGCAGGATGATGTTATAAAAGATATATTAGAAATGAAAATTGGAAATTGGCCAGTCTGTATCCAGAATAGATTCAGGTGGAGAAAAATTGTTGAGGAGGCAAAAACTTCAATAAGGTTGTAGTTGCCTGCTAAAGAAGAAGAAGAAGAAGTCACGTCTAAACTATGCTGCCATACATAGCCATCTTCAAGTAAAATTAATTAAGATATACTCACAGTTCTGCTATTTTCTTCGAGCATTTCTGGAGCTATCCAGCCCTGTGTGCCAGTTGCACCTGATCTTCTTGAGAAAGATTTTCTTTCTGCTTCTAATTTTTTACATAGTCCAAAATCTGATATCATAGCTCGAACTTCGCCCTTTGCATTAGGCATTGAAAGTAACACATTATGAGGCTTGATATCACGATGAACTGCAATGTAAAGCAAAAGATGAGACAACATTTACCTTCTCCTAGGCAAAAGGTAAATTTTATTTAACTTTACAGGAATTAATCACTATGAGGTTTAATTTATGGTAAAATCAAATGTTTCTTACCTCTCCTCATACAAATCTTCTAAGTAGATCGTGATTTCGAGACCATAACGGTCTCATCTTCAATACTATTTTGGCGACTGATGTTATGTCGATCGTAAGAAACTCTTCTTCTTCCCTCTGTTGGTGGACCGATGAACCTCTGGATCAGGTCAGAATTTGCAGGAATTTCGAAGTTCATAAGTTTTCCTTTATTTTTCTGAATGTGGATCTTTTTCCAAACCGTGCGTTCCTTTTGTTTGTCTATTTGTTTAATTAGACTGGCTTTTGATTCAATCAAATGTTTTTCAGACCAAGCAGTAGCTGCTCATGCTTGGTCCAAAAACATTTAATTGAATCAAAAGCCAGTCTAATTACAAATAGACAAACAAAGGAAAAATATCACATTCAGAAAAATAAAGGAAAACTTATGAACTTCGAAATTCCTGCAAATTCTGACCTGATCCAGAGTTTCATCGGTCCACCAACAGAGGGAAGAAGAAGAGTTTCTTCCAATCGACATAACATCAATCGCCAAAATAGTACTGAAGATGAGACCGTTATGGTCTCGAAATGCGATCTACTTAGAAGATTTATATGAGGAGAGGTAAGAAACATTTGATTTTACGGTAAATTTTATATTTATAACCTCACACTAAAGATACCCCATGAAGGCAAAAAATCTTCTACAGTTCTTAGTCAGCAGTACAAGAATAAGATTATAATGGCTAATATTTAATTTTAGGAAGTTATATTTTGAGGTTATTTTAATTATATTATTTTTGGTCTGGACATCTTACCTCAATATTAATGGGAAAGCTGACGATAAAACAGAATTGTTTTGAAACATGTCCAAGAACAAATCAACATTAATATTGAGGTAAGATGTCCAGACCAAAAATATAATTATAATGGCTAGCCCAGTGCTCTGGCTAACTTTAACTATAAGGAAGTCTCAGTTACTCATTTTATTGGAAATTGAGTGGGCCCTAGTGGCAAATGAATGAAGAAAAATCTCCACCTCTCTACTGCCCATAATCTATGACTATTTTTGGTGCAATCAAATGTCTTGTGCAAATGCAGCTAATACGAGAGTGATTTGAGAAGTAAGTTCCGATATTTTTTTTCCAGAAAACACTATTCTATTGTTTATTTTTTATTATTTCACTCACCTCATACTTCATAATTCATAGCAGACCCTGGGTTTCTTCACATAATTTGTGACATTGTCAATGCTGCATCACGTTCACAACTGACGTCCAACGGCCTTCTATCCTGCAGACTGACCTCCGCGCCATCTGGTGGCCGACCGAAGAATTTCCAATCAGTCCTCTTTCTTTATAACCGGGTATTTCAAAATTCATAGTTGTATTTTCATTCTTGCATATGTAAATTTTTTCCCAAATTGTGAGTTCCTTCGGTTTTTCCAATTGTTTAAGTAATTTTGTTTTGGTTTCTATTCTATGTTTTTCTGACCAGGCATGTGCAGCTATTGCAGATTTTTCGGTTTCTCCATTTTTAACATTTCTGAGGTGTTCTTTTAATCTTGTATTTAGATTCCTTTTTGTTTTTCCTATGTATATCTTTTCATAATCTTGTGAAAAGATATACATAGGAAAAACAAAAAGGAATCTAAATACAAGATTAAAAGAACACCTCAGAAATGTTAAAAATGGAGAAACCGAAAAATCTGCAATAGCTGCACATGCCTGGTCAGAAAACATAGAATAGAAACCAAAACAAAATACTTAAACAATTGGAAAAACCGAAGGAAATCACAATTTGGGAAAAAATTTACATATGCAAGAATGAAAATACAACTATGAATTTTGAAATACCCGGTTATAAAGAAAGAGGACTGATTTGGAAAATTCTTCGGTCGGCCACCAGATGGCGCGGAGGTCAGTCTGCAGGATAGAAGGCCGTTGGACATCAGTTGTGAACGTGATGCAGCATTGACAATGTCACAAATTATGTGAAGAAACCCAGGGTCTGCTATGAATTATGAAGTATGAGGTGAGTGAAATAATAAAAAATAAACAATATTAAAGAACCTCATAGTGCTATTTCCTATCTACATAACTTAAACACTATTCTGTTTCTTATATACCAGTGAAAAGTACACCTTTCAATTGGATGGCATTATGCATCAACTGGCTATGCTAATGTGGGCTTGAGTTGGCTGAACATTAATATATGATTGGAGAATTGAGAATGGAGGCGAGCGAATTGTGTTCTTTCTTGATTAGGTAATAGCCAATCAGAACCTGACAACATGATAATACACAACAAAGGAAGAAGGGAGATGACTACAAGAAAGAGATGAACATAGATGCCATTAAATGCTCACTATGTAAAAGTTGATTAAAGAGTATAATAAGTTATAGTTTGAGTTAAATATAATAAAATGGAAGCTTGAAATTCGTAAGTGGACTAAACATAATAATATTCATTAAGTGTTTTTCAATTGACATAATTTTATTATAAATCAAATAGATTTGGGTTACAAAAAAGTAGTGAAGTGCATTCAATAACCTCTCCTACTTAAATCCAACCTCAACCTCACCTTCACGTGGTGCAACCTGTTTATAACAAACGAGGCTCTGGGGACCGAATCACAGCGGTATAACTGTTACATCAGGATTAGAGTAAATGCTAATCCTCCTTCATGCCTGTCCAGAGGCTTTAAGTGGCAGACCCACCACTGGACTTACTACTTTTCGGCTAGCAACCGACTGGTAGGAAATTAACTTGCTTTCAAGTCTCCAAAGGAAGATCTGTGGGTCGACCTTTTCGGAGATGGTGGGAGACCGTAAAGGGCCACTAGGCCTAATACTTGAAAGGCAGATGATGATCAAATAGGTTTCATCTTCAATATTAAAACTTGTTTATGAACAATAAAATAATTTATAAAAGAAAATCATATTTTATTTAATTAAAAAAGTATTACTCATCAATTGTGACAAGAACTAGGTCCCCTGAAGAGAGTGACATGCTGGTGCAACCCAGAAGAGAAATAAAATAGTTACACACTATTTTTTCATATTTACGAGTAAAATGAATTAAAGATAACACTGAGCAACAAAAAAGAAACTTTTTTGTCTCAGAAAGAAAAATACCGGTATGTGATTCTGATAGTATTTTTTCTCCTAAATTCAAATATGATATCGGTTTTTCTCCATCATGCAAGGTTTCCGAGAGACAGGAATTTATAAGTTCAAACACTTTAATATTTTCTACATTTGTAACTACACAATATTCGAACATTCGGACTCACCTAGAAAGTAAGAAATGACAATTTTCTGCTATATTTTGCCTGTGGAGCATCCCTCTTGATGGTCCAACAATAATCGGCCAGCATATTAGGATTCCATTTGCCTTGATATCTCTTTTCCATAGCTGAAATCTCCTGAGTTAGCTCATTTGGTTTTATTTTAAAATGGACGAAAAAATGTTTATTAAAAAAATAATTATATTTGAAGAGAAAAATTTTCGCCTAGACCGAGACTCAAACCCGGGACCCTAGGCTTTCTGGGCCAAGTGCTCTACCAACTGAGCTACCGAGGCGAGTTGCGATCTAGACGCAAATTCTTCTCTTATATACGTTGTAATTCCCTTGCACCAAATGCTTGAAACTATAGCTTCTATCTTTGCAAATGGCGGCTTCTTAGTTAAGAAGACATTTATTGGGAATTTAACACTACTTTATAGCCAGTAGGGCTTCTATTGACGATTTTATTATTAATTTAACACTTCTCATTGAAGGATAAATTATATTTGAAGAGAAAAATTTTCGCCTAGTCTGAGACTCGAATCCAGGACCCTTGGCTTTCTGGGCCAAGTGCTCTACCAACTGAGCTACCGAGGCGAGTTGCGATCTAGATGCAAATTCTTCTCTTATATACGTTGTAATTCCCTCGTGCCAAATGCTTGAAACCATAGTCATAGATAATTCTTACCTATGTCAAGAGAATGCAAATCTTCTAGGCCAGCTGTAGACTGGTATAGAATATCAAGTGCACTAAGTGAGGTACACTTAAACTTGCCCTCGACATGGCTATGGTTTCAAGCATTTGGCACGAGGGAATTACAACATATATAAGAGAAGAATTTGCATCTAGATCGCAACTCGCCTCGGTAGCTCAGTTGGTAGAGCACTTGGTCCGGAAAGCCAAGGGTCCCGGGTTCGAGTTTCGGTCTAGGCGAAAATTTTTCTCTTCAAATATAATTTATCCTTCAATGAGAAGTGTTAAATTAATAATAAAATCGTCAAAAAAATAATTATTTAAATCCATTAATTGAAATTGAAATAAAATAAAAACTGTGGGTGATGGAGAAATTCTGAATACATATTTGAAAACACGATAAAAAATTGCATTAAGTACAACTATTGGTACTCATGAGAGAAAAATCATGTTGACCAGTGTAATTAAATTCCATGGCAAAATACATTAAATATATTGTTTTATGAATATATGTTGCATTAAAAGTGTTTAAGTGGGTAAATAAATTTCTAATTAGCTACAACCGTGTCTGTCACTGCTATAGTGGAGGAGCTTAAGATGTAATTTATGTAATTGCTTACCTCCTGAAGTTATGGAAGGATATGCAAAAATGACTTAATTTTCCCATTTGGTTAGTAAAGAGCAGATTTTGCTTGCATAAAATAACTGAAGATAATTCTTACCTATGTCAAGAGAATGCAAATGTTCTAGACCAGCTGTAGACTGGTATAGAATATCAAGTGCACTAAGTGAGGTACACTTAAACTTGCCCTCGACATAATCTTGTAGCGTGGCAGCACATAGTTCAAGTGCTATGTATCGGAATTGTTTATCCTCTTCCATGCAGAAGTACCGCACTACATTTACATGTTCATCTGATTCACGGAGCAAATCCACTTCACGATCAGCAAACGTAAATGAACCAAGAAGTAGTCGTTTAACTGCTACTGCACGATTATCAAATGTTCCTCTGGAGATTAAAATATCTTAAACTGTATTAATTATATTACAATAGGAAGTACATTACGAAGTTCCTCTTAATAAATAAGGTGAAACTAAGAATTAAACCTCATAGTGTTCTTTCCCTGTGAAAGTTAAATAAAGGTGAAACTAGTTATTTTACCTCATATGAAACATCAAATATTTATGAGGTAAGATGACCAGATTCTCCTTATTTATCTTAAATTGTAATTTACAGAGTAAAACAATATCAACTAAGTCATATATATTCTTTTGAAAACAGACACATTATATTTAAATTAATGTTGGGAAGTAAACATTATGAGGTTAATTATATTATTTTTAGTCTGGTAAACTTACCCTTAAACGAAGAAGATTTCAAACATGAGAAAAAACACATAATCAAAGTAGCAAGAGAAAACAGGTTTGATGAAAAAATGGTACATAAAGGGACAAAATAACTTAAAAAATTAAGATAATAATCCAACCAATTTAACTTATAAAATTATAAAACTCATAGAGAAGTATAAAAAACAAAAAAATGATAAACAGAAGTACTCTTGAAAAAGAAGAACCACCTATGAGAAAATATAGGAATTTCACATATCACCCTTGGGTACATAATAAATTTCAAAATATATTTGAGAAGTTTAATATTAAATTAGCACAAAAAATAACTACAGTTTAAATAAACTAATAAAAACCAACAAAAATGAAAAAAAACTGATAAATATAAAGTCAAGAATATATCAAATTCAATGCATGGGTTGTGAAAAGATATATATAGGAAAAACAAAAAAGAAACCTAAAAATTAGAACCAAAAGAACACAAAAGAAATATTAAAAATGGGGAAGTAGAAAAATCTGCAGTTGCTGCTCATGTTTGGTCTGAAAAACATAATATAAATTCAGACACTAAATTATTAAAACAGTTAGAAAATACAAAAGAGCTGACTATTTGGGAAAAAATTTATATTCAGAAGAACAAAAACATAGTTATGAATTTTGATATACCGATGGAGCATGACCTTGTTTGGAGGTTCTTTGGCCAACCACAGGATGGAGCTGACATCGACATCCAGGTTGTGCAACATAATGCAACATAAATAAAACCAGTCTGGAAAAGCTGACGATAAAACAGAATTGTTCGTAAACATGTTCAAGAACAAATCAACATTAATATTGAGGTAAGATGATCAGACTAAAAAAAATAATATAATTAAGTCATATATATTCTTTTGAAAGTAGACACATTATATTTAAATTAATGTTGGTAAGTAAACATTATGAGGTTATATCATTATTATTAAGTGGAGAACATATTTTTAATAACTCACTTCATACAATTTCAAATTTCTTTGAGACCATTGGTTTCAAACAATTTTTCGTTCATCTTCAGTCATGACTCCAACTGTATGAACTTCTGATTGAATTTTCAGTACTTTTTATTTCCAAATTGAGGTAGTTCATTAAATTTTTTGGCTAGCCATTTTGATAAATTGTAGCATGTGGAGCCAATATTATTGACATCCATCCATAGTAATTCTGCCCGAGGGCAGGTCTTTCACTGCAATCATAGCATTTTCATCTTTACTTTGCAGCTTTACTAGGGAATTATAGGCGTGGTAGCTTCCCGTTGCTTTCCACACCGGTGAAGGATGATGATGATGATGATAATGATAAGGATGATGATTGCCAGATGATTTTCGGGGACCGTTGGGCCCTAAGCTTCCTGACATTTGTCTTACAGGTGAGGGAAAACCCCGAAAAAACCTCATCCAGCAGCCTGTCCCGACTGGGAATCGAACCCGGGCCTGCTGCATGACAAGGCAGCACACTACCTCGAGACCACAGTGGCGGACTATTATTGACAATAGGTCTCATTTTTTATTTCATATAATTGACAATAGATCTCATTTTTTTTATTAAAAAAATTAGACCTATTGTCAATAATATTGGCTCCTCATGCTACAATTTATCAAAATGGCTAGTCAAAAAATTTAGTGAACTACCTCAATTTGGAAATAAGAGTATTGAAAATTCAATAAAAATTCAAGATATTTACTTACCATCCAGAAGTTCATAACAAATTTCAAAAGATTTTAAAAAAAATTTAATATAACATTGGCTCCGTTAACAAATTCAGCCTGGGTAATCCTCTGTTAACTAATAAAAAGGTTAACACCCCAGACAAAAAAAATCTGGAATTTATCAAATTAATTGCAAAGACTGTAATAAGGTTCATATAGGAAAAACAAATTAATTGCAATAAAGTATATACAGGAAAAACAAAAAGAACACTCACAAAAAAGAACTCTTTAGAAACATAAAAAATGGTGAAATTGAAAAATCAGCTATAGCAGCATATAGTTTATTAGAGAATCATAGAATTGAAAAAGATTCAATGATTCAGCAATCCTTGCTGTTTTGTTTGTTTGTTTCATGATCTGTTATTGTAAAGTCCCATTGCTCATAAGTTCTGTACCCAAATATATAAAATTCATAGTCTGATCTATTTTCTTTTTTTTTCAATTTCTAATTTACATCATCGTAGTTCTTTTGATATATTAAAAATTTTAATTTCTCAATTGATATTTTCATGGTTTATTTTAGGAAGTAATATTTTGAGGTTCTTTTAATCAAGTTTTTTTGAGACTGGAAATATCTTACCTCAAATAATTTGAAATAAGGTATTTCCAGTCTCAAAAAAACTTAACAAAATTTTCATATTGTATTTTTTACATTCATTCATAAATTTATACAACAAGCATTGGAGATTATCCTCAGTGTTATCAGCATAACATATAGTATTTATTTCTTTACTAACGTGCAGCTACTCCTAAATAAATGTTAATGTGTTTCTACATTTACAATCTTCTTAGTATCAATGAAAGACAAAAATGGTTATTGTGAGTTATCCGTAAAAGATAAACATATGCTGTCGCAGACTTTTTTGTAGAGTTATTTAAGGTCTTCAATTCTGTGTACATTAATTTGGTGTATTTGTTATGGTTTAGGCAGCATAAGCCATTTAAGCATACAATGAGTTACTTTTTTTCACGTTTTCACTACAAAGGGTGAAGTGCTTGAGCATTAAAACTATCTTATAACCTTCCCGAGAAAATCCTGAACATTTTGCAAAAAGCCCCATCACAATCAAATGAACGGTATGGCAGAGCACGCTAGCCCGGGAATCTACTTATCCTGATCTTGGCATCAAAGACAAACAAAAATGGTTATTAAGAGTTATCCGTAAAAGATAAACATATGCTGTCACAGACTTTTTTGTAGAGTTTTTAAGAAATATTCAATTCTGTGTACATTAATTTGGTGTATTTGTTATGGTTTAGGCAGTGTAAGCCATTTAAGCGTCAAATTGGGACTTTATTTCACGTTTTTCACTACAAAGGCTGACTTTTAGGGGTGAAGGGATTGAGTATTACAACTCTCTTATATCCTATGTTCATCCCGGTAATCTCCTGAACATTTTGCAAAAAGCCCCATCACAATCGGATGAATGGTATGGCAGCACATAAAATACACACAAACAAACAAACATTCATTTTTATATATTAGATTACCCATTTTATATCCTTTCGTACATGTAACATTTTTTAATTATCTCATCAAGAACAATGTTAAACAACATTGGACTATGAGAATCCCCTTGTCTTATGCCTCTTTTTATTGAATATTTTCTAAAAGTTGGTCTGAACATTTATTAAATATGTATAAAATATTTTACATCAACATAACTTATACATCGAAACATGAATCTTGAAAATAAATACAGCAAACTCTCAATTATCCGTGTGCGTATTATCTGGTTTGCGGATTATCTGGGCATGATTCTTTTTACTGCATTTTTTAAAAATACTGTATTTTGTATTATGAAAAAATATTTATTTTTAAACATGCTACTGTGAACTGCACTTAGAAACTAGCACAATAGAGTAACCTTCACTCACAACCCCTCCCCTGACACATTTAAACGGTATCAACCAACATTCTGAGAATACAATACAATTTGTGAAATTTCTGTTGTGTGAGTCATTGAAAGTTTGTTGTTACAGATTGAAACTACGGATATGCTGTGGCAATGGGTTCATCGCTGGTTAGTGGTGTGGTTATTGGTGGTTACTAGTATGGTCATCAGTAGTTACTAGTGTGGTTATCGCTGGTTATAAGTGTGAATATCGGTGGTTAATAGTGTAGTTGTCACTGGTTACGAGGCCATTCTGAATAACTGTTGTAACCAGAGTGGTCATGACAGAAAATAGTCCCACTTTTTTTCACATTTACAAGTAAAATAAAATAATGATAATTACGACTCGCACCTAAATATCTTTAATATAACAATTTATGAATATTTGTTGCATTTAAGTATTGTTAAAGTGGGTAAATACATTTCTGATCAACTTCCACGGCGCCGAATAAATTAATTGGATTTTCCGCATTTTTCGATTTTCCATGCATATCTCGGTCCCTATGAACTCAGATAATCGGGAGTTTGCTGTAATGTAAAGTAAAGTAAAGTATTCCCACTACATGCCTCAGGAGGCCCTTGGGGTAGTAGGAGGTTAAGGCTCCCACTTTTTCTAGACAATCGGCAGTTGATGTCAGCCGGGTTGTCACCCTGCGTGATGGCCATCTTTACTCCTAGAACAAGTGTCTGGTACTCATTTCTGTTACAGGCAGAGTCGACCCCAGGGCCATAGTGCTGCCAGAAGGTTTGGGTCAGTTTAAAAATCCTGACCCCACCGGGACTTGAACCCTCGATCTTCCGGCTTGTAGCGCAGTGCCTTAACCACTACGCTAACGGCATGCCCCTTGCTGTAATGTGAATCCGGAATCATCATGCTGCATAAATTGTTGTGAACTATTTGAACAAGTTTCGATATGCCATGCATACCATCATCAGCTTGTCCAGACTGTTGAATTTTATGTTGTCGATCCTGGATATTGACTCCAAGGATTATGAATTTTGAAATTCAGGAGGAAAAGATTTGATCTGCAAGTTCTTCGGCTGGCCAAAAGATGAAGTAGAACCTCATAATGTTACTTCCTATTGTATTTTCATAAGTATTTATATAAATTGAGTAATTTTATTATTTTGTTTTAAATCAAACAACCAGATTATTTATATAAATATTTAAAATAACTTTTAAACCTAAAGAAACTTCTTGTTCCAAATGAGGAAATCCAAAAGGCTAAGGACAGATAGAGTCAGTTTGTGATGAGTGAAGAAATACTCACTTATAAACAAATGTTCCCTCACAGCCATTTCCAAGTTTTTCATTAATGTTAAATGTAATTTTCCCAACTCGTTCATTTCCATCTCCTACATCCTCATTATATGCCGTAATCGCTTGATAATGTCCTGAAGATGGCCTATTACTTGATCTTGAACCTTGCGAAAGTTGTTGAAATTCTCGAACCTTATAAAAAATGTTCTGTATTAAAAATAATATTATTTAACAAATGAGGGGTCAAGTGAGAAAGGGAGCTATGCCACTTTGAGAAGAAATGAAAATAATCAGTGCTATTTATATTAAAATTCATATTTTTCCAAGATATGGAAGACATTACTAGAACCAGATACAATATCAAACAGCCCCCGATCAATTGCAGTAGCATCATTTCGTCTTGAAACTGATCATGATTGCTTGGCAGCACATCTACATAGAATTAAACTACTAGACACTGCATAGTATGCAAGGACACAAATACGACAATGAACAAGGATCACTTGATGTTTCTGTGCTGATCTTCAGAAAATACTTGGAACACCATTCCAAATTGCTGAATATTATTGGGAAGCCCGCAAGCGAATGAAGACAAATCAAGAGCTTCAGAACATTTGAATACTATTACTACTATTATCTTTTGAATAGTTTACATAACAGTAAGTTAAAGAAGAAAAAAGTTATCCCTTTATTGCACAAATAATTTCGTAATATAATGCTTTATAAAACCCAATTTATTTCCATTTCTTCTCAAAGTGGCATAGCTCTCTCTGTCAGTAGACCCCTCAAATGTTTAAAATATTTAAAAAAATATTATAATTAACATTTCACAATAATCTCTTAATTAACCCTCTAGGTGTCATGAGCCGATCAGATCGGCTCTGGTGCTCCTGTCCATTACCTGCTAGACAATATACTTAAACTACTTGCAAAGCCGATCACATCGGCTGGTGCGATTTGAATCTCTGACACAAGAGATTTTACAAGTGGCATGCAAAGGGTTAATTATGGTGAAACTTACTTCAACTGTTCATTGATGCCTATATAATTAATTTTTAATTTGAATGTAAGTATACTTTACACCACAATATCTCAAACTTTTAACCCTGCAATCGCCAAAACTTAAAAAAAAAAATTAATAATACTTTGTGACAATCCTGAAATGGTTTCCAGTTATATCTAATAAATGCTATACAAAGTACATTTGGTAGACCACAAACAAATTGGAGTGAACACATTAAAAAAAAGGTGTACAGAGAAAAGCCTGGGATTGAAAAAAACTGTTGAAAGAAAAATATTATGGACAGAGACAATGGAAGATGCTTTATACATGGATGACCCACAGTAGTGAAAAGTAAAAATAATATGGAATAGAACATTAGACAGACTACATACACTTACCCAAAGAGGGGAAAAAATAAAAGAATTAATCAAGTACAAATTTAAAGAACTAAATTCCCAAAACAGCACGTGACCGATCTCTGCAAGCAGCAAATGTTTAACAGAATACGTAATTGAATTTTCACTGTTGTCTACATATTCTCCTTGTAACATGAAAAACTTGAAGGAAAAATATATAAAATATATGCAGAGCATAAAATTAAGACTTTTAATATTTAACTTTTACAGGAATTAATTACTATGAAGTTTAATCTATGGTAAAATCAAATGTTTCCTACCTCTTCTCATATGAATCTTCTAAGTAGATCGCAATTTCGAGACAATAACGGTCTCATCTTCAGTATTATCTTGGCGACTGATGTTATGTCGATCGGAAGAAACTCTTCTTTTTCCCTCTGTTGGTGAACCGATGAACCTCTGGACCAGGTCAGAATTTGAGGGAATTTCGAAGTTCGTAAGTTTTCCTTTGTTTTTCTGAATGTGGAACCTCTGGATCAGGTCAGAATTTGCAGGAATTTTAAAGTTCATAAGTTTTCCTTTGTTTTTCTGAATGTGAAAAAATCCACATTCAGAAAAACAAAGGAAAACTTATGAACTTCGAAATTTCCGAAAATTCTGACCTGATCCAGAGGTTCATCGGTCCACCAACAGAGGGAAGAAGTTGAGTTTCTTCTGATCGACATAACATCAGTCGCCAAGATAATGTTGAACATGAGACTGTTATGGTCTCGAAATCGCAATCAACTTAGAAGATTCATATGAGGAGAGGTAGGAAACATTTGATTTTACCATTAACATTTTAATATATTTGATTCAATATGTTCACAATTTATTGAACTATATATGAAGTAACACTGAGATATTCATAAATTAATTATGATGAAAGGTTTTTCATTATGACAGTTGTAGCTTGAAGAACGCGAAGTATGAGGTAAAACGAATAATTTTTTATTAGATTTTATTAATTATTAACTATGAAATATCTTTAAATAAATTTTTAAAAAATGTCCACAGTTATTGTTTAATAATTTTGTTTACATGTATTAAAATGTTTATTTAAAAAACAAACACACATTTAATGGATAAAAACCCATTCTTTCCGCATATACAAATCTATAATTCTCGTTTCGTAAAATTCTCAAATGTAGATACTTCTAAATGAAGCCGGCCGTTGGCAATGGTAGTGACACCTACCTGACAGCAGACGAAACGAGAATTATACATTTTTATATGTGGAAAGAATTATCAAGAAGAATTAAATAAATCGTGATTATTTGATTCATATGAATTGAACCTCATAATATTAAAAATTCCCAAATTTAATATATATATATATATATATATATATATATATAAATAAAAGAATTATTAATGTTTGTGCCATGTCTAGAATGGTGTAGTGGGCTGCACACTAGTATGGAGAACTAGAGGAAACTTCATGTTTTCATCAACAGTACTTAATCCATTCTTTTTTTTTGGGCAAGTGTATAAACAGAAGAATGAGTAGGTGAAGACAGGCACATAAATACAAGGTTAGGATTGAAATACAGTGTTAAAAGTAGAATTGAAGACAGCGGTGCAGAAGGGGGTAGCTCCACTTTTTCCCAAAATGCAGGTTAAATTCGTATATAATAAATAGGAGGAGCCTGCTTCAGCTGGTGCAAAAAGGAAGTAGTTCCATGTCTTCCATAATGAAGAGAACGAAGAAAATTGTTAACTCCAACTTCCGGAGCTACTCCTTTTTTCCCACAGAATGATGTCACAATGGTCAATAAGAGGAAGCAGAAGTTTGCTTTATCCTAATATCATGTACTGAAGTATACCCAGAACGATATTCAATGCAGTATTGTTGCCAGCGCTTCTGTGAAGGAACAGTATATTCTACATAAACATAGTACTAAACTATTGATGTAGACTTTCACGGCCAGAGTTGCTATGATGATCTTGAAGATCACGACCACGGCCTACAACCCAAAAATCTTCAAGATCATGGTGCTAAACTGATCTTACCTAATGAAGATTTGCACCTTTATTCTGCACCTCTTCCACTCAAGTGGCCGAAGTTCCTTCAAGTAAAAGAACTGGCATCAAAATACGTACGAGTATCATCCAATTGTATGTGGTTCTACGACAACCTGATGTGCCAGAGAAAAGATTCTCATCATGATTCTGATGAAAGCGTCAATGACAATGCTTGGTGATATGTGATATTGGTAACCAGTTTAAATAAATACATAGTAATTCATTATATTTGAAGAGAAAAATTTTCGCCTAGACCGGGACTCGAACCCGGGACCCTTGGCTTTCCGGGCCAAGTGCTCTACCAACTGAGCTACCGAGGCGAGTTACGATCTAGACGCAAATTTTTCTCTTATGTACGTTGATAATTCCCTCGCGCCAAATGCTTGAAACCATAGCTTCTATCTTTGCAAATGGCGGCTTCTTAGTTAAGAAGACATTTATTGGGAATTTAACACTACTTTATAGCCAGTAGGGCTTCTATTGACGATTTTATTATTAATTTAACACTTCTCATAGAAGGATAAATTATATTTGAAGAGAAAAATTTTCGCCTAGACCGGGACTCGAACCCGGGACCCTTGGCTTTCCGGGCCAAGTGCTCTACCAACTGAGCTACCGAGGCGAGTTACGATCTAGACGCAAATTTTTCTCTTATGTACGTTGATAATTCCCTCGCGCCAAATGCTTGAAACCATAGCTTCTATCTTTGCAAATGGCGGCTTCTTAGTTAAGAAGACATTTATTGGGAATTTAACACTACTTTATAGCCAGTAGGGCTTCTATTGACGATTTTATTATTAATTTAACACTTCTCATAGAAGGATAAATTATAGTCCCGGTCTAGGCGAAAATTTTTCTCTTCAAATATAATTTATCCTTCTATGAGAAGTGTTAAATTAATAATAAAATCGTCAATAGAAGCCCTACTGGCTATAAAGTAGTGTTAAATTCCCAATAAATGTCTTCTTAACTAAGAAGCCGCCATTTGCAAAGATAGAAGCTATGGTTTCAAGCATTTGGCGCGAGGGAATTATCAACGTACATAAGAGAAAATTTGCGTCTAGATCGTAACTCGCCTCGGTAGCTCAGTTGGTAGAGCACTTGGCCCGGAAAGCCAAGGGTCCCGGGTTCGAGTCCCGGTCTAGGCGAAAATTTTTCTCTTCAAATATAATTTATCCTTCTATGAGAAGTGTTAAATTAATAATAAAATCGTCAATAGAAGCCCTACTGGCTATAAAGTAGTGTTAATTCCCAATAAATGTCTTCTTAACTAAGAAGCCGCCATTTGCAAAGATAGAAGCTATGGTTTCAAGCATTTGGCGCGAGGGAATTATCAACGTACATAAGAGAAAAATTTGCGTCTAGATCGTAACTCGCCTCGGTAGCTCAGTTGGTAGAGCACTTGGCCCGGAAAGCCAAAGGTCCCGGGTTCGAGTCCCGGTCTAGGCGAAAATTTTTCTCTTCAAATATAATTTATCCTTCTATGAGAAGTGTTAAATTAATAATAAAATCGTCAATAGTAATTCATACCTTCCTTTGAAATTGTATTTCTTATTAACAAGTTTCAATAAATACATGGTAATAAATACCTTAATGTGAAGCTGTATTTTTTATTATTTAATGCTATTTTCTTTGTTAAGAAGTTTTTAGGCATAAATTCTTCAAATACCTACTCTCCAGTGCAAAAAGGAGCAGCTCCAACAGGTTTATTGCGATTGTACACAATCGTGTAAATAAAAAAAATTGAAACTGATCAAGAAAAGATTGTGTTTCATGCTGAACTACCTTAAATCAATGCTAAAATTTTGGTTATACTATTACCACCTTTCACATTCAGATTTTTTTTTGTCCTGAAAAGTTTATGAAAATGGAGCTACCCCCTTTTTGCACCAGTGTCTTCAATTACCGACAGATCAATGGAAGAGATTTTGTACCCAGATGATCCACAGCTGTGGAAATATCTTTTGACATAAAAGTTAATTAAATGAGTCATATCTCACCTCATACTTTGTGTTCTTCAAGCATGGAAACTGCAGTTTTCAAGAGGAATCCCAGCCATCTTCAGCATCATCACGACTGATGTTTTTATCATTAATTTAATTCTTCTCACTGAAGGATCTCTTCAAATATCATCACGACTGTTGAATTTCAGTCTACATCTTCATTTTCAAAGTTGCCATCTTGAGACCAAATCCCGCTTGCCGAGAACATCAAAATTTATGGATCTAAACTTGTTCTCTGAATATATATCTTTTCCAAAACTGTCAATCCAAAAGTTTTCCAAAATGTTTTAAAAATTTTGCCTTTTTTCAATTTTTATGAGTTTCCTTGCTTGAAGAATTCGAAGTATGAAATGAGATATGACTCATTTAATTAATTTTTATTAATTAAATACCTCATAATGTTATTTCCCATAATTAATTTATGATTAATCTTTTGACATATTGATTCATGTACTTAAAAATCTTAACAGTTGCCAATAAAAACTATTACATATACTATTACATATATTACACTGAGCAACAAAAAAGGAACTTTGTCTCAGAAAGAAAACTATGTGATTCTGATAGCATTTTTTCTCCTGAATTCAAACATGATATCGGTTTTTCTCCATCATGCAAGGTTTCCGAGAGACATGAATTTATAATTTCAAACACTTTAATATTTTCTACATTTCGTAACTACACACTATTCAAACATTCGGACTCACCTAGAAAGTAAGAAATGACGATTTTCTGCTATATTTTGCCTGTGAAGCATCCCTCTTGATGGTCCAACAATAATCGGCCAGGATATTTGGATTCCATTTGCCTTGATATCTCTTTTCTACAGCTGAAATCTCCTGAGTTAGCTCATTTGGTTTTATTTTACAATGGACAAATGCACGAAAAAACGTTTATTAAGTAGATAATTATTTAAATCCATTAATTGAAATTTAAAAAAAAACTGTGGGTGATGGAGAAATTCCAAATACATATTTGAAAACACAATAAAAAACTGCATTAAGTACAACTATTGGTACTCATGAGACAAAAATCATGTTGACCAGTGTTATTAAAGTCCCAATCATCAAACAAACATTTTAAATATTAAATTAAAAGATTCTTACCTCTCCTCACATTATTCTGTTAAGTAGATCGCGATTTCAGGCCTATAGCAGGCCCATCTTCAGTACACTGTTGTTGACCGGTGTTATGTCGCTCGGAAGAACCACTTCTTCTTCCCTCTGTTGGTGGACCGATGAACCTCTTGATAAGGTCAAAATTTGCGGGAACTTCGAAGTTGCTATAGGCCTGAAATCGCGATCTACTTAACAGAATAATGTGAGGAGAGGTAAGAATCTTTTAATTTAATATTGAATTGAACCTCACAGTGATAATTCCTATATAAAAAAAGGTTAAACATTTTAAAATTGTCAACGCATTTCAATAGCAAAGCTATCATTATCAAGACTGAATAAAAATGTATAAAAACAAAGCAATTGTAGTTTCAAGTTATGTTACATCACGTGACTGGCAATTATGAATTACTTATTGTTATCATTAACATTTATATATTAAATTTGGCAATTTTTAACATTATGAGGTTCAAATTCATAAGAATTAAATTAATCGTGATTATTTCATACCTCATACTTCTATATTTCTTTAAATACAGCACTGCAGTATCGGCAATTTCTTATCACCATCATCAGCTGTTTTCATGATTGTCAATTTTTACTTTTGTTGATAATTATCCAAACTGCCATCTGATGTTCTTTTAAAGAATTATTTTCTAAACTGCCATCTGCTGTTCATTTTAATGAATCATTTTCTAAACCGCCATCTGTTGTATTTTTTAAGAACTTTGTAATCAAGCTAGGTTCATCTGAAATTTCCAAGTTCATAGTTCTAGTATGTTTTTTTTGAATATATATTGTTTCCCAAACTGTTATATATTCAAAAAAACCATACTAGAACTATGAACTTCGAAATTCCAGATGAACCTAGCTTAATTACAAAGTTCTTCAAAAATACAACAGATGGCGGTTTAGAAAATGATTAATTAAAATGAACACCAGATGGCAGTTTAGAAAATAATTCTTTAAAAGAACATCAGATGGCAGTTTGGATAATTATCAACAAAAGTAAAAATTGACAATCATGAAAACAGCTGATGATGGTGATAAGAAATTGCCGATACTGCAGTGCTGTATTTAAAGAAATATAGAAGTATGAGGTATGAAATAATCACGATTAATTTAATTCTTATCATTAACATTTCCTTCAACTAAGGAAAATAGGGTGCTGACTGTAAAAAGAGGATTATGTTAATGAAAACAAGAAATAATTTATAACTGTCAGTCACGTGATATAACATAACTTAAAATTGTAACTATTTTATTTTTATTCAGTCTTCATAATGATAGCTTTGCTATTGAAACGCATTGACAATTTTTAAATTTTTGTTTGGTAATTGGGATTTTAATGATAATATATGTAACAATTAGCATCACCAAGAATCAAGTTTTTTTTTTAATCTGGAATCATCTTACCTGAATTTAATGTTAATTTGTTCTCGAACATGTTTCAATATAATCTTCTGTATCATCATCAGCTTTCCCAGATTGATGAATTTAATGTTGTGAACCCTGGATGTCGATATCAGCTCCCTCTTCCAGCTGGCCGAAGAACCTCCAAACTAGGTTACATTCAGCAGGAATTTCGAAATTCATAACTCTATTTTTGTTCTTTTGAATATAAATTTTTTCCCAAATGGTGAGTTCTTTTGTATTTTTTAACTGTTTTAATAATTTAAGTGTTCGAATTTACATTGTGTTTTTTTTGTCCAAACATGAACAGCAACTGCAGATTTTTCTATTTTCCCATTTTTAATATTTCTATGTGTTCCTTGGTTCTAATTTTCAGGTTTCTTTTTGTTTTAATTAATTCTGAGCCCCCCCCCCTCCATATATATCTTTTCACAACCAGTATATTCAATTTGATATATTCCTGATTTTTTACTTTGATCAGTTTTTTTTTCATTTTTGTTGGTTTTTATTAGTTTATTTAAACTGTGGTAATTTTTGGTGCTAATTTAATATTAAATTTGATATAGAAGTTTATATCGAAACATACTCGAAAACAAATCAACATTAAATTGAGGTAAGATGACACCAGATTCAAAAATATTTGATTAAAAGAACCCCAAAATATTATTTCCTAAAATAAACCATCACCAAGAAGATTGTGGATAATATAATAAATACTAGTTCTTAATTATATTATTTTTAGTCTGGACAGAATTGTTTTGAAACATGTCCGAGAACAAATCAACATTAATATTGAGGTAAGATGTCCAGACTAAAAATAATATAATTAAAATAACCTCAAAATATAACTTCCTAAAATTAAATATTTATTACTAGTTCTTAATGATTAACTTACTTGTGCCTTGTAATACCAGACCACGGCAAAAATGCATCCAGCTAGAACAATGACTATTAACTTGAGTCCCTTATTCTCCTGTTTATTCAACCATAATTTGGCAGCACCATACGAGAATGTGACAAACTCTCTTGAAAAATAAAATGTGAAAGTATTATTTGTCATTTCTTCCCAAGTGCTATCTTCTACTTCCTCTGTTTGCACACCTATTGAATTCATTTTACCAACTGTTTCTTCGTCATTCTTCCTGATTACTGATGCTAAAGTCTCAGCTGGTTTTTCTGTTTGTCCTCTTAAATCTGTGTCATTGTCATCTAATATGGGGAATCTGTTAGGATTGGAGATTATTTTATCTGATCTTCCAGTAATCTGCAGAACTGTTTTGCTATAGTCTGGCATTTTGTAATAACCTGTTCAAACACAAACATGAACAAAAGTTTTAAATCTAATATTCGATATATAATATTAAATTTATCACTTCTCACTCAATGACAAATTAAATTTGAAGAGAAAAATATATGCCTAAATCGGGATTTGAACCCAATATCTCTGGTTCTGTACACCAGTGCTTTAACTATTTAAGCTATTAGGCATCACGATTTAAACATAGATTTTTTCTTTTTATTTATATAATAAATTTGGGAATTTTTAACATTATGAGGTTTAATTCATAAGAATTAAATGAATCGTGATTTCTTCTTACCTCATACTTCTATGTCTTTTTAAACTCAGAATTAAAAAAAATAGAAGTATGAGGTAAGAAGAAATCACGATTCATTTAATTCTTATAGATTTTTCTCTTATACTAATACGATTCCCGTGCGCCAGGTAGCAGTGAACTTTTGTTCCACTAACGCCATCTAGCGGTCTCTTAAATAAGAGCACTTTAAAATGGAAATCAATACATTACATTTCTAGCAAGTAAAACTAATATTCAATATTTAATATTAAATTTATCACTTCTCACTCAATGACAAGTTAAATTTGAAGAGAGAAATATATTGTTTATTTTTTATTATTTCACTCACCTCATACTTCATAATTCATAGCAGACCCAGGGTTTCTTCACATCATTTGTGACATTCTCAATGCTGTGTCACGTTCACAACTGACGTCCAACGGCATTCTATCCTGCAGACTGACCTCCGCGCCATCTGGTGGCTGACCGAAGAATTTCCAAATCAGTCCTCTCTCCTTATAACCGGGTATTTCAAAATTCATAGTTGTATTTTCATTCCCTCCATGGTATCTTTACCTTGTCGTGGTGGAGTGGCTTGTGTGCTTAAATGATCCTGAGAGCTATGCCGGCGGTAGCATTGCTGCCGGTAGGGTTACCCATGCCGGACTGGTCGAAGGTGATAAGCCAGACGAAATAAGTACCTTGGTCGAAAGAGTGACGATCTTTCACCGTAAAAATACAACCGTCAAGAAATGCGGACATGGGTTCTACTGGGGTAAAATTTTCCGGAGGTAGACTGCGATGGGCAGGACATGTTGCGCGTATGGGGAATGAAAGATGTGCATGGAAACTTCTTGTAGGAAAGCCAGAAGGAAAACGCCCAGTTGGTAGACAAAGAATGAGGTGGGAGAACAACATTAACTATGATTTGAGGGAAGTAGATTATACAGAGAATGATTGGAAGGCATTGGCTCAGGATAGGGATGTATGGAGAGCTTATGTCCGTGCGGCCATGAACCTACGGGTTCGATAGTGCCAGTGAGTAAGTAAGTAAGTAAGTAAGTATTTTTACTCTTGCATATATAAATTTTTTTCCCAAATTGTGAGTTCTTTCGGTTTTTTCTAATTGTTTAAGTAATTTTGTTTTGGTTCCTATTCTATGTTATTCTGACCAGGCGTGTGCAGCTATTGCAGATTTTTCTGTTTCTCCATTTTTAACATTTCTGAGGTGTTCCTTTAATCTTGTATTTAAATTCCTTTTTGTTTTTCCTATGTATATCTTTTCACAATCTTTACAATTAATTTGATAAATTTCCCGATTTTTTACAGTCATCAATCTTTACATTTTTGTTGGTTTTTATTAAATTACCTAAACTGTAATCATTTTTCGGTGCTAATTTATCAAATTAATTGTAAAGATTGTGAAAAGATATACATAGGAAAAACACAAAAGGAATTTAAATACGAGATTAAAGGAACACCTCAGAAATGTTAAAAATGGAGAAACAGAAAAACCTGCAATAGCTGCACATGCCTGGTCAAAAAAATATAGAATAGAAACCAAAACAAATTACTTAAACAATTAGAAAAACTGAAAGAACTCACAATTTGGGAAAAAATTTACATATGCAAGAATAAAAACATAACTATGAGTTTTGAAATACCCGGTGATAAGGAGAGGGGATTGATTTGGAAGTTCGTCGGTCAGCCATCAGATGGTGCAGAGGTCAGTCTGCAGGAGAGGAGGCCATTGGACATCAGTTGTCAACGTGATACAGCATTGAGAATGTCTCAAATACAGTGAAGAAATCCTGGATCTGCGAGGGAGTTAAGAAGTATGAGGTGAGTGAAATAATAAAAATAAAAAAATATTAAAAAACCTCATAGTGTTATTTCCTATCTACATAACTTAATCAGAGTTAATTGTCTAAATTTCCCAGCATTTTTTTCAACTGAGTAAAAAGTTTTAAGGAAAAAGTCAATCAAATTATTGGCCTATAAGGAATAAGATGTATTAAAAGTGTTTTGTATGCTTTTGCAGACATTCTATGCACTGAACTATTATAGGAATTTTATTTTAAACTTTATAATATTCAAATTCCATGTATTATTTTTGTTGTGAAAATGGGGCAATACAAAAAACTGCATTACAATTTCTTTTCCAATCCCTGCCTAGTTTGATGTAGACATGCCCTTTGCAGTTGACTACATCTTGTCATCTCATAAAGATATTATCTAATTCTCAATTATTTCCATATATTGGTTAGCAGCTCTCTTTGTGAGTTACTTATGCAATACAGCAAACTCCGATTATCCATGTTAATTGGGACCGAGATATGCATGGAAAATCGAAACACACGGACAATCCAATTAAGTTATTCGACGCCTTGAAAGTTGATCAGAAATTTATTTACCCACTTTAACACTACTCAAATGCAACAAATACTCATAAAATGCTTTATTAAATGTATTTAGGTGCGAGTTGTAATTATCATTATTTTATTTTACTCGTAAATATGAAAAAAAGTGGGACTATTTCCTTTCATGATCACTCTGGTTACAACAGTTATTCAAAATGGCCATCGTAACCAGCGACAACTACACTAGTAACCACCAATATCCATATTTATAACCAGTGATAACCACACTGGTAACCACCAATGATCACACTAGTAACCACTGATGACCATACTACTACCCAGTGATAAACCCATGCCACAGCATATGTGGATTCAATCTGTAACAACAAACTTTCAGTAATATTTGAAGAAAAAAATTATATGCTCAGACCGAGATTTTTCTCTTCAAATATGATTTATCCATCACTGAGATGTATGAAATGAATAATAAAAACATCAACACTTTCTGTGACACACAACGGAAATTTCTAAAATTGTATTGTGTTCTCAGAATGTTGGTTGGTACTGTTAAACACATCAAGGGAGGGGGTTGTGAGTGAAGGTTACTCTATTGTGCTAGTTTCTGAGCACAGTTCTCAGTAGCATGTTTAAAAATAAAGAATTTTTTCATAACAATACAAAATACAGTACAGTATTATCTTCATTTAAAAAAAAAATACAGTAAAAAAGAGTCATGCCCGGATAATCCACAAACCAGATAATATGTGCATGGATGATCGGGAGTTTGCTATATTATAAATCACATTAGCAGAAGAGTGAATCTCAACTTCATTTTTTTTTTGTGAAGTTGGCAAGAAATTTTCCAGAGCAGTCAGCAATTTAATCACTTCTGTCTTTGTCTGCCAGCAGAAGAACTTTTCCGTCAGAAAAAAAAAATTGATGAATACTTTGCCATTTGTAAAAATATAATGTAAGCAAGTCATTTTTAAAATAAGAAATATGTGTAATTATGAATACGATGTTCACCGCTTTGGTCTCAAGGTAGCTTGCTGCCTTGTCACGCAGTGGGCCCAGGTTCAATTCCCAGTCGGGACAGGCTCTTGGGTGAGGGTTTTTCCTCACCTGTAAGCAAATGTCAGGAAGCGCTTAGGCCCAATGGTTGCCAAAAATCATCCAGCCATCATCATGATCCTTATCATCATCGTCCTTCATGGGTGTGGAAAGCAAGCGGGAAGCTACCACACCTATAATTCCCTAGTAAAGCTGCAAAGAATAGTATGAAAATGCTATGACTGCAGTGCAGTGAAAGACCTGCCCTCAGGCAGAATTACTATGGATGGATGGATGAATATGATGGTTACAAAATAAAATATAATACTTAAAAAAGAAGCATATATCTGTTTTTTTTTTTTAAATTAGTGGAATATGGACACTTTCTCATTAAATACATATAAATATTTTGAGATATTATAATATTATAATTAGTTTAACATGTTCCAGTCCTAGACAAATTTATTTTTTAAAACAAAAATTATCATCTGTACTGGGAATCAAACCCCAGACCTCTGATTTCTGATTCTATTCCTTATACCGTTGATGTCTGAAATTGTTATATATAATTAAAAGTGTCAACTTCAGATAAAATTATATGTATATTTTTTATTATTCATTTTTTTATCTAGTCACAATCTTAGATTATTATTTAACTTTTATAGGAATTAATCACTATGAGGTTTAATTTATGGTGAAATTAAATGTTTCTTACCTCTCCTCATAAATATTATCTAAGTTGATCGCAATTTCGAGACTATAACTGTCTCAACATCAAAACTTTGTTGGCGACTGGTGTTATGTCGATTGGAAGAAACTCTTTTCTTCCCTCTGTTGGTGGACCGATGAACCTCTGGATCAGGTCAAAAAAATGAGGAGAGGTAAGAAACATTTAATTTCATCTTAGATTATTAAATCAGACAATTGGAAGTTTGCTGTGATTATGTTAACCCATTGGCTCCAAAGCATGGAATGGTTCCATGGTTCCCGCCGGCAGACTGACGACTGAAGCATGGAACTTTTTCCTTGGTTGTTTCATCTTTTCATTTACAGATGGCACTAATGTTCACTTTTACATTCTTGTTGGGTATATTTCTCTTCATGCATTTGGCAGCATTGGAGTCAAAACTATTGATAAATGGGGGAAAATCATAAATGTATATTGTATCAAAACATGTCTTTACGCGACTGTTCATTTTTCCTTTAAAAATCCCAGTTCCAAGTGACGTAAAATTGCAAAAAAAAAAAATCCAGGTTCAATGGGTTAACTCTTGAGCGGTAAGTATGGATTTAGTAAGAGAATAGATACTTGCCTAAAAGTATGACAGGAGCCATGTTTTCTCTTTTGTCCTTTGGTAAACTCTGAAATGTCAGAGGAATGTTAATGTGAATTGAAGACTGTGGCAGTCTCACATTGTGGCCAGGCAATGGGAGATCAGTGCTGTCAAAATATGTTCCTGATGGATTCTGTTGAGTTTGGGACATAGCTGGACCTTCCAGCAACAACAGACCGGTTTGTGCTGGAGCTATTGTAGCTGTGTTCTGATCAACCAGTGATGGGACTGCATATAATCCATGAACATGTTCACCCACATATAGTGTCGGACTATGAAACAAAACAATAAATTACATTATGAAGTTCTTTTTAATAAATAGGGTGAATCCGGAGTCATCTTATCTCATAACTTGCTGTGTTCCATTTGAACTAGTGTCAGTGTATCATGTATATCGGCTCACACTCCAAATGACAATGTAAATTTCAACAGTCTGGAAAAACTGACGATGGTATACATGATATACCGAAACTAGTTCAAATGGAACACAACAAGTTATGAGGTAAGATGACTTCGGATCCATCTGATTTTAATAATGTTAAAAGATTCTGGGCATTGTGGCCGTGGTCTGTAACTGGTTTCTTCCAGACGTTTCTCCCTCAACTGCGGAGGGCATCTTCAGTGGCGGGTGCTTCTAGGTGATGTTACCTTGTTGTAGATTCGACTGTGAATGATCTGCAGAATGTTGGACGCTCGTATTTATACTCGTGCTGACCTCTGGATAGCTGGGCGGAGTCGTAGACATCATCATTAAACTGGCTTCTGTTTGGTTCGGAATGGTCTCCTTGTTATTGATTAGTTTTAACGTCAAATCTCTAATCAATAACAAGGAGACCATTCCGAACCAATCAGAAGCCACTTTGATGATGTCTATAACTCTGCCCAGCTATCCAGAGGTCAACACGAGCATAAATATGAGCGTCCAACATTCTGCAGATCATTCACAGCCAAGTCTACGACAAGGTAACCACCTACAAGCACTCACCACTGAAGGTGCCCTCCACAGTTGAGGGAGAAATACGAGTTACAGACCACGACCACATAGCCCGGAATCTTTTAACATTATGATTACCAGCCATGAAAGCCTGCATTTCACCTAATTTATTAAAACAATAAGTATTTTTAATAGAATATACAAGAATGGTTTTCTTCTTTTTAAAGCAAATTGTTCAGAATGTTTTATAAATTATAGTGAGTGAACATATTTTTAACAACTCACCTCACACAAATTCAAATTTCTTTAAGACTATTGGTTTCAGATGACTTTTCATCCCTCTTCAGTCAACCATATTAAAGAAAGCTCTTCCTTTTTAACTTTCTGAATAGGTCAGAGCATTATTTTGCAGTGACTGACTCTCTAAGAAATACGTTGAATATATCAATTTATATATTAAGGTGTAAGAATCCTAGAATGCAAGTGGCTCCCAGATTGTACATATAGTGCATGAATGCAAGCAATTATTGCTTGCAAGATATAATAGAAACAAATTTGTAGCAATTGATTATACCACAATAAAAAGAAACCACTGTTTGCACTTTCTTAAATGTATTATTTCCCAGGAATTAACGTCCCAGAAAAATATAATTGACATATTTACATCATAGGATGTCAGAAATTAATTAATACCTATAATGTTGGTTATAATATACACTTTGATGTGTTTCATTTTTTCTCCACTAGGGTGCAAATTAATGGTTTGTATGCAGATACAAAAAGGAAAGCTGAGTTAAGGAAAGAGTAGAGAATGCTGAGTTTGCAGTGAAAGACCTGCTCTTGAGAGCAGAACACTATGAATGTATGAATGAAAGGGTGCATTCTTAAAATATTTGTTTGGCAATAAATAATATGATGTGGTTGCAGTGAATGAACAAATGAAACATAATAAATGTACTCAAAATAACTTGATAACAAATGTTTCTCATTTGTTTTTTCATACATCGCCGTTTACATTAAATATATAAAATACTTTAAAATAACTATATTTAAATAATGATTTATGAGTAAACAGATTAATTTTCTTTGTTAAATAGACCGCTAAACAGATGAAAGCCGAATAACAGCAAATGAGATGCGATTCATGTGCCTTACAGCAGGCTATACGAAGTGGAACCATAAAAGAAATGAGGAAATTATGGAAGAGTTGGATGTAGAACCCATTCTCCACCATATACAAAACTACCAGAACAACTGGAAAACCCATCTTCAATGAATGCCGTCTCATAGAATTCCAAAAGCCTTGCTTCATTACTGCCTGCAAGGCAAAAGATCGCTGGGACATCCAAAAAAGCACTGGATGGAAAACTCCTCTTTGAGACCGTAACAGGCCACAAGGCCTAATACTTGGATGGATGAGGATGATGATGATGATAATGATGAAATAGTCCTACAAATTACTTATGATAAATATTTAGGTAAAATAGGTGAGTGATAAAGAAATTTACCTACATAATTATACCTCATAGTGTGGATTCCTTAAAAAAAGAAAAAAGTAAAATGATAAATATTATAGTGAAATAAATATTATTTTTCCTAGTTGTAAAATTAAAGTTGAGATTCGATAGTTTACAACCATATTTTTAGAATTCTTGTTAGGAAGTGAATGTCCATCCAATGTTCCATGTCCCATGCCCATGGATAAAGTGAGAATAAAACAGGAATTTGATATTTTGATTACTACTGTCATCAAAACATTATTTGTCTTTGTTGTAAAATTAAATTTGATCTTTATATAAGCACTTACTACAATTTCATGTTGTCACCAATTTTAATTTGTTCTGAGGATGATGTAAACTGTGTTACTAGATGCTCCATTGTCTCTTCTGCTACACTTGTGAATGGTACAGATACCAACTCTTCATTCTCAAGTATATACATCGCAATTACAGGAGAACCGTAATCACACTCCCAGAGAAGACTTCCTACTCTTCTATCCAAGCTTAGAGTGCGTCCTGTTGAACTGGCAGTGAAATGAACATATTCTGCACAAACAAAAAAAATCAATGATTTAAAGAGGTAAAATTGTCTTTTTAAGTTATGTAGGTAGGAAAAACACAAAAAAAGACTCTACAAAATTGCAAAAAGAAAAAATACAAGAAAATTACTTACCATCCTGAAATGCATAGAAAATTTCAAAAAAATTTTGACAAGTACAACATTTCTTTGGCACCAGTAAATAAATTTAGTCTGGGTAATCTTCTAAGTACCAATAAAAAAGTCAATGTCCCAGACAGTAAGTAATCTGGTTTATCAAATAAGTTGTGAAGATTGCAATAAAGTTTATATAGGAAAAAAAAAAAGGAATTTAGAAATTCGGACAAAAGAACATTTCAGAAATATTAAAAATTGTGAAATTGAAAAATCTGCAATTGCTGCACATAGTTTATTAGAAAATCATAAAATTGGAAAAGAAGCTAAACTTTTAAAACAAGTAGAGAAACCTTTGGAATTGCAATTTTTGGGAGAAAATTATACATTCAGAAAAAATAAAGATAGATCAATGCAGTTTGATACACGTAACGAAATTTACTTTGATTTCGAAAGTTCATAAATTCAAACCACTAGATTGCAGCACTGAAGATGGCGACAATAGAACAGTTTACGGTCGAAGAATTTCGTCATTTGGAGTTATGGCTGCGGATGAACACGACTGTGTTTGAAACCGGCGGTATCATGGAAGCATGAATCCTGTGAGGTGAGTTGTTTAAAAAAAACAAAATGTTCTCCGATGAATTTTACAATTGTCTATTTGTCTTCCTTTTTTAAAATCACAATAGGAAGTAACATTATGAGGTTCTTCTTAATAAATAAGTTCAGTCTGTTGCCTCTTACCTCACATTATTTATTGCCTTCTTTTAAATCCAGAAAGATCATAATTTATTTTTTTATTAAAGATTTTCTCTACTTAACAGTAGTTATCCGTTTCAGGGACGCCCCAATTGTAATTTTTGGTTTTCTGTCCCACAGCATTTCTATCTTCAGCATCGTTTTTTCTTTGAGGTCTCTGCTGATCATGTTTCTTCTCACTTTATCCATCCACTGTTCCCTGGGTTTCCTCCTCCTGCCTTCAGCATTCCAATCCAGCATCATTCTTGGGATTCTATTATTATTATCCATACTCTTTCAGATGTCCATACAATTTCAATCTTTGTTTTGATGTTATATTTTAAATTAACATGTTCCAGAATTTGATATAGTTTTATTTTAGAAAGAAAAATTACGTTCGAACTAGGAGTCGAACCCCAGACCTCTGTCTCTGTACGTCAGTGTGGTAACCGTTACGCCATTCGAACTTCCAATAGGAATGTCAAATTGTATAAGTAGAAAGAAATTCAACGTTCCTATCAGAAGTTCGAATGGCATAACAGTTACCGCACTGACGTACAGAGTCAGAGGTCCGAATCCCGGTTCGAACGTAATTTTTCTTTCTAAAATAAAATCAATCTTTGTTCTTCTATTCCTTCTATAATATTATGTTTAACATTCATTATTTCTCTAATTTTCTGGTTCTGAAATGTCTCTTTTCTTGATGCCCTTCGCCAAAAATCATTTGGTTATAAAAGATAAAGGTGGTGCCTTCTTCAAAAAAAAATAATGTTAAAGAATAGTGTTGGTTGGAATTACTCTCTTAGAAAAAAAAACAAAAAACTTGATATAACACACATTTTTCAATATAACAAAAGCAAAATGTTCTCACTCTATTCTCTTAGATACAAAAACTATCAAATATTTTATGTAATTACCAAATTGAAGAAATATAAGTTGTATTTACTATTATGTTCTATAATTTATTTTTTTTCAAAGTAAATAAAGCAAACTGTACTCTATCTTTCAAGCAAAAAAATTGAACTATATTAATGAATATAAATTTGAATTAGTCCTCACCAGGCTAAAATTTATTTTTATACTTTATTACTTCTTTACCTTTAAGACAGGAATTATATGATTATATGAAACCAATAATTAAATTATTTTTTATTATTAATTTAACATTTCTCAATGAAAGATAAATTATATTTGAAGAGAAAAATTTTCGCCTAGACCGAGACTCGAACCCGGGACCTTTGGCTTGCCGGGCCAAATGCTCTACCAACTGAGCTACCGAGGCGAGTTGCGATCTAGATGCAAATTTTTCTCTTATATACGTTGTAATTCCCTCTCACCAAATGCTTTTGAAACCATTGTTTCTATCTTTGCAAATGGGCTTCTCAGTTAATAAGACATTTATTGGGAATTTAACATTACTTTATAAAGCTATTAAGGCTTCTAATGATGTTTTTATTATTAATTTAACATTTCTCAATGAAAGATAAATTATATTTGAAGAGAAAAATTTTCGCCTAGACCGAGACAACGTATATAAGAGAAAAATTTGCATCTAGATCGCAACTCGCCTCGGTAGCTCAGTTGGTAGAGCATTTGGCCCGGCAAGCCAAAGGTCCCGGGTTCGAGTCTCGGTATAGGCGAAAAATTTTTCTCTTCAAATATAATTTATCTTTCATTGAGAAATGTTAAATTAATAATAAAAACATCATTAGAAGCCTTACTAGCTTTATAAAGTAATGTTAAATTCCCAATAAATGTCTTCTTAACTAAGAAGCTGCCATTAGCAAAGATAGAAACAATGGTTTCAAAAGCATTTGGTGAGAGGGAATTACAACGTATATAAGAGAAAAATTTGCATCTAGATCGCAACTCGCCTCAGTAGCTCAGTTGGTAGAGCATTTGGCCCGGCAAGCCAAAGGTCCCGGGTTCGAGTCTCGGTCTAGGCGAACATTTTTCTCTTCAAATATAATTCAATTATTTTTTAAATAAATGCTAATACAACATCATTACAAGCTCAAATTAAATAGGAACTGTTACAAGATGTTTCTCCCATCCTCAAGTCATTTTATAGTCTATAGGAACTCTCTGGTGCCAATTTGATTAACTCCACATCACATATAGTGACTGTTTGAATTACAAATTGGTATTTAAGTAAAAATTTAGTAGTATTTAAGTGAAAATTATGTTATAGTTTTTGTTTATTTAACAATGAAACTAGATGTTTTAAGAAAAATTAAATTTGAAGAGAAAAATTTTCGCCCAGATCGAGACTCGAACTCGGGACCTTTGGCTCCATATCAATGCTGTACCAACTAAGCTGCCAGGACAAGTTCCAATCTAAACACAAATTTTTCTCTTATATACATTGTAATTCCTGCACACCAAATGCTTGAAGCCTTGCTTTTATCTATGCATATGGCGGCTTCTTAGTTAAGATGACATTTATTGGGAATTTAAACACTACTTTTAAAAGCCAGTAGGACTCTATTGATGTTTTTATTATTAATTTAACACTTCTCACTGAAGGGTAAATTAAATTTGAAGAGAAAAATTAGGTCAGTCCCGGTCTGGGCGAAAATTTCTCTCTTCAAATTTAATTTATCCTTCAGTGAGAAATGTTAGATGTTTAAGAATTTAATCTATGTCATATAATACTTAATAATCTAGGCTAAATTTGATCACTTTATCAAATACAGATAAAGCTATGGAAAAACACACATATTAATCCAACATCTTAATTAAGGTTATACATATTGCTTGCTTTAAAGTATTTTTATTTTATTTATAAGTTCTTTAATAATCAGAGTAAAATAAATGTTTCTCAAGTTATGAAACCATGAAAGCAGAATAACGGCTTGTGAAATGGGACCCCATACAAAGTAAAATCTGTCTCCAGAATAAAATTTTAGAGAGATCTAATCTCTTTAAATATCTTGGATATTATCTCTCTATCTGGGATGAAAAGGATATCCCTGAAAAAATTACTAGTTATAATAAAAGTTTGGGAATTATTAATCATGTTATGAAACCATCCCTTGTACAAAAAAAACACCTGATTATGTTTATATAACACTTTGGCTAGACCAGTGTTGGCCTATGGTAGTGAAGCATGGACACTAAAAAGACAAAAAGACAATATGAAAGCAGAATAATGGCTTGTGAAATGAGATTCATGCGCAGAACAGCGAGTTACAGCAGATGGGATTGGAAAAGGAACACCGATATCTTAAAAGAATTGAAGACTACGCCAATTTTGGAATATATTAAACAGTACCAACTAAATTGGAAACACCATCTAGAAAGAATGAGTTCAAATCGGATCCCCAAGCTGTTTATAATTATATACCAAGAGGACGAAGATCTCTGGGCCATCCTATGAAACGCTGGAGGGAAAATTTTCTATAGGATCGTAACAGGCCTTCGCCTAATACTTGAAAGGAAGAAGAAGAAATAAATGTTTCTGCACAAAAACAATTCTTCATTATAGGTGACTATGGTCTGATTTGGATATCTTAAAGAAAAATTACATTAAAAAATTATAAATATCCTGATATGTAACATTACATTAATAATTAAAATACCAAAAAAAATTAAATTTGAATTTAAATAGTGAAATGTAGTTTTTTTTACTACAGTTGCAAATTAGTCTTTTTTTTTCTCTTAAACTAATAATTATTTAAATTTGAAGAGAAAAACATATGCCTAAATCGGGATTTGAACCCAATATCTCTATTTCTGTACACCAGTGCTTTAACAATTTATGCTATTAGGTATCTCGATTTACACATAGATTTTTTTTTTCTCATACTAACAATTATTTTTAAATTTTGGTAATGGGTTATGAAGGCCCACTGGGGTGTGAATGGTTACCCAAAGAAAGTTTATGGTAATAAACTGTAATTTTAAAATTTCTGGTACTCATTTACAGCAAGCTGAGTGGGCTCAAGGATTGGATTGAACCTGAGCCATTCAGCTCTACATTATATGCCTTGTCACACAAGTTATCTGGCCTACAACTAATATCTATAGTAAACATGAATTTTAAATGTTGAAGTTCATTTACCATAGTTATTTAGAGCATCGGCTTCCATTACACTTGAAGAATAATCAAAAAATGTTACATTCCAGCTTCTCTCCTGTTGTTTACTGTCAAACATCATTATGTTATATTCTGAAAAAAAAAAGGGGGGGACAATTTATTTCATTTATACACATATTTATATATTTATTATATACACAATAGAACAAAACTCTACCGACAAACTTTCACAAATTGTTCAGGAAAGATAACAAAGTTTTTATATAATAAACTCATAGTCTACGGTAACTTATAACAAGAATAATGTGTTATTATTCTGAAATATTTCAAGAAATCCTCCACATTGTTCAGTTTGAATTTCATAGCAAGCAGTGGGATTCTTGTAGTTTATAAGTCTTGCCTCATATAAGGAAAAAAGGGATTCATTAGTCAGGGATACCTGCTGGGAGCTTTCCAGATGTGTCTGTACTTTGCTCCTTGATGTTTGGTTTTGAGAAGGACCTATTCTCGAAGGATCACGAGCATTGTAATTTATGCACATATATATAAAAAAGGCGGCCCCATGGCACAAGCAGTTAGACACTCACCTCTCACCGCTGGGGTCCCGAGATCGAGTCTTGGTCACTCCATGTGGGTTTCGTGGTGGACGAAATGGAGCTTGGGCAGGTTTTTTTCAGGGTTTCTCCCATTTTCCCCTGCCACAAATTTCATTCCACCATTTTTCCATACTCATCTCACCCATTTCACTTCATTTCATTCATCCGCCCCTGTGATGGTGTGTCAGAATTCGTCGGCCAGTACCCTTGTCATTCACAGACCTCTATAAATATATGGGCTTCATCTCATCTCATTCTTCGACTGATCCTGAGTTGGACACGAGTTGAGGATATTTTTATTTTTACATGTAAAAAAAAAGTCTCAAATATGCAAAGGGCTTCAGCAGATGAATTTGGATGTTTATGGATGGGCCAAAGCTGAGACCACATTAACAGATGAATTTATTAGTGAACTCCTTTGCATACTTGTTGCATATGTAAATATTATATTCTCAAGGAAAATTGTATACCTGATCTTCCTATAAACACTGCATCTGATGAATCTATTGGACATGTTTTATCTGGCTTGTTAAAACTCACTACTTCCTGTTTCACACCAGTTTTGGCATTAATTGCAAACCATGTATCCATTTTCTTTCCTACAAAAATAAAGTAGTATAGAACAAGAAAATCACAATATAGATGTTCTAAAATGGTAACAAAAAAAAAACTATTAAAAATGAATTTAAAACAATAATAAAAGTTTCCCATAATATTGTGGAACTTGATTACCAGTATATAGAATGCCATCACTGCTCCTACAAGGTGATGATGCAACCAATTGTGGTATTGTAAAAGGTAACTTCTTAAGGGCTTCTCTTCCTGAACTTCCAAGAACATATAAAGATCCATCTTTTGGGTCTGGTAAGAACAGAGGCCTGAAAATAATACAACCAATCAAAATAAATCAATCAATCATTGAATCACTATTTTCCATATTTAACTGTGAGCATCAACAGAACAAATTTTGATGCTGAACTAAAGGCAGTAGAAACCGCACTACAGAACATTTTATACAGGCCCAGTATAAGCAAGAAGATAGTAATATTGATAGATTCTATGTCAGCAATACAAACAATAACTGATAACCAACAAAACACCCCAATCATTCAGAACATAAGAACCATGTATAAAATTGAAGAAGCTCAAGGTAAACACATTGTATTACAATGGGTACCGTCGCATGTAGGATTACTGGGTAATGAACGAGCAGACTTGTTAGCAAAGAAAGGCTCCAAAATCAGGCTGAGGACAACAAAAAAGAGATATCCCTACAAAGAAGACAACAGGAGCTAAAACAAAAAATACATCTCAAAAGAAGAGAAAAGAATGTAAAAGATCTTCAAAATAAGAAATATGATGACATAGCAAAATATGTTCAACCAATAAAACATCTCCCTAGAAGAAGAGCAGTAGCTCTCTTCAGATTGGAAACGGGCCGTGACTATCTGGATAACCACCCCTTCATAGAATGGGGATTATCCCTAGAACTATGGGATGCATGGAGAAAATGTTCTCTTTAAGCAAGGAACATTTGCTAAATTGCAGGCGACTTGACCCCGAGAAAAAGGACAGGAAAGACATTGCAGGCCTTTATTGGGAAAGAGGACTAATGGTTTAAACCAAGCTCCAGCCATTTGAAAACAACAACAACAACATATTTAACTATGAATCAGAATAAAGTCTACTGGAGGGGCCCAGCTGATAATGACTTTCCTGTCAACCTGGTAGAGTTGGAAATTTTAGTATTAACATTTTTTTTTTTTTTTTTTGGTTTTTGACTGGAATAAAGATATACCCACCAAGAGTAAAATAGTAATGTATAAAACTTATTTCAAACCAGTTCTAACATATGCAGCTGAGACTTGGGCATATACAAAGAAGGACTTGAGCAGAATCCAAGCTACAGAAATGAAATTCTTACGTGGAATGGTACATAAAACAAGGAGAGATAGAATAAGGAATGACAAAATCAGGGAGACATTAAGTGTAGAAAAATTAACAACAGACATAGAAAAAAGTGACTAAAATGGTTTGGACATTTAAAAAGCATGGAAAAGGAAAGACTACCACAAAGACTGTTAAATCTCAAGAGACAAGGAAAACGACTACGAGGTAGACCACGAGAATGATGGATTAACCAAGTGAAGAAAATTCTAGAGAGGATACGACTGAGAAGAACTAAAAAGAAGCAAAGCATGGGAAGAAAAAGATGGTTGGAGGTATATTTGGAATCTACCTTCCGAAAGGAGGACACAATAAGAAGATGAGATGATTTTTTTTTTGGGCTAAGAAGAAGACAATGTACAATTTTTTTATTTCTGAATAGTGTATCAAATGTCTTCACAATGCATATCTTAAGGAATATATATTGTTGATAGCAATTTATCCATCAGATGGGGATATTAAAGCATGGTGGTTCTCTTGTTGCACATTAACAAGATTGTCCTTTACACAACATGCATACACTATAGACACAATTATGTTATTCAAAGTTAAAATTGGGAAACACATTATGAGGTTCTTAATTAATAAATTAATGAGTCATTTTAACATCTTACCTCATATTTCATGTTTTTCAAACAACAACAAAGAATTGAATTCAATATATACAGAAAAGACACTCATATTGACAATTACATAAAGTCTTCAGGTTTCAATCATATTGCGCATAAGCATGCAATTTTCAACAGTTTGATATATAGATTATTGAATGTTCCACTAAACGAAGAGGATTTTAAGAAAGAATACAATCACATTTTGGACATAGCTAATTTAAATGGTTTTGGAAAGGAAATAATTATAACTAAATTGAAGAAATTCAGACAACAAAAAAGATTAAAAGAATACACTACCCTGCAATCTGATTCAAAGAAAGGAAAACAATTTAAGAAAATCACTTATCATCCTGGAATACATAACAAATTTCAAAAAAATTTCAAGAAATTCAATATTACATTGGCACCGATAAATAAATTTAGCCTTGGTAAACTTATTAATAACCAATAAGAAAATGAACACCCCAGATAGTAAAAAAATCTGGAATTTATCAAATTGATTGTCGAGATTGCAATAAAGTATACATAGGAAAAACAAAAAGAAATTTGGACACTCGCACAAAGGAACACTTTAGAAATATTAAAAATGGTGATATTGAAAAATCAGCTATTGCAGCACATAGTTTGTTGGAAGGTCATAGAATTGAAAAAGAAGCTAAACTTCTAAACAATTTGGAAAAAACCTTTGGATTTGACAGTTTGGGAGAAAATATTTTGTGCCGGTTCGCTCAGGGTAGAATATGATCACTCAGGGATGTTTTAAATTATACACTTATTATTTTATTTTATTGGATACATTTATATGTACAATTGTATATATTTTAATAACTCGGAGTGGAGTTGATGAATTACTTCCGCCCACATGTTTTAATATCACTTTCGCGAACGGTAACTTGTAGAACTGTAGAACGTAGGAGCGTGAGAGTGAGAGTGTTTTCACACGTGTCCTCGCCTTATAAGGGCGATGACTCCTCCCATAAGTTGCCAACCCCTCTCCGAGTGTATATGTTATTCATTATAGCTTAGAAGGGTAGGTACCATTCGTTTAGGTTTCTATGTTGGTAATAGACTCGTGTGCACGTTTTGTGCGCCTTCCAGATATTACTATTAATGGTACGTTTAATACTCACGAGTCTATTACTTCTTGCCACAATTTATACAGAAGAACAAATTTAAATCTATGAATTTCGACATTCCGGATGAACGTGACCTCATCTCGAAGTTCATCGAATCAACACCAGATGGCAACGATATCTCGAAGTTTGTCAAATCAACACCAGATGGCAACATTATAGAGGGAGATTCCAACGAATATCCGGTAGTCATAATGGCGGTTGAAAATGAATGACAAGATCATTTGAAAACTATAGTTACCGTGTTTGAAAAACATGAAATATGAGGTAAGATGTTAAAATGACTCATTAATTTAACAATTATGTTAATCTGAACTCCTTTCTTGAAAACAATACAAATACATATAATCCAATCATAAAACTCAAAACAAACTATATCAACATCTATTTAATGAGTATGGAACACAAATCACATAAAGTAATAGCTTGATATTACATTTACATATTTAAATTAACATTGAAAAATTAAATAGGAATCCTGTAAGTTCATTAAAATAAACTGTGAAATAAAATAACTTACATAATAGCTTTTGTTGTATCTACAGGTACCTTCACAGCAGGTTCTGCAATAAAAATTCATACTGTTTTAAGTTATAAGGCAATGGAGATATGTAACATTGACGATTTTATTATTAATTTAACACTTCTCATTGAAGGATAAATTATATTTGAAGAGAAAAATTTTTGCCTAGACCGGGACTCAAACCCGGGACCCTTGGCTTTCCGGGCCAAGTGCTCTACCAACTGAGCTACCGAGGCGAGTTACGATCTAGACGCAAATTTTTCTCTTATGTACGTTGTAATTCCCTCGCGCCAAATGCTTGAAACCATAGCTTCTATCTTTGCAAATGGCGGCTTCTTAGTTAAGAAGACATTTATTGGGAATTTAACACTACTTTATAGCCAGTAGGGCTTCTATTGACGATAAATGTCTTCTTAACTAAGAAGCCGCCATTTGCAAAGATAGAAGCTATGGTTTCAAGCATTTGGCGCGAGGGAATTACAACGTACATAAGAGAAAAATTTGCATCTAGATCGTAACTCGCCTCGGTAGCTCAGTTGGTAGAGCACTTGGCCCGGAAAGCCAAGGGTCCCGGGTTCGAGTACCGGTCTAGGCGAAAATTTTTCTCTTCAAATATATGTAACAATGCTTCTAAGTGAGTAACATTTCTATGTAACACTTTCTGTTCAGCTGTCTTAAAAATGAGTTATACAGAGTGCCTCAAATTTTAGGGTCAAAATTATACAGATGGTATAGTAAATTAACACAGAAGAATATGATAAATAGGGATTAATTTTGAACATAAAGAAAACAAAATATTTATCAATTGATGAACAAAATGGGGCAGTTCCAGAACAACTTTAAATATTACCTATAATACATACATATGTGGAGAAATATTAATAACAGCAACACAATCAAACAAAACATATTTGGAACAAACACAAAATAAAGCTCTATGCTTAATAATTGGAGCAACTAAAACTACACCAATAGAAGCTCTACATACTGTCTCTTCAAACATACCAATTATAATAGAAATTGAACAACAAGCAGTACTCCTTTATGAAAAACTAAAGACTCCCAGACTCAGATAAGTGGGAAAAATATCAACATTCAAATCCAGTTATAAAAACACAGATTGGGTTTATACAAGAAGTAATTGAAATAACTGAGAACTTAGAAAATACCAAAAATAAAGAGAATATTTTTTTTTTGTCTAATGCCACTAGGTTGTCTTTTATGACATTTCTGGTTTTATCCCCTGGCATTGGCAGAATTGTAATCCATTTCTTAGGTTGGGGCACCTGGAAGGCAAAATTACGTTACCCCGATGATATGATGGGTGATAAATAATAATGAAGCACCAGGAGTTCTTAACCTAGACTTAACCTAAATTCCAGACCATGGGTAACCACATGAATAATTCTCTTTAAGGAAAAATTCCTACGGTTTGACCGGGAATCGAACCCAGGACCTCATGAACCGTAGTCAGGAATGCTCACTACTAGCCCATGAGGCTGGTCGATAAAGAGAATATACTATATGGTATCAACCCAATTGATGATGTTGTCACTGAACACAATTTAAGCTTAAATGCTCCTATTAATAAAACATATATCCCCTGATGAGGCAAAGGTTTTGGCATTAGAAACTATACACACAAATTACCCTTCTGAAAACTGAACCACACATCTATACAGATGGATCTCATCTAGATGAGAGTGGAGCAGGGGCAGGTGGAACATGCCAATTCTTATATTTAACTTTTATAGTAATTAATCACTATGAGGTTTAATTTATGGTGAAATTAAATGTTTCTTACCTCTCCTCATATAAATCTTCTAGGTAGATCATGATTTTGAGACCATAACTGTCTCATCTTCAGTACTTTCCTGGCGACTGATGTTATGAAATTTGAAAACAAGGATGAAAGAACATCTTAGAAACATCAAAAATGGAGAAGTGGAAAAGTCAGCAGTAGCTGCACATGCTTGGTCCGAAAAACATTTAATTGAATCAAATGCCAGTCTAATTAAACAAATAGACAAACAAAAGGAACTCACAGTTTGGGAAAAGATCCACATTCAGAAAATCAAAGGAAAACTTATGAATTTCGAAAATCCCTCAAGTTTTGACCTGATCCAGAGGTTCAATGGTCCACCAACAGAGGGAAGAAGAAGAGTTTCTTCCAATCGACATAACATCAGTCGCCAGGAAAGTACTGAAGATGAGACAGTTATGGTCTCAAAATCGCGATCTACTTATAAGATTTATATGAGGAGAGGTAAGAAACATTTAATTTCATCATATGCCAATTCTTCTCCTTTTATAAACACGGCGGAAGAAATTATACTAATTTCGATGGTGAAATTGAAGCTATTAATCTCTCGCTTAATAACATTTTTAATTCGCTACAACATTGCAGAAATACTGTCATTCTATCAGGTTCCAAAGCCGCGATTCAGTCCATAGCATTAACCATGTCTCCAAAAATGGGAAAAATATTAGAACTACAAAACATGATTCAGACTATTGAGAAACTTGGTAAATATATAGTCTTACAATGAATTCCAGCTCATTGTGGAATAAAAGGAAATGAAAGACCTGATATACTTGCAAAAAAAAAGATGTAAAATAAGCAGAAAGTAACAAAAGCATTTTCTTATCAATCAATTAAAGAATTATAAAGAAAACAATTAATGATAAATTAAACACCCTATTGTTTGCAGATGACCAAATAATAATAGCAAATTCAGAAGATAATCTGCAGAAAGGTCTGTATGAACTTAACAAAATTACAGAAGAATATGGATTGAAGATATCTGCAGAGAAAACAAAAATTATGGCATTTCAAGGGTGTAGATACTGTCAGAAGTAAAATTGTACTTGATAATGAAATTTTGGAGCAGGTGAATAATTTTAAATATCTAGGATGCAATATCTCATATGAAGATGAAAAGGATGTAAATGCAAAAACATCTAAATTTTTAAGAATTTTAGGGTTATATTTTCACAACCCGTACATTCAATTTGATTTATTCAAAAAATATGGTATATTGTGAAAAGATATATATAGGAAAAACCAAAAGAAACCTAAAAATTAGAACCAAAGAACACATAAGAATATTAAAAACGGGAAAATAGAAAAATCAGCAGTTGCTGTGCTCATGTTTGGGTCTGAAAAACATAATATAAATATGGACACTAAATTATTAAAACAGTTAGAAAATACAAAAGAGCAGACTATTTGGGAAAAAAAAAATCTATATTCAGAAGAACAAAACAGAGTTATGAATTTTAAAATCCGACAGAGCGTGACCTTGTTCGCAGGTTCTTTGGCCAACCATAGGATGGAGCAGCTGACATCGACATCCAGGGTGTGCAACATAAATCTAACCAGTCTGGACAAGATGCTGACAATGATTATGATATAATCGAAACATGTTCAAGAACAAATCAACATTAATATTGAGGTAAGATGAACAGACTAAAAATAATTTAATTAAAATAACCTCAAAATATCACTTCCTAAAATAAAATATCAAATTTATTACTTCTCACTTAATGAAAAATTTTATTTGAAGAGAAAAATATATGCCTGAATTGGGATTTTAGCCCAATGTCTTTAGTTCTGTACACCAGTGTTCTATCTAGCCTGTAGCTTACTGGATAGAGAACTGGTGTACAAAACCAGACATTGGGTTCAAATCTCAACTCAGGTATATATTTTTCTCTTCAAATAAAATAAAATGTTATTTATTATCCCATTAATTTGGTTATAAATAAATAGGGATGTATGGAGACCTTCTGTCCGCGCGGCCATGAACCTACGGGTTCGATAGTGCCAGTGAGTAAGTAAGTAATAAATAATTTGATATTATATGATAGCTAGGGAACATATTTTTATGTAAATATATGTAGGTAGGAAATAACACTATGAAGTTTATCTTATTAATTAAAAGAACCTCAAAATATTACTTCCTACAATAAAACATTATTTTATTAAATTTGAGTTTTTTTTTGACTTGCCTCATATTTCTTGATTTTCATGCAGACTCGAGTTTTGTCACTGAATTTGTGACATTGTCAATGCATCACAATTGCCCGATGCTTGGTCAGAAAAACACAGAATTGAAACCAAGGCAAATTACTTAAACAGTTAGGAAAATCAAAGAAACTCACACTTTGGGAGAAAATTTACATATGCAAGAATAAAAAGAAAACTATGAATTTTGAAAAACCTGGTGAAAATGACAGGGGATTGATTTGGAAGTTCATCGGTTAGCCAACAGAGAGTGCAGAAATTTGCAGGAGGGACAACCGCAAGACGGCAGTTGTGATGCATCGACAATGTCACGAATTCAGTGACAAAACTCGAGTCTGCATAAAAATTAAGGAATATGAGGTGAGTCAAAAAACAAGTTAAATTTAATATTTTTATGTGCTAAAAGTTAACATTCAAACTTAGTATGGCATTATTTTTCAATCAATTAAAAATAACTTGTTTACAGTTTAACAAATATAACTTCAAAAAATTGTTCAATTATTTTTCTGGAATCCAGTAATATTACTTTGATAATACACGTGTTACTTTTGCATTGGAGATAAAAATGTTGAACTTACATTATACTAATCTATGTAGCCTATGTAAAAATCACTTCCCTAGTGATAACTGACAAGAAACAGGAAAAAGTAAGTGACCAACATACCATCCTGTAACTTCCATCTTATATATCCTGTTTTCTGTCCAACGCCATAAAATGAACCATCCAATGTTGACAATAAAAGTAAAGAATCATCCCATTCTTGAATAGGATTCCTGTTAACGCCCTGAAAAGTGAACAATATTGTAAATTCATTATTAGAGTCCGGACGTTAGGCACTTAAAAAGTTCAAAATAGGCAAGCAAAAAGGCACTAAAAATGATTAATATAGGCACTAAAAAATTCAAAATAGGCTCTTTCAAAAATGGACTACAACATAAATTTTTACAGCCTTATGTTCTTCGCACCAATTTGTCTTTGAAACACCTGTCTGCGAATGAGAACTACAGACTGATTTCATTGTTACCAACATCAAAAATAGTATTGCAGTGACTTAAAGGTTTCAGCACCAGATGTGAGACAAAGAAAAAAATTTGAGCCATCTACCCTCTTTGTCACTCACAAATGTTTGTATTGAAAAGAAGCAAAACTGTACTATAGAACTTTCTCCATGCCTTAGAGCCGGAGCATAATACAATGGGACATGGCTTAGGGCTATTTCGCTTAACATGAGTGCCTGAGGTGGAAAAATGCAATATTCGCCTAATGGGAGTGCATTGAGCGGAAAACTATCTACCTGCTAGGTTACTGGCTTACTGCCACCCTTATCCTAAAATATTCTAAGAGAATTTATAAAAAGAACACTTGAAAATTCTATGAAATGATATGTGTCATGAAGTTTGTCCATTTCAATTGATTTCATTGAAATACTAAGTTAATTTCGAGAAAAAATGGCAAATAGGCATTTATAGGCAAAATTAACTTCATGGAAAACAACTCTAGGGTCATCGGTATGAACTTATATGAAGTCACTTTTACAATATCTATAATACATAACTGTAGGCATTTTCCCTAACATCCGGTCTCTACTCGTTATATATGCATAATTAAAACTTTATATTTACAATGCAAATAATTACAAACTCATAAAATTTTTTTCTTTCAATTCGTCTTTTTCTTCTGTTGGAGCATGGACACTAATTATGAAGGTGTTGTATAGATTATCTTTTCATTTTAATAAATAGAGATGTTAATTTTGTGGATAAAAGTCTAAAATCCAGTTCTAAATTGTCCTCTTTTGTTACATCCAGTACAACTTACTCTAAAATCACCAGAATCAAAAAATTTACACTTTCCATCTTATATCTTGAGTGCGGCTATTGCAACATTGTGTTTTCTTAAAGCATCTTTTAAGTTAGCAATTGCTTCAGATCTATTTAAACATTCCAAGTTGCCAAAATCATGTCCTTATTCCTACATTTTCATTTCCTAAATATATCCCTCCAGCATCTTTCTTTAGGTTTCTCAAATTAATAGCAAATTAACTAGTGACCTGGCTAGTACAGCTTCCATCACATTGTGTAAAACAAAACCGTTCCATGACCCGGGACCACAATGTGTGTGCGAGCGATGAGGCATGTCATGTGAGAGATACCATGTACTAAAGTGCAAAAACAGAGGACAATCTCTGACAGGATTTTGTACAGACAGATAATTAATGTCAATTGGTATTGATTAATAATGTATGCACATTGTGCACTATACACTATTATTAAATTAATAGCACTGGTCAACAATGATTTTGTTAATATTCGATACATAATATTAAATGTATCACTTCTCACTAAATGACAAATTTAATTTTAAGAGAAAAATATATGCCTAAACCCAATATCTCTGGTTCTGTACACCAGTTCTTTAACGATTTAAGCTATTAGGCATCTTGGTTTAAGCATAGATTTTTCTCTTATACTAATATTATTTCCATGTGCCAGGTAGCAGTGAACTTTTGTTCCACTAACGCCATCTAGCGGTCTCTTAAATAAGAGCACTTTTAAAATGGAAATCAACACATCACATCTCTAGCAACAAAAGCTAATATTCGGTATATAATATTAAATTTATCACTTCTCACTCAATGACAAATTAAATTTGAAAAGTTGTTACATAAACAATTTTGGGTAATTCTTATGTATTTTCAACTGCTGATTACAAAAATGAAGTCAGAAATTTTCCACCGCCCACCATTTTTTTTAAATTTTGAAAATATTTTTCCCTGTTTATTAGCATTTGTGGTATAAAACATGCTGATTAGAAAGTGTATGTTAGATTTATACTTTCATTTCATCGTGTCAACAATTGACTTATAACATTTGATGATTGTTGCCTTGAATTCATGAGTTACAACAATGACATTCCCCTACAAAATATTGTGATTGTAAGGTAAACTTCGCAGATGAATAGAAGCTTTCTTAACCTTTTGCCAGCTGGGATGTGGGAGCCAGGTTTATTAAATGCAAAATACTATGCCATGCTATATAATATAGACCTTCATAAAGTATAATTTACTACCAACATGCCATGCTAAATTGAATTGGAACTATGTTACATTTATTTGAAGGTAAGACTGTTGTTTTATACAGGGAATGATTGGAAAGCATTAGCTCAGCGTCAAGGATATGGAGTGTTAGTCGAGCTAAATGTCCGCGCTGCCATGAACCTAGGGTTTCGATAGTGCCAGTGAGTCAGTAAGTAAGACTGTTGTTTCCATCAGCCCCATCACTGGTCTTGCCTTCTTTTGGCCAGCAACCAATCGAAGGGACTATTATTGTGCTTTCAAGTCTTATGCGAGAATTTCCCAGAAGGATCATGCTGGAGGGAAAATTTTCTATAGGATCGTAACAGGCCTTGGTCTAATACTTGGAAGGAAGAAGAAGAAGACTGTTGTTTCCACTTATATAGATCCCAGGTTCAAATTCAGCATGGTGTGTTCATTGAAATCTGTTATCACTAACACTGAAACATTCATATTATTGAATAATGTTGATGGCATTATCACTAAACACTTATCATATTAAATGTTGTTGAACATTTTTAGGGTCCTGGGTTCGAATCATTTCCAGTCAAACAGCTGTTCTATGCCACGTGTTTCGTCAGGAGCAACCTGCCCACCACTGTCACTCACACCCTGCTGATTTAGGTCTACATCACTTACTTTACTATTTACAGGCTTAGATTGCAATAACCTTCTCTTAGAAAAGAAGTACTATCATATTCGTCAAATGAATAATAATTTTTGATGAACTGTCACTTTCATCTTCTGATAAAACTGATACAATAAACTCGTGAATTGTGGAAATTCACTTGATATCTTATCATTCATGGTCTCTAGAACTGATTCGCCATATTGTTCAATGTCCCTTCTCGGTCCAGTTAAATTTAAATTAAGTTGCTGTCTTTCAGCCAGATTACTTAAAACTAATACTTACACACAAAATTAATATTATTATCAATATATTGAAAATAAAATAAACACTGAACACACTTAAATTATGAAATAATCAATATTTGTAATTCAATTGAAATTCGCGGTTGCAACAAAAAGCACAGCCACCTGGATCTCTCTTTGTTAAATAATAAACCAATTACCTTATACCGTCATCTGTTAGAAATCGTATGGAACTCACAGATAATTATAACTCTTTGTTAAATAATAAACAAATAATTTGCAATAAAAAATAATGTGACTATAAATTTAGTTATAAACAACTGTAGGTCTCAAGTTGGATCAAACAGCACACAGTGTGCAAAATTTTATTAAAATCGGTTCAGTAGTTCAGGATTCCATCGCGGACAAACAATGTGACACATAATTTTTATATATTAAGATTATTCTACCAGTGACATTATATGGATGTGAAACATGGACTCTTACTTTAAGGGAGGAAAGGAGATTACGAGTATTTGAGAATAAAGTTCTTAGGAAAATTTTTGAACCAAAGAGAGATGAACAGACAGGTGAATGGGGAAGACTGCATAACAGTGAACTACATTGTCTTTATAGGAAGCCAGATATAATAAGAACAGTTAAGTCTCCTAGACTGCGATGGACAGGACATGTGGCTTGAATGGAGAATGAAAGACGTGCATGGAAGATTCTTGTAGGAAAACCAAAGGGAAAATGCCCAGTCGGTAGACTAAGAATGGGGTGGGAGAATAACATTAACTATGATTTGAGGGAAGTAGATTATACAGGGGATGATTGAAAAACATTAGCTCAGGATAGGAATGTATGGAGAGATGTCCATGTGATCATGAACCTATGGGTTCGATAGTGCCAATGAGTTAGTTTGAGTAATATATAAAACTGCATATCTTATTATGAGAGACATTTTTAATGATCTCCTATTCAAGGTCTAAGATAGGAACTTTGGTAACATGAAAAAACAAAATATTTGATATAATAGGACCAAAAACCCTCATATTTCAATATTGCGACTTATTGCTGTATTTCCTTCTGCTTAAAATAATTATGCTATCTGAACTCAAACTTTTTCTACTGATCTGATAGTGTTGCACAGCTATTGGTCTTCAAAGTAAAGATGTGGAATTTCAAAGATACGATCAAAACAAAGTGGAACCGAACAATATCCTCATCTGAGTAAAGTCACTTTTTCACATTCAATATCACTTTTGCATTCAAGCTGTCCAATATCAAACACCACACTAATTATATTTTAAAATGATGATATAGATATGACAATATTCATACTATAACAGAAGCTTACACTTTGATGCAGAAAGTTTATTATGAGGGTGAATCAAATATAAACCGGAATTATTGTTTACAATTTTATTGAATTAACAAAAAAATACAAAACCACCACCTCATTTTTCTACATAGTCTCCTGCATTTCCAACACACTTTTGCCATTGAGTTGGCGACTTTTTGATGCCATCCTTGAAGAATGAGGGATGATGTGTAGTCAGCCAGTTGTGCACAAACTCCTCTACCACTGCATTGTCACCAAACTGCCTTCCTCCCAGGTCTTCTTTCAGTGGTCCAAACAAATGGTAGTCACAGGGTAACAAATCTGGACTGTAAGGAGGATATTGTTTATTTTTTATTATTTCACTCACCTCATGAGGTGAGTAAAATAATAAAAAATAAACAATATTAAAAAACCTCATAGTGTTATTTCCTATCTACATAACTTGTAAGGAGGATGTTCCAGAGGTGTCCAATGCATTTTCAGTTTTTGTGTCAACCGAGCAGTGTGTGGCCTTGCATTGTCATGCAGCACAATCACATTTCGGATCGGTTTCCGGCGACGCTTGTTGCGATATGCTGCTTTTATCTCGTCCAAAAGCCGGCAGTAGTACTCTGCATTCACTGTTCATCGTTCATGAAGGAAATCCACTAGCAAAACTCCTTCAGAGTCCCAAAATGTTCTCTGCAGTGATGCTTGTTCATTGCCGTCTTTGGTGGGGCTCATTTTCCACTGAATCCCGGCCCACTAAATTTTTTTAGCACCAATCATACACCTGCGTCTTCGAAAGGGTTGCTTCCCCGAACTGCGCATGGAGCCTTCTCAAAATTTCAGAAGGTTTAGTGCCTTCTTTCGCCAAAAACTTAATAATAATGCGTTGTGCAACAGACGTGTGTACCTCTTGCTCGCTCATGGCATACTGAAGTAAGCAGCCGCTCTTCGGAGTGCGACACATCAAGATTCCTACTCCAGACACCCCCATCAACTTCCCCTCCAAACCGCAACCTTTGCAGTTCGCTACCAGATCCTCCAGATACAAATTCCAGTTTATATTTGATCAACCCTAGTAGAATTTAGAACTTATATTGCCTAAGGAAATACACATCAAGAGGTTGGCAATGTTTTATTGTCTTCAGTGTCAATATCTTGAGCTAACATCCTTATTCAGAAAACTTTCATTTAACAGAGTATGATCTTCATGGCCTGACCACGAATTACACAGCAATTGTTCTTCACATTGCCACGTACATGCTCACCAAAGACCGTAGTTAGAAAACTTTTCATATACTCTTTTGCCATTTTTCCTTGCCTCCACATCAATTTTCCATCGGCATGTTGCTTCAAGTTTCTTTTCGTGCATAGATAAATATATGTCAGGTGCGACGGAGTAATGGTTATGCTTCTTGCCTCTGGTCCTGAGGGTTGCAGGTTCAACCTGACTGGGGTCGATGGATTTCTTTCAGAATGGGAAAATCCAGGGAACAAGTCTTCCAGAAAGGACTTTAAGCCATGGGTCCCAAGTCTGAATATTTTCAAGCTTGTAAAAGCTCCTTAAGCCTGAATAAAATGGCCTCTAAGCAAAATTTACTGACCTCACTGTCCTAGTAATACCTTAGTTGCCTTCTAGATGTCTCATTGGATCTGTACGTTGACCATATACCATTCATGACATCTATGGGCAAATAAGCATAACTAAATTAACTTGGTCTAGTAACTCCTAACAAAGGAGAGACTAAGGCTCAACATTGGGCTACATCATTGTAAACAGATAAATATTTAATAATTGTAAAAAGTCAAGTATTATTGCAAAATGTTTAAAATAGTACAAAATGTTAACAAAGACGGAAAAAGTACTTAGAGCAACAGTATTGCAAGAATGTTGTATGGAAAATCATAGGTCGAAGTATTATAAACTTGAGCCCACTTTAAGATCTTTTTGTTATTGTGCCCATTCTTATGAATTTATTTAATGATAGTACTCTTATATTTATATTCTGTCAATTATACAGTCATACATACTTCCTTTATACCATCAATGTTAAACAAAATAACATATCTGAGCTATAAACATAATCACAATTTAGATTTAAATGGCATGTCACTTACCTCTGTAGAAGCATATTTACAAAATCCCAATAGAAGAATTGTAAGAAACACTGAAAATATCAATCTCATAGTGTCAGCATACATCTTCTCATCATAAAAGGGTTATGTATATTTTTATTACAATTATATAGTTTATTTTCCTTTTGTTTTATTGGTAAACCTAAATATTTAAATACCCTTCGAGAATACACACGGTTATTTTCGAATAAAATACTCATTCCCATATATAGCAAACTGATTTAAAGTTATATTTTTTTAATATCTCTTCTTATTTTTGTTTATCAATTGCAATTTACACTACACGTAAATAACTTGCATCATTCAACAGTTCAACACAGATTCAGCACTTTCCTCTTTGGTTTAGTATTTTTTAAACTGCGGTCAGGGATTAGCTGCGGTCCACAAACGCACACAAACGAGAGTAGGGGTTATCGCTCAGTTGGCCTTGCTGTGGTTTATCTACGACGCAATACGCCGGCGCAAAATTCGCTTCCCGTGTTTTAGAATAGATGTGGTTTCTCTACAACGCGGAGCGGTGGCGCGAAAAAATTTTACGCTGAAGCTATGGTTTACGCTGTATGCGTATCGCGCCCGATGTGACGCATCCTCACGTAACGTTCGGCATGAAACTTGGTTTCGCATGATCGCATGGGACAATATTATATTACAGAACAGAACTGTGTTTACACAGTTCTGTTCTGTAATATAATATTGTATGCACATAAGTGCGCATTTATTACTATTATATTCTTTGTATGCGCCGGCGAATTGCGTCCGGCATTCGATTCAAATACACGACGTGACATATCAGCGTAAAATTTTTCGCGTTGTAGAGAAACCACATCCATTCAAATACACGGGGAGCAATTTTTGCGCTGGCGTGTTGCGTTGTAGATAAATCACAGCTTGGACATCATGCGTCGTGTATTTGAATCACTTGAATTCCGGACGCAAACAAAAATTCTACAAGCTATTAACCGTACTCATTGGTGTAATTTGCTAAAAACAAACGAAGATTTTATGACAAAATGTCGGAAAAACAGCGCTTGTTTTGTAACTTACCAATTTTAACGACGAAAGTTTGATAGTTTTGTTCCAAATCATCGATTTCTGTACAATATGGGCATGAAGGAGTACAGAGATGCACAGAAAAAAAGTTATTGTGGCTTGAACTTAGCCAAGAAATAAATAAAAGATGTAAATATTGTATTGTATCTTAGGGATATTATGGATGTACTTTTTCCGTCTTTTCTAATATTTCGTATTATTTTAAACATTTTGCAACGATATTTCATTTTTTTTATAAAAAATTATGTTTATCTATGTACACAAATTATGACTTTTCCTCTCAATTATTTTTTTAAGTTCTTTAGAATTGAAGTGCGCATGCGCGAACGCTTATAAAATTTAATTCACCAGATGGCTGGTGTGAATTACCTACCGACATTCTCAATTAGTCTACCGCTGTGGTCTCGAGGTTGCGTGCTGCCTTGTCACGCAGCGGGCCCGGGTTCGATTCCCGGTCGTGACAGGCTCCTGGGTGAGGTTTTCTCGGGGTTTTTCCTCACCTGTAAGGCAAATGTCAGGAAGCTTTAGGGCCTAAAGGTCCCCGAAAATCATCCGGCCATCATCATCATTTTTCATCGATGTGGAAAGCAACGGGAAGCTACCACAGCTATAATCCCTAGTAAAGCTGTACTTATGGATGGATGGATTCTCAATTCTAAAACATATTTTAAAAAATACTTGTTCAATCACTTAATTTTGTTGGATTCCGATGGGCCAGTTTAGTGTAATCAGATTAGTTTATAGTTTACTATATAGTATGTATGTCATTTATTTCATTGGGTTATGCAGGGACAGGTTTGTATACATACATTTTTTATAAACACATTTGGAAATTTATTTAGAAAGTTGGTCATATTGATTTTCCCATATGTGCCATCTGGTGACAATTCCATAAACATGTGTGATGAACGGTGTGCGCTCCATGTGAAACCAGCAATACGTCGGGCGTGACACGCTGTGTTTTCTATTTATTCTGTGCATAGAGAAGGTTCTGTGGGCATAGTAGCTAAAACTGGTATTGACACTTGACATGTTTCCAGGAAAGTTTGTTATCTCAAGGTGTTGACTTTTTTGACAAGTTAAAAATGTTTCTGTTTTGTTTAATTGCAAATTATTAAATAAGAAGCCAAGACTCGTCTTGCTTGTAAGTTATTATGTCCTATTTTTTCTTATAGAGAACATACAATTGTTATATGTTAATATTTATATTTAATCACGTTTAAAAATCGTAACATCAACAACTTTAACATAACCTTTTCGTTGCTATCTGCGTTTTGTTGTCATCGTCATCAGTCAGACATTTACCATTTTCTCATTTTATGAATATCGATGTGGAAAAATAATATTCAACTAAAATTATGGGTCATACATGCAATTGTTTATATTCAGGTATAGTATGCTTCAACATTTTCGAGTTGTCGTAGTAATATATTCTTATATTTTAAAACAAATATTTAGTGTGCATTTGAGTGTATTGCATAACACAGACCTTTGAATATGAATAGCTAGGAAGATAATTGACAAGAAAATTAATTAATCATCCTGCCTAATCAATTATAATTAACTATTAAATATGTGTTCTCTCAAACTAAAGTAAATAGCATTTTCAACATACTTGTATATTAAATTTTTCTCTGTTAATAATAAAAAATATCGATGATTCTGTTACCTTGCCGCCTACATAAATTCAAATAAAAAACGAAAAACACGCAATTTATTATTGCGGTATGTGAATATATATGAGAGAAATATATGTGATTTTTTTTTTCCAAAAAAGAAAATGCCTTAAAATGAAGTGAGAAGTTCAAAGTAACCTAAAATTACCATATTTGCAGTGTAATATATGTATTATCATAAATCAGACAGTGTAGCAAACTTATCACATAAATCTGCTAACTAACAAGTGAACGTTAAACTAATCTGGTGTACTAACTTGTCCATTTTCTCACCCAAACTTGCACTTACTTGCCCATTTTCTCACTCTAATTTGCCCACTATTGTAGATGGACTCCTGGGATAGAATCCCCATATATGTGAGTAGTCCACCGCTGTGGTCTCGAGGTAGCGTGCTGCCTTGTCACGCAGCGGGCCAGGTTCGATCCCCGGTCGGGGCAGTTTTTCTCGGTGAGGTTTTTATCGGGGTTTTTCCTCACCTGTAAGACAAATGTCAGGAAAACTTTAAGGCCCAAACGGTCCCCGAAATCACATGGCCTTCATCATCATCTTTATCATCATCATCATCACCACATCATCCTTCACCGGTGTGGGAAGCAATGGGAAGCTATCACACCTACAATTCTCTAGTAAAGCTGCAAGCATAGCATGAAAATGCTATGATTGCAGTGAAGGACCTGCCTTCGGGCAGAATTACCATGGATGGATATGTGAGTAAACATGTTGGCAGTTTGTTCTAGTGGGAACATGTATCATCACATTGGCCAACATGATGCTTTTAAATATTCTCCTTTTAAATATTCACAGGTGGCATGTGGTATAGAATATTTTTGTAGAACATTTGGTTATAGTTAATTGATTAACCTGTTCCTTTTATGGACAAGCATAAATGTCGCAGCAGGTTATTCTCCGCAACATATTTACTTTTATATTATAATTTCTAAGTTGTTTATTTTTAAGAATATTATTTTTGTAAATAAATTACAAATTGTTCGAGTGCAGTATATCTCGAAACACATCTTCATTAAGCAACACACATTTTTTTGCACTTCTTCTGTACACAAGTTCTGCAGAATCGTTGTGCATGCACGAACACTTAAAGGAACTTCCACTAGTTGGCGGAGATATCTGTGAAATAGGAATGACCAACATTTGAAAATATTTAGGCCTATATATGCAGGGAAAATTATAGAAGACTTATTAAATTCAACACCTATAAAAATAATACACAACAAACAGGATCCTCTAACATATATCCATTAGTGTGATTCAGGAACTATCCCTGACTTACTCTTTTTATCTTCTAATTTATACTACAAAAAAAACATAGAATATCCTGGTTTATTCCATAGTAATTCTGCCCGAGGGCAGGTCTTTCGCTGCAATCATAGCATTTTCATGCTATACTTTGCAGCTTTACTAGGGAATTATAGGTATGGTAGCTTCCCGTTGCTTTCCACACTGTTGAAGGATGATGATGATAACCATAAGGATTATGATGATGGCCAGATGATTTTCGGAGACCGTTGGGCCCTAAGCTTCCTGACATTTGTCTTACAGGTGAGGAAAAACCCCGAAAAAACCTCATCTAGGAGCCTGTCCCGGGCCCGCTGCGTGACAAGGCAGCGCGCTACCTCGAGACCACAGCAGTCTCTTACCTTTAATGCATCTTAAAACCAGATGGAACTTCAAAAAAGTCAATTGGAAAAATGTACATAGAAAAACTGGAAACTAAGAACTACATAAGAAATGTAATGAATTTAACCATTTGAACTAAAGAACACATAAGAAATGTAAAAAAAATAGGGGAAGTAAAAAAATCTGCAGCGGCTGGTAATGTTTGGTCAGAAAAACACAAAATAGATGTAAACACAAATTATTAAAAAGTTAGAAAACAAAAATGAACTCAACATATTAGAAAAAATCTACATACAGAAGAACAAGGAAAGAATTATGAATTTTGAAATTCCCGGAGAAAGGAACCTCATTAGTAAATTCATTGGACCAGAGGCAGAGAGAGAGCAGGAATCAAGAATAAGGGCTGACAACTTGAGAAAATTCAGTCTGTAATCGCTGACGATGGGGCTCAGCAGCCTTGAAACATATGTTCGACAAAAACAACCATAAGAGGTAAGAATGTACAGACAAAATGTCTTAATTATTAAACAAACCTCTTAATGTTACTTCCTATTGTATTTTAAAATGGTAATCTAAAGTTTGTCCGCTCTCAGAACTGTTATAAATTGCATTGTGAATTTTAATCTATATTATAATTATGTTTTTTAGCAATTTATTAGCAATAATGTTTAGTCAATTTATATATCTTCGTATTACTATATAATTTGCATTATTACAACCTACCATGTGTGTAATTTTTTATTTATAAAAATGATCTCAAATGGTATCCTGATATTTTTCCCTTAATTATGCCCAACTTGTAAGTAATACTAATATAAAAATTTATTATTAGGATAATTACATACAAGAATACAAATGTAATCTATGATGGTTCCCTACCAAACCTTAAAATTCTGTATGGACTGATATTATTATTAACTACTAACTAACTCACTGGCACTATTGAACCCATAGGTTCATGGCAGCACGGACATAAGCTCTCCTTATATCCCTATCCTGCACCAATGTTTTCCAATCTTCCCTCAAATCATAGTTAATGTTATTCTCCCATCTCATTCTTGGTCTACCAACTGGATATTTTCCCTCTGGCTTTGCTACAAGAAGCTTCCATGCACATCTTTCATTACCCATTCGGGCCACATGTCCTGCCCATCGCAGTCTATGAGACTTAACTGTTCTCAATATATCTGGATTCCTATAAAGATCATGTAATGCACTGTTATGCAGTCTTCTCCATTCACCTGTCTGTTCATCTCTCTTTGGTCCAAAAATTTTCCAAAGAACTTTATTCTCAAATACTTGTAATCTCCTTTCCTTCCTTAAAGTAAAAGTCCATGTTTCGCATCCATATAATATAACTGGTAGAATAATAGTTTTATATATTTTCAGTTTAACATTTTTGAACACGTAGAAATTCATTATATAATGGAAATGGACAGCTAATGACAAATGAGGGAAATTTTGAGGAAGTGGCTGAATTCAAATACCTAGGAACAATAATCACAAATAGGAATGAGACGCACAAAAGAAATTAAACATAGGCTCAATTCTGGAAATGCATGCTATTATGCATTGCAGAGACTTTTGATGTCCCAACTCCTTTCAAAAAACGTTAAACTGAAAATATATAAAACTATTATTCTACCAGTTATATTATATGGGTGCGAAACATGGACTCTTACTTTAAGGGAGGAAAGGAGATTACGAGTATTTGAGAATAAAGTACTTAGGAAAATTTTTGGACCAAAGAGAGATGAACAGACAGGTGAATGGAGAAGACTACATAACAACGAACTACATGGTCTGTATAGGAAGCCAGATATAATAAGAACAGTTAAGTCTCGTAGACTGCGATGGGCAGGACATGTTGCGCGTATGGGGAATGAAAGACGTGCATGGAAGCTTCTTGTAGGAAAGCCAGAGGGAAAACGCCTAGTTGGTAGACCAAGAATGAGGTGGGAGAACAACATTAACTATGATTTGAGGGAAGTAGATTATACAGGGAATGATTGGAAAGCATTAGCTCAGGATAGGGATTTATGGAGAGCTTATGTCCGCGTGGCCATGAACCTACGGGTTCGATAGTGCCAGTGAGTAAGTAAGTAAGTAACATTTTTTGAAAGGAGTTAGGAAGTCAAGAGTCTCTGTAATGCATAATAGCATGCATTTCCAGAATTGAGCCTGACATGAAGATCATGAGTTTGAGTCCAATTGGGGTCAGGATTTTTAAACTGGACTAAACTCTCTGGCAGTACCATGTCCCTAATGGTAATGTAAATGAGTAGATGCATGTTTTGGGAGTAAAGGCAGCACTAACAACCCAGCTGACATCTCGTGCCAATTGTCTAGAAAGGTGGGAGCCTTAACTCTATTATACGCCAGGGGTCTCCTAAGGCCTGTAATGGAATCACTTTACTTTATTATATCCCAAACATACTTTAAACCCATTATGATTCTCAACTTTTTTGTTAAAATTGTTGAATGTGATAAACAATATAAAATGTTATAAAATTACAATAGGAAGTAACATTATGAGGTTCTTCTTAATAAATAAGATGAGCCTGTTGCATCTTACCTCATAAAAGTTGAGTTCTATTAGGACAGGTTTCAAAACAATTCTGCTTCATTGTCAGCTGGACAAGTCTGGACAAGATTTAAATCTTAATGTTTTATTTTCTTCTTCTTCTTCCCTTCCAAGTATTAGGCCAAGGCCTGTTACGATCCTATAGAAAATTTTCCCTTATGGGAAATTCTCGTATAAGACTTGAAAGCATAATAATAGTCCCTTCGATTGGTTGCTGGCCAAAGGAAGGCAAGACCAGTGATGGGGCTGCCATCTTATAGCCTCTGGTCAGGCTTTTCTGGAGAAGAAAAGAAAATAAAGGAAAGACAAAATGGAAAAAAGGAAGGACTCCCTAGCCCTCGGATGCCCTAATAGCGTTGGGATCGAAAAAACAAGAGTTAACCAAGAGAGGTTAGATAGTAAAGTTAAAAGAGTGCAAAACACAAGTAAGTGGAAGAAATGTTTTGCACAGCTTGGGCACCTTGTGGTCGCCATCCACATATCCCCTAGATGAGGACCCCTGAGGGTAATGTTTTATTTTAGGAAGTAATATTTTGAGGTTCTTTTAATTATTTTATTTTGAGTCTGTTTATCTTACTTCAATATTAATGTTGATTTGTTCTTGAACATGTTTCGATTGGATCCCAATCATCCTCTGCATCTTGCCCAGACTGGTTGGATTTATGTTGTAGACCCTGGATGTCGATGTCAGCTCCCTCCTGTGGTTGGCCAAAGAACCTCCAAACAAGGTCACATTCCGTCGGTATTTCGAAATTCATAACTCTGTATTTGTTCTGAATAAAGATTTTTTTCCCAAATAGTCAGCTCTTTTGTATTTTCTAACTGTTTTAATAATTTGGTGTCCAAATTTATATTATGTTTTTCAGACTAAACATGAGCAGCAACTGCAGATTTTTCTACTTCCCCATTTTTAATATTTCTTATGTGTTCTTTGGTTCTAATTTGTAGGTCTCTTTTTAGAGAGAGAATATGTATAAGAAAAATAAATGTTTGTTCTGGATTCGCCTGGTAGCGTAAGTGATAGTGCACTGAGATATCAACTCAGGGGTCCGGATTCAAATCCCGTCCAGGCATTTATTTTTCTTATCTTGTCATATATGTATGTATGTATATATCTTTTCACAACCCATACATTCAATTTGATATATTCCTGATTTTTTATTTTGATCAGTTTTTTTCATTTTTGTTGGTTTTTATTAGTTTATTTAAACTGATAAAAATAAAAAACCAGGAATATATCAAATTGAATGTATGGGTTGTGAAAAGGTGTATATAGGAAAAACAAAAAGAAACCTACAAATTAGAATCAAAGAACACATAAGAAATATTAAAAAATGGGGAACTAGAAAAATCTGCAGTTGCTGCTCATGTTTGGTATGAAAAACACAATATAAATTCGGACACTAAATTATTAAAACAGTTAGAAAATACAAAAGAGCTGACTATTTGGGAAAAAATCTTTATTCAGAAGAACAAAAACAGAGTTATGAATTTTGAAATACTGACGGAATGTGACCTTGTTTGGAGGTTCTTTGGCCAACCACAGGAGGGAGCTGACATCGACATCCAGGGTCTATAACATAAATCCAACCAGTCTGGGCAAGATGCTGAGGATGATTGGGATCCAATCGAAACATGTTCAAGAACAAATCAACATTAATATTAAGGTAAGATAAACAGACTCAAAATAAAATAATTAAATCTTAAATTAAACCTCATAGTAATTTTCCCTATAAAAATTCAATTCAATTCAAGTCTGGACAAGCTGATGATGAAACAGAATTGTTTTGAAACAAGTCCTATAAGAATTCAACTTTTATGGGAAGATGCAACAGTCTTCTTATTTATTAATATAAAATGTTATTTGTTAGAAAATTATTACAATAATATTTTTCTTCAAATTCATTATTATGTCATTGTATGAATAGAATTTATTCACATGAATTTCAAGGTTTTATCACACAAAGGATTATTTATAATATGGCCTTCGTGTATTTCTCTTTTTAGAATAAACAAGCGATTTGTGTGGATCATGCAATATAACTGAATATGGATCAGCAAAAACGTACTCCAGGCAAGTATATTTAAGTTCTCAGTACATTCTTTATGTTAATATTAAAGTGATTTCACCATTGCTTGCACACTATTAATATTCCTGCTTGGAATTGTACAAAAAAACAATTTTTACTAATAACATTTAAATTAATATTGGGAAGTAAACATTATGAGGTTATATTATTAATAGTGAGTGGAGAACATATTTTTATGGACTCACCTCATACATTTTCAAATTTCTTTGATACTGACGGTTTCAGACAATATCATGTCCCTCTTCGGTCATGGCTTCCACTGATGAAATTCCATGATTGTTGATTTCTTTAGTGACATCACCTCTTGTGCTGCCATCGTTTGTTGGGATTACAAACTTTGTAATTAAATTTTTATCCACCGGAATATCGAAATTCATAGATCGATATTTATTCTTCTGAATGAATATCATTTCCCAAATTGTCAATTCCAACAGTTTATCCAATTGTTTCACCTCTTTTTCAATTTTATGATGTTTTAGCAAATTATGTGCCGGAATTGCTGATTAAATATCAAATAAATTGTAATGATTGTAGAAAAGTATACATAGGAAAAACAAAAAGGAATTTGGAAACATGCACTAAAAAACATTTTAGAAATATTAAAAATTGTGAAATTGAAAAATCAGCAATTGCTGCACATAGTTTGCTAGAACATCATAAAATTGAAAAAGAGGCGAAACTTTTGAAACAATTGGATAAACCGTTGGAATTGACAATTTGGGAAATTATATTCATTCAGAAGAATAAATATCGATCTATGAATTTTGATATTCTGGTGGATAAAAATTTAATTACAAAGTTTGTAATCCCAACAAAAGATGGCAGCACAAGAGATGATGTCACTAAAGAAATCAACAATCACAGAATTTCATCAGTGGAAGCCATGACTTAAGAGGGACATGATATTGTCTGAAACTGTCGGTATCAAAGAAATTTGAAAATGTATGAGGTGAGTCGATAAAAATATGTTCTCCACTCACTATTAATTTACTAATAACGTTGATTCTCTTTCACTTGTTTTCAGAATTGCTTAGTAGTTTTCCTTGCTGTGTGCATCTTGCAATTCTGTTTGTAGGCCTATAATCTTTATCTGACCTAACAACACTCCTGTAACTGCACGCTACTAACTACTAACCCGTCTCTCCCACTATACTAACAATGAGTGGAAGAAGGAGTGAGTCCACTAGAATTCCTCTGGGGATGCTAAGAGGTAAGTTGTGTTTCTTTTCATCTATAACTGATCCAACTTTGATCTTTTTATAGTCACTTTTATATATATATATATATATATATGGTGCTCTAAAATACCCCTTACAAACTTCTAGGACTTGTAGAGGAGACTGAGTTGATAATTAAGTTATGTAGATAGGAAATAACACTATGAGGTTCTTTAATATTGTTTATTTTTTATTATTTCACTCACCTCATACTTCATCATGAGTTGATAATATTTAGAATTGGAAACCGTGTCCAGAAATTTACCATTTCCGTGCTACAGCCATTTAAAAACAAGCATTACCTGAACATACGTCACGTGTCTCAACAAGTAATAGCTTCGTGATTTGTCTAAATCGAAAATTTCCCTATTAAATATTCCAAGACTTGGTGCTTTTTTTTTTTAAATGTCAAAATTTTTCGAAATTTTGAAAACTGCAAAAATTGATTGTAGAGGGTGTATCCGGGATTATTAATGCAAGTCGTGATTCACTTTCCATTTTATTTCTTTGGTTATTAATGAGTTGATTTGTAAAACAAGTGATGTACTGTGTCACGCCTCATAAGAAATTACTTGTAAAAGTGGTCGCATTAAAAACATGTTTTCAAACTGCTGTAGCACAGAAACAGTAAGTTTCCAGACATGGTTTCAAATTCTAAATATTATCAACTCAGTCCCCCTCTACAAGTTGCACAAGTTTGTAAGGGGAATTTTAGAGCATCCTGTATGAAGTCGTTCTTTATCCTTTCGTATTTGGAGAATTAAGACCTTTCTTAGAAATATATATATATAAAAGAAAAACAGAAATGCAGTTGGATGATGAAGTTTTTGTGTGATTTTAGTGTTATTTCTTTCTTACCATATTTGTAGCTTGTTTTTGTTAAGCAGTTTGATTCTAGGAATTGATGAAATGTGATTATAATGTATTAAAGATGTGTTAATATTATTAAGACTTACAAAAAAAAAAGAAGAAACACTTTTGCCATTTTTTTTGCCAATGCCACAAGATTGTCTGACATTTCTGATATTCTCTCTTGGCATGTTGGGGTGCCTGGAAGGTGGAGTTACCGTTACCCTGATGGTATGATAGGTGATGAATGATAATGAAATGCCTGGAGAATCCTTAAACCTAAACTTAACCTAAAATCTAAACCATGGGAGGTCACAGGAATACTTTCCTTTAAGAAAAAGTCTCTGTGGTCTGACCAGGAATTTAACCTGGGACCCCTGAACTGTAGTCAGAAGCTCTGACCACTAGCCTGTGAGGCTGGTCTGTTTGGCCATTATAAGATACTATAAAAACAAAATATGCCAATTTAGACATAACTATAGGGTATAGTGTAAGCTGAATGTTAAAAAATTTAATTCATGATAGGGTAACTACAGTGCGATCAGTATAGCACTGGACAGCAGATGCAGGGATTTCACTATATACTGCTGACGCATTTGCGATGGGGAACGGACAGCATAGGATTGCAGTGATATAACCACACACATTTTCGTAACTATTTTACAAATTGTCATACAAACTTTATTGAAGCAGGTGCTGGAACTGTTCACCTTCGTTGTCCATACATTTTTGACACCTCTTTATAAATTTTTTTGTACAGATTATGGACAGTTGAACATGATGGAATTTTTACTCCCAGGAATTGTGTTTCAAAAAGTCTTCGTACTTTGCTGGCAGACTGAGTTAATAAATATTGTTCATAAATAAATACACGTTGTTCAGTAGAAAAATTATTAGCCATTATACAGTTTACACTTATACACATGTCATTCAATTTACACCTATATATGCCTGTTTAATAAGATACAAATTTTTAAATTGAAATAACTTATATACATGCCATTCAGTACACAAGGAAAAGCGAGCGAGCACCTTATCCACTCGAAAAAAACAATCTGACTGCGACCGTGAGCATGGGATATGATTGTATATTGTTGAGTCTGTGCACATTTCAAGTCCCGTGTCTGCACGTGTAAGCCTTTGTCACCACACAGCACAAACCTCGCGTCTGCTGTCCAATGCTACTGATCGCACTGTACATTTGTGTTATTCAAAATTTGTCTCTTTAAGTTTCCCCACAATAACCATAAACTTTTTACTTTTATTTTATGCAGTTTTTTAAATTCTAAAATGCAATACAATGAGTATGCATTAATTAATGAAATTATATGTAACTTAGCATATAGAAAACATGAAAACATCGAATTTAAGTCACAAGGGAACTGTCAGCCACTGCATGCCGAAACCTATCTTGAAATTTGTCTCAGAGAAGCGTTGTGATGTATCAAGGCTGTCTCCAAAAAATTATCTGTCGTTTTTAACTGCAAGACACAAAAAATGGAAGCCTGAATCCAGCCAATGGCAACCTGCTATGCATAGCATATGGACTCCATGCTTGACTTAGAGCAGAGTGGAGTCATGCAGATGCAGCATGGGGGCAGGTAGTGAGGGTTATCCAGTCCATCAAGTGAGGGGATATATTACTTCCTCGTAGACATTTGGTGCTGGATTTTAGTGCTTTGCAGTTAAAAATGGCAATTTTTTGGACACTGGTACATCACAATGTTTCTTTGGGAGATGTTTTAAGATAGGTTTTCAGCATGCAATGCTTGACAGTTCCCTTGTTGGGCAAGTTCATTCTTTTCTTTACCAAAACTTTTTTTGCTGAAAGCAATTTTTCTAAGATTATGTATATCAACTCTGATGTTATAAAAATTCAAGACATGTTAAATTTGTGCTGATCTTACAAAATAGAAGTGAAATTACAGAATTTTCAGTCAAGTTATTTGTCTCATTATTGGCTGCGGTGGTCTAGTGATTATGTTCCTTGTCTGTAGTCCCGAGGGTCACGGATTCATACCTGGCTTAGGTTGATGGATTTTTTAGGATAGAAAATCCAAGGAGTAAGTCCTCCAGGAGGAACTTTAAATCGTGGGTCCTGAGTCTGAAGATTTTTAGGCTAATAAAATAATCTTAACCCCATGAAAAGATATCTCTAAGGAAAATTTACCAATCTCCCTCTTCCTAGTAATATCTTAGTTGCCTACTAGATGTCTCATTGAGTCGGTTTGCTGACCACTTGTTGATATATGTAGGGAAATAAACTTAACTAAATTATGGTAAAATCAAATGTTTCTTACCTCTCCTCATACAAATCTTCTAAGTAGATCGCGATTTTGAGACCATAACGGTCTCAAAATCGCGATCTACTTAGTAGAATATTTGTATGAGGAGAGGTAGAAAACATTTGATTTTACCATAAATTAAACCTCATAGTGATTAATTCCTGTAAAAGTTAAATAACTAAATTATTTTATTTAGGTAGAATTTAATCACTCACCTCATATTTTTCTTCTTATTTTAATTTAAACTAGTTTCAGAACTTTAGATTTCCCTTCCATCGTCAGTATCTCCATGACCATTGTTCTGTTGTCTTGAAGAGCTGTCTTTCGCTCCTTCCATTGGCAGACTGAAAAACCTCGAAACCAGGCAGTTTTCCCCAGGAATTTCAAAGATCATCAATTTCTTCTTTTTGATGAATCTTGAAGTTCCCGGAGAAAATGACCTGGTTTCAAGGTTTTTCAGTCTGCGAATGGAAGAAATGAAAGACGGCTCTTCAAGACGACAGAACAACGGTCATAGAGTACTGACAATGGAACAGAAATCTAAAGTTCCAAAATCAGTTTAAATTAAAATAAGAAGAAAAATATGAGAAAAGTGATTAAATTCTACCTAAATGAATATACCTCATAGCGTGATTTCCTAAAATAAGTAACTAAATTAGCTTGGTCTAAAAACTCCTAACAAATAGTTTAGATGAACATATGTTTCAAGGCTGTTGCCCCATCTTCAGCATTGCACAAACTGATTTTTTATTTTCTTCAAGTTGTTGGCCCTGGATCTGTGTTTAAAGAACTTAGTAATGAGGCTCCTTTCTCTGGGAATTTCAGTGTTCATAATTTTCTCCTTGTTCTTCTGTATATAGATTTTTTCCCATATCGTGAGTTCATTGGTATTATCTGTTTTAATAATTTTGTATTTAGATCTATTTTGTGTTTTTCTGTCCAAACGTGAGCTGCTACTGTAGATTTTTCTACATAATAAATTAAAAAGGAGAAGTAGAAAAATCTGCAGTAGGAGCTCACGTTTGGACAGAAAAGCACAAAATAGATCTAAATACAAAATTACTAAAACATTTAGAAAATACCAATGAACTCACAATGTGGGAAAAAATCTATATACAGAAGAACAAGGAGAAAATTATGAACTTTGAAATTCCCGGAGAAAGGAGCCTCATTACTAAGTTGTTTGGAACACAGATCCAGAGCTGATAACTTGAAGAAAAGAAAAAAATCAATTTGTTCAACGCTGAAGATGGGGCAACAGCCTTAAAACATATGTTCAACTAAACAATCATATGAGGTAAGAATGTTAAAAAAATACAAACTCAATTATTAAGTAAGGTACTATTGCATAATATGAAAATGGATTAATTCTTCATCATCCTTTATGTTTTGATACTTTTAAATTCTGGAAAGTTTTAAAATATTTAATATCCTTTTCAAATAAATTCTTGTAGCTCAATTAGAAAAAATGCTATTGCATGATGGAGTGATTTGGTGTTTGTAATTAAAAGTTATTTTCTTCAAGTTCTGAATTTATAGAATATTGTTTAAAAATTAAAAATGGATCTGGTCTGTTAATACAAAAATTAATTTTCAGTACTATATAATTCAACATCTCTGATATATTTAATTTTAGGAAGTTATATTTTGAGGTTATTTTAATTATACTATTTTTAGTCTGGACATCTTACCTCTATATTAATAAAAAGGTAAGATGTCCAGACTAAAAATAATATAATCTCTGATATATTATATTTGAGGAGAAAAATTTTCGCCTAGACCGAGACTCAAACCCAGGACTCTTGGCTTTCTGGGCCAAGTGCTGTACCAACTGAGCTACCAAGGCAAGTTGTGATCTAGATGCAAATTTTTCTCTTATATACGTTGTAATTCCCTCGCGCCAAATGCTTGAAACCTTTGCTTCTATCTTTGCAAATGGCGGGTCATAAGAAGCTGCCATTTGCAAAGATAGAAGCAAAGGTTTCAAGCATTTGGCATGAGGGAATTACAACGTATATAAGAGAAAAATTTGCGTCTAGATCGCAACTTGCCTCGGTAGCTCAGTTGGTAGAGCACTTGGCCCGGAAAGCCAAGGGTCCCGGATTCGAGTCTTGGTCTAGGTGAAAATTTTTCTCTTCAAATATAATTTATCCTTCAGTGAGAAGTGTTAAATTAATAATAAAAACGTCAATCTCTGTGATATAATTTATTAATCATATCTAAGAAGAACAAGAAGATCTTAGAAACTTTGAATCAGGAAAAAAATATGCATGATCTTATCAGTGCTTTGTTTAACTTGTAAAGTTTGGATATTTGACTGGAATCTAGTTTATTTGTATATATTTTTAAGCTGTACTGATAACCAGTCATCTGTTTACTCTAAATGTTTTCCTATTATTTCTTAAATTATCTACTGTTGATCTTGTTATCCATTGTTTTTATTACTGTAAGATATATTGAGTTCAAAAACAAAATGTAAAAATTATCAGATATAATAATGATGATGATGATATGTATATTATCATTATAATTCCAAACACCAAATGAAAATTTTTAATTTGTCAACACATTTCAAATTTTTGTTTGGTGTTTGGGATTATAATAATTTTTTTATATACAGAATTTTAATGTTTACACATCTTTCTGAGCCTAAAGCTTTATTTTTCTTCTCCACTCATCTCTATCCATCCACTCCATGTCCTCCAGTCCTCCAGTCCTCTTGTTCTCATTCCAGTTATTTCTTGCATCCACGAGTTTCGAGGTCTTCCTTTCCTTCTTCTTCCAGGTGGACACCATTTCAATGTTTATAGTAATAATAATAATAATAATCTTGTGAGCCCTTGTTTCACTCAACGAGATTTAGGTGCTCTCCCCCTACAAGGAAGAAATTGAATCATATTAATTTAGTTACACTTGCTTTTGTATTGATGTCATTGGTGTGGCCCGTGGTCAGCGTTCTGCCTCATAGTGACATCTAGGAAACCAAGGTAGTACTGGGATGGGAAAATTCAATAAATTTTGCTTAGAGGCCTTTTTATTCAGGCATAAGGATCTTTTATGAGCCTGAAAGTCTTTAGACTCGGGACCCATGGCGTAAAGTCCCTCCCGGAGGACTTGCTCCTTGGATTTTTCCATCCAAAAAATCCATTGACCCAAGCGGGTTTGAACCCGTGACCCTCGGGACCAGAAGCAAGGAGCATAACCACTAGAATAATAATAATACTAATAATAATAATAAATATACATATCAGTTATCAATACCAAGAGATCATGAATCTAATATGATGATTATTATGTCAGTGATGATGAAGATTGTGTTAAACATATAAAAAAAAATTAGTTACACAATCTAAGGAATTTAGAGTTAATCAAGCCAGTTATGTAACAGAAAATTGTCTCTAACCTTGCATGACACGTTCCATTATTACATGGGTTATTGAGAGTTATTACCAATTGTCATTCATTCTAATGCTTTTCACTGTGGAATATTAGTAAATTTGTTTGATTTAACAATTGTTTGTTCAGGTAATGTATCCTTCTATACCAAGGAAAGAGCAGTAGTTGTCGTCTAATGGTCAGGATCTTGAATGATATCCATTCTCCTTCTTGCTTCCCATTACAATTTTGGTAAAGGTGATTCCAAAAGTTTTACTTAATACATTATTTGAAATTCTGTATGTTGATATTTTACGTAAATGGCCTGTAAGCAATCATGATCAGTTCTTAGGCAGAATAAAGCCACTGCTTCATGTCTTGGTGGATTTGGTACAGGATTTTTTTATTATAGTTGGCCATGTCAGCAATTTACTTTTCTTTAATTTGTGATTTTATTAGGTTGTTTATTAGAAATTTTACTGAGTAGAAAGGTACAATTCCTTGTGGACGTTGCAATATTGTAGTACCTTTCTTTGCTAGTCTGTCTTCCATTTCATTGTCATTTACACCACAGTGAGCAGAGATCCACTGTAGAATTATAGTTTTATTTAATGCAGTAAGCATCGTAAGGAAAATGTGTAATTAAATTATTTTATATTTTAGGAAAGTCTATTACGACATCTGTGCCAACATTTGCCATTCGATTTCATGCAGAAGATGAAGAATTAGAGGAAATCTATCCTAGTGCAGAGGAAACAGATGAAGAAGCAGAAAAACAAGGTAGTTAATATTATTGAAAAAATTTTTAAGAAAAAGTTATTGGTTGAACAATATCTGTTATATATGATTGACACTTTGTCGATCTTACTTTCTGTAATTATTCGGTAATTGTATTTTATTTGTCCACCGCTGTGCCTTGTCACGCAGCGGGCCCGGGTTCGATCCCCGGTCGGGGCAGTTTTTCTGGGTGAGGTTTTTTATCGGGGTTTTTCCTCACCTGTAAGACAAATGTCAGGAAAACTTTAAGGCCCAAACGGTCCCCGAAATCATATAGCCATCATCATCATCATCATCATCCTTATCATCATCACCATCATCATCCTTCACCGGTGTGGAAAGCAACGGGAAGCTACCACACCTACAATTCCCTAGTAAAGCTGCAAGCATAGCATGAAAATGCTATGATTGCAGTGAAGGACCTGCCTTCGGGCAGAATTACTATGGATGTATTTTATTTAGCTTATTATGTTGTTCATTTACATTCTGTTAAAAATAAGAGAATAACTAAAACGATAGATCACTTAATCCTCTTTGCAATATGATTATTTTAATATTTTTGTTTTATAAATAAATTGGAGAAAATATTTTTATATCTCGCCTCATAAAGTTCTTTTTTTTTTCTTTTTAACAATACTGGTTTCAAAGGTCATTTTACCTTCATCTTCAGTCAAATCCAACTCTTTGACTGAAGAACGAAGATAAAATGACCTTTGAAACTGGTTTCGTAAAAACACGGTACTTTATGAGGTGAGATATAAAAACATTTTCTCCAACTCATTTGTAAATTGAAAATACTTCATAGTGTTTATTCCCACTTTCGATTTTCATTAAAATAGTAGATATGTTTGAAAGGAAAATACTACAGAAAATATTTGGACCAGTACAAGGAAATGGTGTCTGGAGAATCTGATATAATGAGAGGAATTATATAAACTTTTTAAAGAACTAAATTGACTACAATTATTCAAATAAGCAGGCTACGCGGGCAGGACATGTACAGTGCATGGCTGTTGATGAAATTCCGAAGAGATTACTAAATGCAAATTGTGTGGGAAAAAGAAGAATTGAATAGTTGCCACAAAAACAGATCTAAGTCATAAACTGCTACTCATGACTTGACTAATTTCTTCTGCCGTTTTGTTACACACAGATCACTACTTATTTAACTTTCACAGGGAAAGAACACTATGAGGTTTAATTTAAGAATTAAATTAATGTTTTTATTACCTCATCTCATATCCTTTTTCTTCTATACTGCAGTTTCGGAGCTTATCTCCATCGTCAGTAGCCTCTGTTTGACCGGTGTTATGTCGTTTCTTGGCGGTTTTCTTCTTACTTCTATCGGTGGCCGATGAACCTCTGGATCAGGTCAAAGTTTGCGGGAGTTTCAAAATTCATGAGTTTATCTTTCTTGAACTCTGGATCTTGAAACAAGAAAGATAAAACTCATGAATTTCGAAACTCCGCAAATTTTGACCTGATCCAGAGGTTCATCGGTCCACTGATAGAAGTAAGAAGAAAACTGCCAAGAAACGACATAACACCGGTCGACCAGAGGCTACTGACGATGGAGATAAGCTCCGAAACTGCAGTATAGAAGAAAAAGGATTTGAGGTGAGATAATAAAAACATTAATCTAATTCTTAGATCACTACTTGCTTAAAATTCATATTAAAGCACCGATGAGGTTATGTAATAAGATGTTAATTATATAATTTTTTACCTGGTAAGTCAGTCATCCTCAACTAAGTTATTAAACTTCTTCAAGTTATTCTAATATGGAGGCCTTTCGAAAACAATGTTTCATCTTCTGCGTTTTAACTGGAACTGATGGCTGATGGTGTTGTATAGGTTGTATAATGGATTTATGTCTGCGGTTATGATCTCGTTGAGCAGGTCTTCATTCCTTGCCTCTTTCAGAATCTCTATGTCTTCAAGGATGTTGATCCTGTTGTTGTTATACTCTTTGTGTAGTATTGACATAGAGATATCGATTTTTTCAAATCGATGACCTGTTTCGAGTATATGTTTGGCAAACTTGATTTTTCTTCATTATTAATAAAACTTTTGAAATGTTCTGAATATCATATGTTAAAGTTTCTTATTGTTTTGCCTATGTAGAATTTTTCACAACTATTGCATTTTAGTTTATAGATGCTTTTATTTTCATACTTATTTGTTGTTTTCTGTTTTGATAGAAATTATATTATTGAGTTTATTATTGGTTTTAAAGGCGATTTTAATGTTTTTATCTTGTTTCTTGATCAAATTAGCTAATTTGGTCGTTTCATTTCCTGTATAAGTAAGTGTAATCCAATGCAATAGTTGTATATCAAAATTGAAAATTTTAATGTAAAAATTCCATTCCTGTTCTGGTTTTGCTACTATTTAAGCCAGTGAAAAGAGCATGTCCTTTTGAATAAGATCATAATAAATTGTAATCAAATGGTAAAGAGAAAAAAATTATGCCTGAACTGGGAATCAAACCCCGAACCTTCGGCTATCCGTGCTGATGCTCTTAACAATTGCACTAATTCAGGCTTCCTTCCCATCCTTACAGGAGAGTAAGGTAAAGGAAGGCTTGGATGGGAAGGAAGTCTGAATTAGCTCAATGGTTAAGAGCATCAACACGGAAAGCTGAAGGTTCGGGGTTCGATTTGCGGTTCAGGCATAAATTTTTCTCTTTATCATTTGATTACAATAATTTAGTTGTGTTCTTTAATATACTTATTTCAATCATAGTAACAGCTTTAGCTTCTTAATATTAATTTAATCATAATAAATTGCCTGCTTAATTATACACTAGTATTACATTATTGTTGTGCTTGATTTGTAACTTTTTGCACCAAGAATGAAAAACATTGTAAAATCATTCAATTAATTTTGTTTTCTAAATATATTTAGCATTTGACATGACATAGAACTCTGGGCTGTCCTATGAAATGCTGGAGGGAATATTTTCTATAGGATCGTAACAGGCCTTGGCCTAATACTCGGAAGGAAGAAGAAGAAGACATGACATATTAAATATATCATTGTCTTAAGTTGTGTTTTTACTTCTTAATCTACCATGAGAGTCAATATCTATCTTGGATTTGTAACTGTTAGTTTTAGGATTTTCTATCTCCTTGAGCTTAGGAGTGTGCAATATACATTACTAGTTTGAAGGTCAGAGGATATTAGATAAACTTCCTCTATAAGTGGAGCTGATGTAAAAAAAAATTAATTGGTACAAATCAATTAAAAATGAGTGCATTCATGTTTTTATTGTTGTTGTTTCCAGTGACAGATATATTAGTCCTAGCCCCCAAATGTTCTTTTCGTAGACTTCATTAACAATTATTGTATAACAAATATTTTCTTAAAATAATTTGATAAAGACAGTTCCTAATTTAAATATGTTTTAGAACTAAATTATTTCAGTTGTTTTTATTTGTGATTGTTATCACGACTAAAAATTGTTCATGCAGAAACAGTTCAAAACATTTTCTGGATAAAGGAAAAACATGGATAATCAAAAATATGCAATTAACTATATTGGAATTGAATTACTTATTTTAGGAATTCTCACTATGAGGTATATTCATTAAGGTAGAATATGTTTATCACTCACCTCATATTGTTCTAGAACAATATGAGGTGAGTGATAAACATATTCTACTTTTTGGAATTGAATGTTTATTTAGAACAAGATTGGAATCTACATATTGGCATAGTTCAATGTAACTGGGAAGGAATTTGTAGGATGATTCTTTTAAAGTGAAGAGCAGACCAGAGTATAGTCCAGTTCTGGCAACTGTAGCCATCTTGGTTAAACCAAAGGCGCATGGCAGGAGGGAACATTGGCGAGTGGGGGAGGAAATAGTAGCCATGCAAAAAACATTTTCTTTTTAATAATAGTAATAATAATAATAATAATCATCCATCCATCCATAGTAATTCTGCCCGAAGGCAGGTCCTTCGCTGCAATCATAGCATTTTCATGCTATGCGTGCAGCTTTACTAAGGAATTGTAGGTGTGGTAGCTTCCCGTTGCTTTCCACACCGGTGAAGGATGATGATGATGATGAAAATGATACGGATGATGATAGCCATATGATTTTGGGGACCATTTGGGTCTTAAAGTTTTCCTGTCATTTGTCTTACAGGTGAGGAAACACCCCGATAAAAACTTCACCCAGAAAAACTGCCGCAACCGGGGATCGAACCCGGGCCTGCTGTGTGACAAGGCAGCATGTTACTTCGAGACCACAGCAATGGACATAATAATCATAATAAAATTAATTGTTACAAAAAATAATGCTATTCTATAATGAACACTTCAAACTTATTAGACATCAAAACTATTCACTAACACAGAACTGGTGGATAAAAAAATTCAGTGTGTAGCAACTATTATGTTTTCTAAACTGAGAGTAGCTGCTGGGAGTACCTGCAACTCACACTCCCCTCTTACTGCACCATACATGATAGACCCCTCAAATGTGACTAAAGAAGCCAGATCTGCACAGTATATGAAATTTAAAACCTTTTGACAGGTGCCGTCGTCCTCAACTGTGTTAAAATATTATATTTAAAATATTATCTGAAGGAAGTTAACTTCCATCATCAGCAGGATGCACATCTGCTACTAGTTGTTGTTGGTTAAGACGTGCTACTAAAGACACATCGAGTCTACAACGTCTTAACCAACAATAAATAGTAGCAGATACGCATCCTGCAGATGATGGAAGTTAATTTCCGAAAGGCCTCCCGATAATATTTTAAATATATTTTAATACAGTTGAGGAAGACGGCACCTGCCAAAAAGGTACATATTTTAAGTTTTTATCTCATGATTATTCACCTCAATGGAATTTGATATGAATTTTATTAGTATTGCACAGTATATGCTGGCTTTTTAATTCAAAAAAAGAAGAAAAAAAAAAAGGAAATTGGAGAATATTTGCACACAAAATGCTATTGTTCTTAATACACCACAACTTTAGAAATTATTGTTTTTGTCTTAACAACTTTTCTCCAAATTTTTCTTTTTTGAAAATTCAGCAATCCAATTGGGTACTGGTACCTTAAAATAGAAAGGTTCAAAGTTCCAAAATCCTTAAAAATAAAATTAACCAGTAGAATGGTGCAATGTGCCTATGAGAATGATGTAACTTGTTGTTTCATGAGTGAAATATTTAAATGTTGACATTGTTGTACAGTTTCAGAATTCTTATAGCATTTATTTATCTTATCTCCAATGTTTCATTTTTGGACTTTGCAACTTTTGAATATAAGGTATTCAATTGCTTTATCTTTTTAATAAACAAAATGAATCATAATTATCTCACCTCATACACTCTGTGTTTTTCACTGCACAATACCGCGGTTCCTGGAACAGTCATTCCTATCTTCAGCCTATTTCTGATTCAGAAACTGCGGTCCTATGCTCTGAAAAACACTGAGGGCCACATGCTCATACATTAGTCTCTACTCAAATTACTTCCAATCACTGGTGAGCTGACTTTCCGTGAGCAAGTGCAATGATCAAATTAGCTACTCACTAACTGGTCATGCATGAAAGTCGTCATTTTCGTAATATTGGCAAGAAAGTACCCAGAATTCTCAGCGATAAAACCACTTCTGTTATTTTCGTCTGCTAGAGGAACGCATTTACGCTTGCGTCCCGCAAATAATACCGTATATGATGTCGTCTGTGTCACACAATATTATGCCGATTCTCCTGTTCTTCCAGTTGAATTCTTTGGTAGACTCTATCAAATTCCTCTTCTCCGCGTGTACCAAAAACATGATCGTAGTCTTCAAGGTCTGACATCTTGGATAAAGCTGCAAGGTACGCGGCAAGGTTTCAAACTACATCGGTTACCATCAGCTCCCATCGGGTTGCTCATGATTTGTTCTCTGCAAAGTCACCTCGCCAGGTAGCTTAGGAATTTTGACAATTATTATCACATGAAAATATTTTTGAGTACACAAAAATTACAACGTATATAAGAGAAAAATTTGCATCTAGATCGTAACTCGCCTTGGTAGCTCAGTTGGTAGAGCACTTGGCCCGGAAAGACAAGGGTCCCGGGTTCGAGTCTCGGTCTAGACGAAAATTTTTCTCTTCAAACACAAAAACATATTTGGATGCAACTTTCTCAGCAGAGTACAGGCAGAGAACTACTTTTACGGTCTAATGCGTTCATAGATTCGAGCCTGAGTGCAACTCATTTAATTTATTAACTTGAAAGCCTTTATGCTTTATCTTTGTTAGAACATTTATGATATTCACTTTAGTTCTGGTCATTCATTTTGTATAAAATGGTTTCCATTTGTAAATTGAACTAACCTTCAATTTTTTTATTCTTTGTATATTTCCTTCTTAGGATTTTCCTCTAAAAAGTAAATAGTTTATTCATTATATTTGAAGAGAAAAATATATGCTCAGACTGCGGTTTAAACCCAAGATCTTTTGCTTTCTATGCCAATGCTCTACCAACTGAGCATTCCAATCTAAATGCAAATTTTTCTCTTATACATAGTTAATTCCTGAGTGCCAAATGCTATGAACCGTTGCTCAATCATGCAAATTATAGCTTATTTTTTAAGAAGACATTGGTAATTTAAACACTACTTTATAAAGCCAGTAGGGTTTCTTTTGATGTTTTTATTATTAATTTAATACTTCTCAATGAAGGACAAATTGTATTTGAAGCGAAAAATACTTATTCTTTATTGAATTTTCTAAAATTCATGTTCATATGTGATTAATACTGAAATTCTAATTGGCCAAACAGTTTAGGCAGCAAGACAGCAGTCTAGGTGCAGTCTCAGGCAGCTGTTGTTGTTTTCAAATTCTGGGCCTTGGCAATGAAGCCATTAGCATTCTTGCTCTCCAATATTTCTTTATGATGGATCCAACAGGTAATACTTCACAGGTTTGTAGATGTTCTTCGTTCATTTCTTCATCTCTGTTGCATAGAGGACAATTTGGATTCGTGTAGATTCCTATTTTGTATAAATGTTTGGCCAAATAGTCATGTTCTGTCATCATCATCATCCTGCCAGGTATTAGTCCTAGAAGAACTGTTATGGCATGAGAAAGCGGTTTTCATGCCATCTTTTCATAGGTCGACCAAATGACCGTTTCCCATTTGTACAGTAGTTCATTCATTATTGCCTTGGGGATCCTGGATCTAGCCATTCTTGAGACATGTTCCTTCCAGTTTAGCTGATTCTGTAAGCAGTCTAAATTTTGCTACTGTAGTTTTACATGGAATTTCTGGAATAATATTTGGGTTCTTTACTAAAATATTCTCAGGCAGTTGATTGGGTAGAAATTTGCCTTCACTTATTCATGTATATACTGATCCTAGGGCCTGCTCATTCTCCTATAAAATGATTACCGGAAACTTTTCAGGGTTAAAGAAAGCCACATTATATGACTTCTTAATAAGCTGTTGATCAAGAATAATTGTGAATCCTTGTATTCATACCTCCTATGGACCTTCATGCTCTATTAACAGAATATCTTTACCTTTTATTTTTACAAAAAATAATCAAATTTAACACATTCACTCATAATATAACCTTGGGCTGACTTGATTTTGCGTTATGAATTACCATATCTGACTGAGAACAGGTTTGAATAGTATTTTTTTTTATATTGTATACTTAGATAATATATACTTTATGAAAAAGTCACATTTGTAAGAGTTATAATCAAAATGTCAGATTTTATGATTTATCATAAACCTATAAGAATTATATAAAATTTTATTGAAGAGTGTTTTACATAAACACTTAAAAAAAACCTGATCTGGGCATTTATATTCCCATAACAGGAACTGGTGTTAATAATTAATACATTAATATTGGAGGGGCCAATCCCAGTTCAGGGATTGATAAAGCCAAAAGCAGAGTGGACTGTATTGAAATTATTAAGAAATTAATATCCATAGGAGAAAAACGGTTATGAAGAAAATATGGTACACAAGAAAATAAATAAATTTGAAAGACAAAAATTAATAAATGAAAGCACACTTATAAAAGAAACGGAAAAAATAAAATTCAAGAAATTCACTTACCATCCATTGAAACACTATAAATTTCAAAAAATTTTCAAAAAGTTTAATATAAGATTAGCACCAAAGAATGAATACAGCCTTAATAGGATAATTAAAACCAATAAAAATGAAAGAATTGAAAATGAAAACAAATCAGGAATTTATCAGATCAAATGCAGGGATTGTGACAAAATTTATATTGGAAAAACGAAAAGAAATTTGAAAACAAGGGTGAAAGAACATCTTAGAAACATCAAAAATGGAGAAGTGGGAAAGTCAGCAGTAGCTGCTCATGCTTGGTCTGAAAAACATTTAATTGAATCAAAAGCCAGTCTAATTAAACAAATAGACAAACAAAAGGAACTCACTGTTTGGGAAAAGATCCACATTCAGAAAAACAAAGGAAAACTTATTAACTTTGAAATTCCCGCAAATTTTGACCTGATCCAGAGGTTCAACGGTCCACCAACAGAGGGAAGAAGAAGAGTTTCTTCCGATCAACATATCACCAGTTGCCAACAAAGTTCTGATGATGAGACAGTTATAGTCTCGAAATCGCGATCAACTTAGAAAATTTATATGAGGAGAGGTAAGAAACATTTAATTTCACCATCCATAGGAGAATTGAAGAAATAAAAAATATTTATTATAACAAACAAATAAAAGTCACACAATATATTTTAAGTTTTACATTCCTGTAAGTTTATATTCAGATCATTTGCACTGGAAACTATAGTAATTTCTAATAATTAGAATTGAAATACATGTATTAATCACGGAGATTCGAGGAGCAGCATGTTGCTCACAATAAGTCAACTCCCGTTCTGAAACACAAAGGAAATTGCTTCGAAATATAACCACGCTACAGATGCAGGTGGAGTGGGGAGGAGGAACCAAGCTAGACCAAAGTTGGTATTACTTAAAAACACCTCTAAAAGGAGAGGGTGAGTTAGCAGTGAATTAAACTGCTATGAAGTCATTAGCAATGACTGTGGTTGGTCGACAATTACATCATCTTATCAACATATGTGTTTATGCTGACGTGTCAAAGAGTGACATCAAAATGTGATTTCCCATGGTACAAGTTCCACAGGACACAGATGTTTCTAATGTGAATATTAATGAGGCCTGACTTCTAGGCACCTAAATTGCATGCAAGACAGAAATATAGTATGCAATATGTTTCACAGTAAAACCTGTTTTAGCCGGAACCTTTATAAGAAGGAAACCTGTAGAGTCGGAAAAAATCTCCAGATTGGTAAGATTTTATATGTAAAATCTTCCTGTATAAGCCGGAAACTTCATAATGCGGAAACGGAATGGTTTTTAAAGTACCAATAGTTAATTTTTACCTCAGTAAGACGGAAAATTATTCTTAAGCACATTCTAATTACAGTATTAATGTCCACACGTGAAAATTCTGCATATGACGCTTTCTGCATTATATCGTTTTACCTTCTTGTGTTGCTATTGTAATGCGGGGATACCCTTGCTTATGTGTGACAGCGGGGAATCCCTCACTTTTCCTTGCCTGCTTACGTTACCTGCGAGGGAGTTGGGAAACTCTTCAGTCTTCCTGTAGTTGAGTTCATTCTCGCTTTTGTGTAATAAAGTTGTTTTGTATTGCCGTGCAAACTGAGCTGTGTTACATACACTATTTTGTCTGTATTTCAGTCAATACGTTATGTCTTTAAAGCGTGCATGTAAAACCCATACACTGCGTGAGAAAATTCAAGCTTGTAATTTGGGAACCCTTTATAAGAAGGAAAACTGCTATGATGGAAATATATTTAAGGAACCGTCATGTTCCTTCATAGACAGGTTTTACTATCATCATCATCATCATCATAGTACATTCACGAATTTAGGCCATTTGTTGACCTGTTTCGGCCTCAAGAGAAACACCATCCAGAAGTCTTTTGAGTGGACGTCCTGGTCTTCTTCTTCCTGCAGGTTGATATCTTAACATTAGTTTGGGTATTCTGTGATCTTCCATTCGATGAACATGTATCCATCTTGACTTATAATCAGAAATTTTATTTTCTAAAGATTCCATGTGTAATTCTTCTAAGATGTCTTCATTTTTTTTGTGATCTAGTAGTGTGTATCCTGCAGTCCTCCGAAGATACTATATTTATACAAATTATATATGAAAAATTGTGTGGGGATAAAGAATTTGTCCAAATAAATATGTATTTATGGTGAAGTTAAATGTTTCTTACCTCTCCTCATCTATAACAGAGGGAAGAAGAAGAGGTTCTTCCGATCGACATAACACCAGTCGCCAACAAAGTTCTGATAATGAGACAGTTATAGTCTTGAAATCGCGATCAACTTAGAAAATAAATCGCGATCAACTTAGAAAATATAGGTGAGGAGAGGTAAGAAACATTTAATTTCACCATAAATTAAACCTCATAGTGATTATTTCCTATAAAAGTTAAATATATGTATTTGTTTATTTAATTTTCAGAGGATGAATCAAGCAGCTCTGCTGGAGGCACGCAAGCTGCACAAACAACTGTTACTACAAGTGCATCAGCTACTACAAGCACTATTCACTCCAGGGATCCTTCTCCTATGAAAGAATATTTTAAAAGGTTTTGGAAAAAGGTCAACAAGTGTCGATGCAGGAATGATAGAAGGGGGGACAACAGTTTCTAATTCAAACACAGGGACAGCTTCTAGCAGTGATACATGGAGATTATTCCACGAAATTAAGGGTAAAATTGCCAAGACTGTAGAAGAAAAATTAGGAGAAATTAAAACTGATAGGAAGTCTAGTTCTTCAGTTTTTTCAGGAAGTTCGAATATTAGAGCAGGTAGACTTGTAGCAGGTGGGAGTAAAGATGATTCGAGCATAAACAGTGATTCTGAAGATATTTCAGAAAGTTCTAGTAAAGGTTTAGAATCAAGATCATCATCAAGAAAAGATGAAAATTCACCAAAAAAAAGTACTTTTCCAAAATCAACATCTCTGGATGCACCTAGTACATCAGGAAAACAGGACAATGGTGGTCAGACATCTATGCCGACGACTCCTAGCAAATCAAAGAAACAGAATGATAAAAACAAAGAACCAGAGAATACAGCAATTGAACAGTCATCATCACTTATAGAAGAGGAAGAAGAAGAAGTGGAATCTGGAGTGGAAGTTGACGAACAAATGACTTTTAGTACAATAACAGAACCTGAAGAAGAAAATATACCAACAATTGACTATCGGAGACCTTTCCCAGTAACAACACCACCTTTGAAACCAAAACAAAAACGTAAAAAATCTGTTTTGTATAGGATTCGGTGGTGGGGAGGAAAACTGTTACCTTTTATTGCGATTTTAATATATTATATATTTCCATTACCACCGTTCCTATCTGGTTTGATAGGTGGAATTGTTATTACTCTTGGAATTAGTGCTGTGTACTCAAAAGTTAAGCCTGTAATTTCACCTCAACTGACTGTTTCAGAAGAATTTATACTTAAACATGATAATGAATTTGCTCTTCCGGATTACACACGTATGCCTATTCTTGAAATACCTCCAGTAAAGGAATATCACCACATCAACAAATATCGTGTAAGTTTTCAATTATGTTAATTTATCATTTTTTTATTATCTTAGAAACCAATAAGATGGTTTAGAATTAATATTTAATTTTAGGAAGTCATATTTTGAGGTTGTTTTAATTATATTATTTTTATTAATAGTGCGCGAGAACATTCCTCGTATTTTAATCGACTCACCTCATACATTTTCAAACTTCTTTGATACCGACGTCACTAAAGAAATCAACAATCACGGAATTTCATTAGTGGAAGCCATGACATGATATTGTCTGAAACCGTCGGTATCAAAGAAGTTTGAAAATGTATGAGGTGAGTCAATTAAAATATGTTCTCCACTTACTATTAATGATATAACCTCATAATGTTTACTTCCCAATATTAATTTAAATATATTATTTTTAGTCTGATCATCTTACCTCAATATTAATGTTGATTTGTTCTTGGACATGTTTCAAAACAATTCTGTTTTATCGTCATAAAACATGTCCAAGAACAAATCAACATTAATATTGAGGTAAGATGATCAGACTAAAAATAATATAAGATGGTTTAGACCTATTTCAATTTCCATGAAGTCCAAGTTTGTCAAGTTGGTGGCCGGCAGATCAAATGTGATCTTTCCTTTTTTTTTTTTTTTTTTTAGCTATACATATCAATTAGCTATAAGAAGAACTCAGACAATTAAAAAACATTAATTTATTTAGTAATGTTTTATGTATTCCACAGGATATCAGGATATAGAAAATGGCCTGCAGCCCCAAATGAATTTGATATGCCAGTCTAGACTATATTTAAAAATTCATAAGTTAATTATGAAAAATAACATTATGAGGTTCTTCAATTAATGAATGAGTCAATTCTTATCTTATCTCATACTTCTTGTTTTTTTAACACGTGAACTGCAGTTTCCTCTCATCCTCAGCTGATATCATGACTTTTCATTTGAATCTTCATCTTTAACGTTGCTATCTGATATTGATTGTATGAACCTTGAGATTTTCATAATTCATGGATGTAAATTTGTTTTGCTTTTCCCAGACTGTCAATTCCAAAAGTTTTTTCAAATGTTTTAAAAATTTAGCCTCTTTTTCAATTTTATGACTCTCCAGCACACTGTGAGCTGCAATAGCTGATTTTTCTATTTCACCATTTTTAATATTTCTAAACATTTTTATTTTATTTTTTTCAAATGCCCCAGGTTGTCTTTCGACATTCCTGGTGTTCTCTCCTGGCATGGCATACTTGTAACCCACTTCTGAGGTTGGGGCGCCTGGAAGGCAGGGTTACGTTGCCCCAATGATATGATGGGTGATGATGATGTTAGTGGTGCACCAGGAGTGTCCCTAATCCTAAGCTTAATCTAAGATGAATATGAATGATGATGATTGCGATGGCCATGTGATTTCGGGGACCGTTTGGGCCTTAAAGTTTTCCTGACATTTGTCTTATAGGTGAGGAAAAACCCCAAAAAAAACCTCACCCAGAAAAACTGTCCCGACAAGGTAGCACACTACCTCGAGACCAAAGCAGTGAACATATTTCTAAACATTTAACAAATTGTGCAGCTCTTCAAAATTATCAAGATGTGACATCCAAGTATTGGGAAGCAAGGAGAATAACTTTGTTAACTCCAGATCATTAGCTACATACATATTTCTATAGTGTTCCTTCGTGCAAGTGTCCAAATTCCTTTTTATTTTTCGTATGTATACTTTATTGCCACTTGACCTGACCCTGAGTTGCACACGAGTTGAGGAGTCTTTACGAAAAGAAATTTGGATACTCACACAAAAGAACATTTTAGACATATTAAAAATGGTGAAATTGAAAAATCAGCTATTGCAGCTCATAGTTTGCTGGAGAGTCATAAAATTGAAAAAGATTCTAAACACTTTTAAAACATTTGGAAAAACCTTTGGAATTGATAGTTTGGGAAAAGATGTATATTTAGAAGAACAAATTTAGATCCATGAATTTTGAAGTTCCCAGCAAACATGACCTGATCTTAAGGTTCATCAAATCAACACCCGATGGCAATGTTATAGATGAAGATTCCAACGAAAATCCAGAATTCATGGTTTTGGCTGAAGATGAGAGGGATACCTCTTAAAAATTACAATTCCCAAAAAACAATAAGTATGATCAACATTAATAAGATTCATGATAAAGTTCCGTTGAGGTATTATTCAAAGTTAAAATATAAAACTTATAAAATATTTACCTAAAAGGTCTGTCTCCGCAACTTTATTAGTTATTTATCTGTAGCGCTTTCGGGACTAGTCCCATCATCAGCAGGATTCAAAACTGGTGTTTCACTGAAAATCTGATAGAGGGGGTTACACAATCTGGGTGTGTTTTCATTTATCAGGTGGTCATACTCGAGGAGATGGAAATTTTGAAGGCAGTTAACAACAACGACAACCATCTGATAAATGAAAATGCACCCAGTTCGTGTGACCCCCTCAAGCAGATTTTCAGTGAAACACCAGTTTTGAATTATTAAAATTCATCGGAGAACATTTTAATGATTATACCTCATAATGATGTTTTTATTATTGATTTAACATTTCTCTATGAAAGATAAATTATATTTGAAGAGAAAAATTTTCGCCTAGACCGAGACTCGAACCCAGGACCCTTGGCTTTCCGGGCCAAGTGCTCTACCAACTTTCATAGAGAAATGTTAAATCAATAATAAAAACATCATTAGAAGCCTTACTAGCTTTATAAAGTAATGTTAAATTCCCAATAAATGTCTTCTTAACTAAGAAGCCGCCATTTGCAAAGATAGAAGCAATGGTTTCAAAAGCATTTGGCGATAGGGAATTACAACGTATATAAGAGAAAAATTTTCATCTAGATCGTAACTTGCCTCGGTAGCTCAGTTGGTAGAGCACTTGGCCCGGAAAGCCAAGGGTCCCGGGTTCGAGTCTCGGTCTAGGCGAAAATTTTTCTCTTCAAATATAATACCTCATAATGTTTACTTCCCAACATTAATTTAATATAATTACCAGTTTTGAATCCTGCTGATGATGGGATTAGTCCCAAAAGTGCTACAGATAAATAGCTAATATAGTTGAGGAGACCGACCTTTTAGGTAAATATTTTATAATTTTATATTTTAATTATGAAGTATGAGGTACGATAAGAATTGATTCATTAAAAGAGTATAAAACTTCCTTTTTTGCACTTGTGAGATGTTCAGAACATATCTGTTGACTTGTTCTGAAAATTATCATATTACCTAAAAGAGCTAATAAGGGATGTCCTGCAATCATAGTAGCTGCTAGAAGTAAAAAATATAAGCACTTTATATTCTCAGGGTGATTATGTTTAATGTGTTAAAGGGTTGGATGAATGAATATCGGCATGACTATGATCCAGAAACTTACAGTCTAAATGACACAGACTCTGTGTATGTAAGATTGGAAGGAGCAACACTTAGAATATCTCACACCAAACTTCGTATTCCTAAGAGAGCCATGTGGAATGAACGACCACATAAATTAAAATTTTATCATCAGCGCATATATAGCATTGAGGATTGTAAACTTAAGTTATTGCCTGAAGGATTAACAAGGAGGAGGTAAGAAAGCATCCTTGGTTCAGAATATACACTGTGTTCCAAAATGATGGGCGGGGTTTTAAGTAGTTGGTATAGCTTTATAAATGAAATTGGATGCATGATTATTTGCTATAATGAAAAAAAAACTGTGAAAGTTTCATATCCTGTATGCAGTAATTTGTATCTTGTCTTTATTATGTCACAGCGTTAAATTTGTGAAAATGGCGACTCCTGTACAGAAGTCATTCTGTGTGTTGCAATTTGCGAGGTTTGGTTCCATTGTTACAGTGCTGCAAGCTTTCCGACAGCAATTTGGAATTATTGATCCTCCGACAGATAAGAGTATCCGTTGATGGTATAGACAGAAACAACTCATTTTCTTAATGATGTGGGTAGGATTCGCTGGTCCGGATGACATGGTTTATTCCCGATGGCCTCCTATGATCTACTGATCTCACACCTTGAGCGATTTCTTCCTGTGGGGGTATGTGAAGGAACATGTGTACGTACCACCACTTCCTGTCGACTTTCCAGACTTACGGAGGAGGATTGTTGCTGCTGTTGAATCTATTACTCCAAATAAGCTGACCAAGGTTTGGGAGAAATACGACTATCGGCTAGGTGCTCACATCGAACACTTATAAAGTATGTTATGATAACTGAAAGAGTCTCTCTTTAATCCCATGTAAGTTTTGTTCTTATATATATCATGTAAGGGAAAGTAAACAACTTTGAAACCCCGTCCATCATTTTGGAACATGGTGTACTATATATGAGTAAATTATAATGTATGAGAGGTGTTCAATAAGTAATGCAACACTTTTTTGGTTAAAAAATATTGGAATTTTGTTTGGGTTATCTTTAAATATTCCTCCTTCATCTCATATAGTTTCATTAATTTCCGATAGGTAGCAGCGCTATTACTAGCCTTGAAACTGGTGTCTGTAATGGAAGTGCGTTCCAAACAGAGAGCAGTTATTGATTCATAGTTAAATATGAGAAATAACATTATCAGGTTCTTAATTCATAAATTAATGAGTCATTTTTACATCTTACCTCACAGTTTATGTTTTCTTAAACAAACAATAAAATTGAAAAATAGGCCAAACTTCTAAAAAAATTGGAAAAACCTTTAGAATTGACATTTTGGGAGAAGATATATATTCAGAAGAACAAATTTAGATCATGAATTTTGAAGTTCCCTGATGAACAGGACCTGATATCAAAGTTTGTCAAGTCAACACCAGATGGCAACATTATAGATGGAGATTCCAACGAAAATCCGGTAATCATAATATCCGTTGAAAATGGGAGGGATGATCCTCTTGAAAACTGCAGTTCCTGTGTTTAAGAAAACATAAATTATGAGGTAAGATAAGAAATGACTAATATTTGAAGAGAACAATTTTTGCCCAGACCGAGACTCGAACCCGGGACCTTTGGCTTTCTAGGCCAATGCTCTACCAACTGAGCTACCATGGCAAGTTGCAATCTAGACACAAATTTTTCTCTTATATACATCTTAATTCCCTCGTGCCAAATGCTATGAAACCTTTGCTTCTATCTTTGCAAATGGTGGCTTCTTAGTTAAGAAGACATTTATTGGGAATTTAAACACTACTTTATAAAGCCAGTAGGGCTTCTATTGATGTTTTTATTATAATTTAACACTTCTAACTGAAGGATAAATTATATTTGAAGAGAAAAATTTAAAGATAAAAGCAAAGGTTTCATAGCATTTGGCATGAGGGAATTAAGACGTATATAAGAGTAAATTTTCCATCTAGATTACAACTCGCCTCGGTAGCTCAGTTGGTAGATCATTGACCCAGAAAGCCAAAGGTTCCGGGTTCGAGTCTTGGTCTGGGTGAAAATTTTTCTCTTCAAATATAATTTATCCTTCAGTGAGAAGTGGTAAATTCATAAAAATATCAAGACATGACTCATTCATTCATTGAATTAAAAATATACGTGGTGTAGTCATTAAGTTTTGAGACTGAGTGCATAGTGGCGCTGTATTACGCTATAGCGCATAGGTGGTGCCGTGGTATGGTAGCTTGTCAGTTAGTCTCTCGTCCCAGCAAGAGACAGTTGAGTGCATTCACTGCAAGCAGAACTACGACCTTTGCCGTGATGGTGATTTGAATGCACATGTCGGAACTTGAGATGTCACAGTTAGCAACATCAAGTTGTCAGAAATTAGGCAAAACCACTGTCGAAACGTTTCAAATGATGCAGTAAGTTTACGGTGAGTATGCATTGAGTTGCAGTGTTGTGTTTAGGTGGCACTGACATTTTTTGCAAGGAAGATACAGTTTGGATGAAGATGTGCGTACTGGTCGGCCACAAACAATTCGAACTAAACTCAAGATCGAAGAAGCCATACGGGACGTTGGTGCGTGCTAACCGCTCCCAATCAATAGACGATCTGGCAGCAGTGGTAGGGGTCAGCCATGGTACTTGTTACAAAATTCTGTTTGATAACCTGGACATGTCTCGTGTTACCTTATCCAGCACAGTGTGCCAGAAATCCTGCAAGACCAACGTGATGATCACATGACGATTTTTTTTCTCTTTCCTCGCATGAAAGCAATCCTACATGGGCGTAGATTTCATTCTTCCGAAGAGGTCATGACTGCCATACGGGACCTTCCTGCCAACATATTTCAGCTATAATATTTAATTTTAGGAAGTTATATTTTGAGGTTATTTTAATTATATTATTTTTGGTCTGGACATCTTACCTCAATATTAATGTTGATTTGTTCTTGGACATGTTTCAAAACAATTCTCTGTTTTATCTTCAGCTTTCCCAGATAAAACAGAGAATTGTTTTGAAACATGTCCAAGAACAAATCAACATTAATATTGAGGTAAGATGTCCAGACCAAAAATAATATAATATTTCAGCTATACCTACCACCATTGGCAAATATGCATGATGGCCAAAGGCGACTATTTTGAGGGAGGATGTGATTCTATTTAAGTGTATGCCTAGTTGTCGGCATCTTGTGAGACATACAGATTCTTGTGGGTGCTTATCCTTAGGCGTAAAGTCCCAGAACTTAATGACTGTACTAGTATATGTTTCAGTATTTTTGTTGTTGTAACATTGTTCCTCATCATCATTCAGGGATTAAGCCTGTTGGCTCGTTCTGGTTTCATGAAAGCTAGAATTGTTAAAATTGTTCAGACCATCTTTTGTGTGGGCATCCAACATTTCTCCTTCCGTGCGGTTTGTAATTTAGCAATAATTTTGGAAATTTTCCTTCTGGCATTCTATCAATATGTTTTTTCCAGGCGTTCCTATATTTAATTATTCGGTCTGTAAGTTTGAAAATATTTAGTTACTTTCTTATATCTTCATTTCTTTTCTTATCCAGCAGAGTATATCCTGCTATGTTGTTCCTAAAATATAAAATAAAAACATACATAAAACTGAATTTTGTCTGAAAGTTTTAATTATACCATTTTAATTTATAGCATAAAATGTGTCTTTTATTTCAGAATTTGGAGCAAGAAATATCCTATTTGCATTGTATTAAGCAAGATGTCAAAATTAGGATTTCGGGATTTTCCTGATATTGATAAGCAGAAGGATAAGTTAGCTGAAAGTGTAAATGAAGAACTCGATGAGCATATGGGTGAGTGTAGTTTTGCATTAGAAAATAAAATTATTAATATTTATTCTACAGATTGTTAAGATTTTTTTTTTCACCAATTGAGTCATTTCATGTCAGACCAGACACATATTTGATTGTATTCTTCTTCTTCTTCTTCTTCTTCCTTCCAAGTATTAGGCCAAGGCCTGTTACGATCCTATAGAAAATTTTCCCTCCCCGGGAAATTCTCGTATAAGACTTGAAAGCATAATAATAGTCCCTTCAATTGGTTGCTGGCCAAAGGAAGGCAAGACCAGTGATGGGGCTGCCATCTTATAGCCTCTGGTCAGGCTTTTCTGGAGAAGAAAAGAAAATAAAGGAAAGAAGAAATGGAAGAAAGGAAAGACTCCCTAGCCCTCGGATGCCCTAATAGCGCCGGGGTCGAAAAAAACAAGAGTTAACCAAGAGAGGTTAGATAGTAAAGTTAAAAGAGTGCAAAACACAAGTAAGTGGAAGAAATGTTTTGCTCAGCTTGGGCACCTTGTGGTCGCCATCCACATATCCCCTAGATGAGGACCCCTGAAAAGAGAGACCCTTATTTTCTGTTAGTGACAGTTCTGATTATTTTGAAATTTACTTTTTTCAAAACTGTATCAAATACACCTACATGTTTTATTTTAGAAAGAAAAATTATGTTGAACTGGGAGTCGAACCCCAGATCTCTGACTCTGTGCATGAGTGTGATAACAGTTCTGCAATTCAAACTTCCAATAGGAACATCAAATTTCTTACCACTTATACAATTCTCCTTTCATCTGAAGGCCAATAACCATTGCTGTCAACAATGCCATCGGATAACTTCTTTTCAAAGTATTTGTATTGAGAATTTAAACCTTTAATTTTAAGCAGTAAAGCTTATTATTTTAATGTTATATCTTAAATTAACACTTTCCAGAATTGGATATAGTTTATTCTGGAAATAAAAACTATGTCTAATTCGGGAAAAATATTAATTAAAAATATAATATCAAAACACCTACATCTTTTTAATCAGAATTACATTGGGAAGTAACATTATGAGGTAATTTCAACTTATAATTTTACCTCATAAAGTTCCGTGTTTTCATGATACTTGTTTCAAAGGCCATTTGCCTTCATCTTCAGTCAAATTCCAACTGAAGATGAAAGCAAATGGCCTTTGAAACTGGTATCATGAAAACACAGAACTTTATGAGGCGAGATATAAGAACATTTTATCCAACCCAATTATAAATTAAAAATGCCTACATGTTTTGAACTTTTATAGGAATAAATCACTATGAGGTTTAATTTAAGATAAATTAAAATGTTTCATACCTCTCCTCATAATTAATCTTCTAAGTAGATCGCGATTTCAGGGTCTTAGCAACCCCATCCTCAGTACACTTATGCCAACTGATGTTATGTTGATCGGAAGAACCAATCCTCCTTCCCTCTGTTGGTGGACCGATGAACCTCTGGATCACATCAGAATTCATAGGAATTTCGAAGTTCATAAGTTTTTAAGAATTAAATAAATCGTGATTATTTCTTATCTTGGACTAGAAAACCAAGGGTCCCGGGTTCAAGTCCCGGTCTGAGCGTATAATTTTTCTCTTTAAATATGATTTATCCATCATTGAGATGTATGAAATTAATAATAAAAACATCGAAAATAGCCGTACTGGCATTTATAATGTAATGTATAATTCCCAAATATGTCTTCTTAATATAGGAGCCGCCATTTGCAAAGATAGAAGCAAAGGCTTCAAAGCATTTGGGGCGGGAATTTCAACGTATATAGAGAAAGATTTGCGTTTAGATCGGTACTTGCTCAGGTAGCTCAAATGGTAGAGCACTTGGACTAGAAAACCAAGGGTCCCGGGTTCAAGTCCCGGTCTGAGCGTATAATTTTTCTCTTAAATATGATTTATCCATCATTGAGATGTATGAAATTAATAATAAAAACATCGAAAATAGCCGTACTGGCATTATAATGTAATGTATAATTCCCAAATATGTCTTCTTAATATAGGAGCCGCCATTTGCAAAGATAGAAGCAAAGGCTTCAAAGCATTTGGGGCGGGAATTTCAACGTATATAGAGAAAGATTTGCGTTTAGATCGGTACTTGCTCAGGTAGCTCAAATGGTAGAGCACTTGGACTAGAAAACCAAGGGTCCCGGGTTCAAGTCCCGGTCTGAGCGTATAATTTTTCTCTTTAAATATGATTTATCCATCATTGAGATGTATGAAATTAATAATAAAAACATCGATAATATATACATGTTCGTAATAATCCAATTGTTGTTATTCATATATATAATATAAATAAAGCTTCTTAAAATAACAGGTTACTATAGCTGACAAAACGTACCGCATAATTTTATTATTATTTTTTTTTGTATTTTGTAAAAATTGTAACTGGTATTAGTTAAATATTATAAATTAAGAAATGTTATTTTGAAAATTCTATTATTGAGAAATTGTCGCTTCCCAAATCAGCCAATCACGTTTTCTTCATCAAATTAATGTTTCATGAATCGATAGGTCGAAACGTCATTCGACCTTTTGTATACTTATTCGAGTTGTGATGTTAATTGTGTACAGCTAGCTGGCATTCAATAAAAAATTTATGGAATAAGACACAAGCTTCGTCTAGCCTGGCTTATTTGCTGGACGTAGCAGGCAGTGACGTAATTTGCTTGCATGGATTCATCTGTAGCACAATAGCTGCTGGTGGTGGGGGATAACATAGAGGAAACACTTTGTGTGTTCCTCTATGAAGGTAACGTGAATAAGCCGAAGGTTCAATCCAACTGAATATGATACATGTCTGCTGGCGTGGTAGAAATTACAAATTTTTATGTTCATGCGTAATTGATTTGAATGGAATTTGGCAATTATATTATTTTTTCAATTCAAAATTATTAATATACTAGTTACCCCAGCAGTACTGGGGTTGAATGCATACCACTGCTGTCTTTGTTTAGGTCATGATGGTGGCACAAGTATCCAGAATATCTTAGAAGTGGTTTGCCCTTTTTTTAATTCAAGATTTCAGCTGGTACATATATTACACTTGAAACTTATACATAGATTACTATTACTACCATGAACAGTGTAGGGAGATTTCAATTTTATAGAAATATGGACATTTTGACTCTGGGCATTAAAGTTGACTTTACTTAACTAAGGAGATCTTGACTCTGGACAATTCAGCATGGAAATTTTTAATGTAGACATTCTAATTTATTTATTAATTAAATAACCTCAAAATATCACTTTCTAAAATAAAGTATTCTAATTTATGTTGAGTTGTTTTTTGACTCACCTCATACTTCTTAACTCCCTCGCAGACTCAAGTTTCTTCACTGCATTTGTGACATTCTCATGCAGTGAAGAAACTCGAATCTGCAAGGGAGTTAAGAAGTATTTAGGTGAGTCAAAAACAACTCAACATAAATTAAAATAAACCTCATAGTATTGTTTATTTTTTATTATTTCACTCACCTCATACTTCATGAAGTATGAGGTGAGTGAAATAATAAAAAATAAACAATATTAAAGAACCTCATAGTGTTATTTCCTATCTACATAACTTAATTAAACCTCATAGTGTTATTTCCTACTTACATAACTTAGTAGACATTCTAATCCTAGATTTTATGACTCCTCAATTTATCTGTTTCAATATTTACAGGTCATAATTTTGAGGGAGAAGAACTTGAGATGAATGAAGAAAATCTTCAACAGACTTCAGAGGAAAAAGAAAGGAGTTATTCGCCAGACATATCTGTAATGGAAGAAAGTGATGATGACACGTTTTGCCACATAGATAAACCTGAGGCTATGGAAACATGCTTGTACCTGTTTGCAAGGACAGACCGGGAAAAGGAAGATTGGTAATGTTATTTTTAATCATTTATAGATCATCTGAGTATATACAGGTTGTATTATAAGTAAGGCTAGGATAAATTAAATTCGAAGAGAAAAATTTTCGCTAGACCGGGACTCGAACCCGGGACCCTTGGCTTTCCGGGCCAAGTGCTCTACTTTTATGTAATATTAACATGCAAAATATGTACATATTTATGTAATAATATTACGTAAAATATGTAAGATTACATAAAAATTCCTTAAAATATGCTAATATTAAATATGTTAAAATTAAATTTTATATAAATTTATATTAAATGTTAACTTTAAGATAGATCAAATTTGAAGGAATGGGAAAGTTAAATACGTGAAAAGTGGTATGAAGGGTATTGTCATATTTCTAATGCAAAATGATCCCACTACAGGTCTTAGGGATATTTCTAGACAATCGGTAAGAGATCTTTCTAGACAATTGGTAAGGGATTTTATTCTTGTGTGATAGCTGTTTTTACCCCCACAACATAGTATGGTATTAATTTTTTTATAGGCTGAGTCGACCCCAGAGTCCTGATGCCTCAGAATATTAAGCAATTTAAAAATCCTGACCCTATCGAGTCTCGACTCTCGATTTTCCAGCTTGTAGAATATTTCCTTAATCAACTATACCAAGGTGTTCCCTATATTATATTATTTTATTTTTGGTCTGGACATCTTACCTCAATATTAATATTGAGGTAAGATGTCCAGACCAAAAATAATATAATTAAAATAACCTCAAAATATAACTTCCTAAAATTAAATGTTCCCTATATATTTCTACTATTTCATTCATAAACAGAATAGATTGTTCATGTTTTAAAAAAGATATTGCTATGTGAAACCCTATAGGCCTACTCAAGTCTTCAGCATCTTCCTGTATCTATGTTTTTCGTGTTTAGTAAATGGAATTCTTTGACCATTTCTAACCAGGTTTTGTATAGGTTGGAAAAAACAATTTCAGTGTACTGTCAGGTATCTTGAGTTTTTTAATGTAAACAAATATTGTTTTAAATTATTTTCCACTTATGAATTTTTTTTTTAATTAAGAGACATAATATGTAAATTTACAAAAAAAAGTGTAAAATATGTAATTATGATGAAATATGTATTGTATTGTATTGTAAGCCTATGTTTTCCCTTTACAGAGATTTAGGCGCTCTCCCCCTGCAGGGAAGAATTTGAACCATACTAATTTAGTTACACTTGTTTTCATATAGATGTCATTTGAGTGGTCCGTGGTCAGCGTTCCGCCTCATACTGACATCTAGGAAACCAAGGTAGTACTTGGACGGGAAAATTCGGTAAATTTTGCTTACAGGCCTTTTCATTCAGGCTTAAGGATTTTTTACGAGCCTAAAAATCTTCAGACTCGGGACCCACGGCTTAAAGTCCCTCCTGGAGGACTTGCCCCTTGGATTTTTCCATCCTAAAAAATCCATCAACCCCAGCCGGGTTTGAACCTGCGACCCTCGGGACCAGAGGCAAGAAGCATAACCACTAGTCCACCGCGGCCGATATGAAATATGTGAAAAATTGTAATTATAAATTTTCATATATGGTAAGTAGGTTTCTAATTCGTGGACATTTATCAATTTTACCTATGTATAAGCAAAGGGAAAAAATATGTGATTACATACAAATCCTAGCCTTAATTATATAATCATTCTTTGGTGCTAATCTGATATTAAATTTAAAAAAAAAATCTTTTGGAATTTATTGGGCGCCCATAGGTGATATGTGAATTTCCTGTATTTCACTTTCTTTCGTTTTTCTATTTGAACTTATTTATTAAGTAAAACCTGATAATGTTACGAGGGTAATCAAATATAAAGCGGAATTATTGTTTACAATTTTATTGAATTAACAAAAAAATACAAAACCACCACCTCATTTTTCTACATAGTCTCCTGCATTTCCAACACACTTTTGCCATCGAGTTGGCAACTTTTTTATGCCGTCCTTGAAGAATGAGGGATGACGTGTAGTCAGCCAGTTGCGCACGAACTCCTCTACCGCTGCATTGTCACCAAACCGCCTTCCTCCCAGGTCTTCTTTCAGTGGCCCAAACAAATGGTAGTCACAGGGTGACAAATCTGGACTGTAAGGAGGATGTTCCAGAGGTGTCCAATGCATTTTTGTCAGTTTTTCTTGTGTCAACCGAGTTCCTGGCTGAGGAGCCGAGGAACCCACCTGGCAGACAATTTTCGGAATTTGAGTTCATCACTGATGATGACTTGAACACTTCCTAAGCTCATTCCAACATGTGAAGCAATTTCAGAAATTGTTACGCGCTGATCCTCCTCAGTAATGTCCCATACAGCACGAATGTTGTCTGCAGTGATGCTTGTTTGTTGCCGTCTTTGGTGTGGCTCATTTACACTGAATCCCGGCCAACTAAATTTTTTTTGCGCCAATCATACACCTGCGTCTTTGAAAGGGATGCTTCCCCGAACTTTGCATGGAGCCTTCTCAAAATTTCAGAAGGTTTAGTACCTCTTGCTCGCTCATGGCATACTGAAGCAAGTGGCCGCTCTTCGGAGTGCGACACATCAAGATCCCTACTCCAGACACTCCCACCAACTTCCCCTCCAAACCGCAACCTTTACAGTTCGCTGCCAGAGCCTCCAGATACAAATTCCGGTTTATATTTGATCCACCCTCGTACTTTCTACTGTATTTTCAAACTACTAAGGTAAATTGTATTAATTTTAAATACATTATTAATGACAATATTGATTTACTATCTTTACAGGTATAGAAGATTTGCAACCGCAATCAGACATAACCGATCCGAAGTAGAACAAGAAGAACTGGTTTGTAGTTTTCCTGAAGTGGTTCTAGATACAATAGCAAAAGATGACACTATGACTGATACAGTATCATTTCATACAAATACATCAGGTGGACAATCAGTGATACCTAGCCGAACAGTGCGACTTTACACATTTGCAATGAATGAGTATATGTCTGTGAAGTCATTTGAAACCAGAGACTATGAATACCTGAGGTTTATGTCAAAGTTTCAGCAGGTGCAGAAATATAAAATGAATTGCATGTTGGAAAAGAGGATGTGTGCTGCACTCAAACATACACACTCTCGTTATGTTAGTCTCCCATATTTTTGGTTTGTTTTATTATTATTTTGGTTTATTTATCCATTTATATAGACACACACACATATATATATATATATATATATATATATATATATATATATATATATACAGGGTGATTTCAAACAAATTGATAATCTTTATAATTTTGTATAGAATAGCAAACTGATTCTTTTTTAAAGGAACTATGTTCAGAAATGCATGGTTTGGGCACTATATGGCATCAAAATATCCCAACACTTTGGATATTATGATGGATATGCATAGGAGGTTTTTTGATCGCAAAATCAAATACACATATCAATCGGCATAAGTGTACTGAAGATGGGGTTGCCAAGACCCTGAAATTGTGATCTACTTAGAAGATTAATTATGAGGGGAGGTATGAAACATTTTAATTTATCTTAAATTAAACCTCGTAGTGATTTATTCCTATAAAAGTTCAATCTAAATAAACTTTGCACATAACCATGCATTTCCAAACATAACTCCCCAGTTAAGAAATTGTCAGTTTTCTGTTCTGCCAATCATAATTGTGTGTTCCTATTTCATTTTAATTACCTATATATATATATATATATATATATATATATATATATATATTTATATATATATTTATTTATTTCTACATCCTCATTCTGTTCATAGTTACCAAGAAGGATATCTTTTGGATCTCCTTTTTTTTTCTACTCCATTGTCTTCTATTCATATATCTTCTTTTTTTTCATTCTCAGCATATCGGTGGTCCAGAACCGAGTCCATTTTGTAGTATTCTTAAGTTTCTTATGTTTCATGTCCTGTGTTCATGTGCATTGCAAAAATGAACAGGAATTCGACATTTCGGTTAAAAATGCTATACAAAATACCGTATTCCTGTTTTATTCTCACAGTGCACATGGATATGGGACATAAAATATTCATTTCATAACAGAAATAATTATTTTACGAGATGAACTTAGAACAATATGGTTCTAGGTCATCAATATAATCTAACAAACTCTATTTAATCAATTTTTCTATATAGTTCTTCTGCTTCCCTGGAGTTTCTTATTTATTTTTTATTTATAATACAGAGTGTTTATGAAGTCTCAGTCCATGTTGGGGAAATAATTGATTTTGTTAAATTAATGTACACAACTAATCTATTGAAATCAATAGTAAAGAGGAAAAAAAGTGATTTTCATATCTTCTTAATGTAGAAGCCATTCAATGTATTTGTGAATGATGATTCATTGAATTGGATGTGGGACCATGAGAGTAAGGAAAAGGGAGGATTTATGCTTGGATGGGAATGAAGCCTGAATTAGCTCAGTGGTCAGAGCATTAGCATGTAAAGCTGAAGGTTTGGGGTTTGATTCTTAGTTCAGGCAGAATTTTTTTTCTCTTTACCATTGATTACAATTGATTTTGTGTTTCTGTAATTTCTGAAGGTAACACATCCGTCAACATATTCACAACAGAGGAAAGAGTGATGATTGTTATAGTACGATTAAGTGAATTAAGTCCTCCAGCTGGAGGTTTAAATTCCCCAGCTCCTAGTTGAGCATATTTAAATGGCCATGAACATATATTAAATATTTCTTCTTCTTGTATCTTGTAAGCCCATGTTTCCCTTAACAGAGATTTAGGCGCTCTCCCCCTACAGGGAAGAATTTGAACCATACTAATTTAGTTACACTTGTTTCTTATAGATGTCATTTGAGTGGTCTGTGGTCAGCGTTCCGCCTCATACTGACATCTAGGAAACCAAGGTAGTACTAGGACGGGAAGATTCGGTAAATTTTGCTTAGAGGCCTTTTCATTCAGATTTAAGGATCTTTTACAAGCCTGAAAATCTTCAGACTCGGGACCCACGGCTTAAAGTCTCTCCCGGAGGACTTGCTCCTTGGATTTTTCCATCCTAAAAAATCCATCAACCCCGGCTGGGTTTGAACCCGCGACCCTCGGGACCAGAGGCAAGGAGCATAACCTCTAATCCACCACGTCCGATTATTTGTGAGAATAAAATTAAGGCTTTATAGTGTATTTTATCAAATTTCAAGTTCAAATTTTAAAGCACTGCTCTGAACATATAAATGAACTATTAATTCAAATAACAAGAAAATTTAACTTTTATTATTTAATATTCACATAGTTCTATTATTGTGTAAATTATTTTATATTATAAAAGAGTTCAGATTTTTAGTGTGTGAAATTTGGTTCTGTACCATTAGGGCTAACCTTATCTGTTCTACTTCATACTCAAAGAAATTGTGAATGTGATTCTTTTGTTTTCCCCCTGCCAACTGTTGAAGGTCAGAAGTTTGCCATTGTGTAAAAAACCTGAAGCAATTATTCACGCACAATTTTGCTTTACAATATGATTCTTTAAAAATTTTAATTAAACCTGATAATGATGTTTTCTAATCGGCCACAATGGACTAGTGGTTATGCTCCTTGCCTCTGGTCCCGATGGTCTTGGGTTCAAACCCGACCAGAGTCATTGGATTTTTTAGGATGGAAAAATCCAAGGAGCAAGTCCTCCAGGAGGGACTTAAAGTCGTGGGTCCCAATTCTGAAGATTTTTAGGACCGTAAAAGATCCTTAAGCCTGAATAAAAGATCTCTAAGCAAAATTTACCAAATTTTCCCATCTTAGTACTACTTTAGTTTCCTAGATGTCATTATGAGGCAGAATGCTGACACCAGGCCACTCAATGACGTCTATCCGAAAAGAAGTGTAACTAAATTAGTATGGTTGAATTTCTCCCCTGTAGGGGGAGAACGCCTAAGTCTCGTTGTGAACGAGTATTTTTAGTTTTAAAAAGTTGTAAAAAAATTAAACTTATCAAACAGTAAAAAATTAATTTTGAAGAAGAAAAGAGCCAAAATATTAAGCCATTTTATTTTAGAACTGTGCTGGTGTTTTCAGCTAGTGGTTTAAAACATGAAACCAGTATTGATTATGCAGGATAATGTTATTTCATTTGTGTACAGTTTCCTCAAGTTCTAAAATTAACTTTCAAATTCTTAATTAAATTGAGTTAGAATATTCATGACTAACCTCATATTATCCACCGCTGTGGTCTCGAGGTAGCGTGCTACCTTGTCACGCAGCAGGCCCGGGTTCGATCCCTGGTCGGGGCAATTTTTCTGGGTGAGGTTTTTATCGGGGTTTTTCCTCACCTGTAAAGACAAATGTCAGGAAAACTTTAAGGCCCAGACAGTCCCCGAAATCATATGGCCATCACCATCATCCTTATCATCATCATCATCATCCTTCACCGGTGTGCAAAGCAACGGGAAGCTACCACACCTACAATTCCCAAGTAAAGCTGCAAACATAGCATGAAAATGCTATGATTGCAGTGAAGGACCTGCCTTTGCACAGAATTACTATGGATGGAACCTCATATTATAGATTTCTTGCAGACCGTGGTTCCGACACTCTGTGTGTCATTATCAATTCTTTCTAATTCAAATTCTTCTAGTGAAAGTACAGCAATTCATTTCTAGATATATTTATTTAAAAAGCTGCTATATTTATGTATTTTTGTCCATTTTTTATCCAGGCACTCTTATCTCCTTAGTAAATCATATAATTGGAAGTAGTATGTTGCATTTTTTGGTCCCTGTTTGTACGAATTTTAGTGTTTACCTTTTCTTTAGTTGATATATTATTTAATTTTAGATCTGATTTATTTTTGTTTAACTTCCTCTCCTGGCAGCACATGTTCTTCATGCTTATTATTGCAAAATCTCTGTGATGAAAATTATTAATTGTAATACTATTTTTTCTTACAATCTGACAGGCAATACCAATGACAGCTGCGCAGAGCAAAAAGCAGGAAGCCATGGAAAAGGAAATAGAAGCAGGAATGGACAAAGAAATTGATGCTGATGTAATGTGGGTTAATGCTTTGGTGGGTAGAGTATTATTTGATATTTTGAAGAATCCAGAATGGACAGAAAAAATTAAAGAACGATTACAAAGGAAAATGTCCACTATCAAGGTATTATTACAAACCATTCTATGTTTTACTTTTATATGTCTCTTTTCATTGTAATAACTGTCTTATGCATGAATTAAATATGATAATAAAGGTAGTTCTATAATTTAATAAACAATTAATCTAGAATAAACATATACCCATCAAGAGTAAAATGGCAATGTATAAAATTTATTTCAAACCAGTTCTAACATATGCAGCTGAGACTTGGACATATACAAAGAAGGAACTGAGCAGAATCCAAGCTACAAAAATTAAATTCTTACATGGAATTATACATAAAACAAGGAGAGATAAAATAAAGAATGACAAAATCAGGGAGACATTTAATGTAGAAAAATTAACAAGAGACATAGCAAAAAATAGACTAAAATGGTTTGGACATTAAAAAGGATGGAAAAAGAAAGACTACCACAAAGACTGTTAAATCTCAACATACAAGGAAAACGACCACAAAGTAGACCACGAAAAAAGATGGATTAACCAGGTGAAGAAAAGTTTAATAGAAAGAGGATACGACTGAGAAAAATTAAAAAGAAGGAAAGCGTAGGAACATAGAGATGGTTGGGGGCATATTTGGAATCAACCTTCCAAAAAGAGGACACGATAAGAGAATGATGATGATTATGAATAAAAGTAGTGTTAATTTTTTGCACAGTAAGTTTCATAAAAATTGTTCTGTTTCAATGAAACAAGTGTGTACTGAATGAATTATGAAACAAACTGTCAATTTGGCCACATTTTTAACAGGAAAGCAACTGAGTTAGCCGTGAACAGAGACTGTAGCTTGATGCAAGATGTTTCATAGAGTAGCAAACCATTTCAAAGTCAATTTTGATCAGAGATGGACTTAACAGGTTTTGTTCCAGAACTCCTCATTTACTGTACCACTATCTTCTTCTTCTTCCTTCCATGTATTAGGCCAAGGCCTGTTACGATCCTATAGAAAATTTTCCCTCCAGCATGATCCTTCCGGGAAATTCTCGTATAAGACTTGAAAGCATAATAATAGTCCCTTCGATTGGTTGCTGGCCAAAGGAAGGCAAGACCAGTGATGAGGCTGCCATCTTATAGCCTCTGGTCAGGCTTTTGTGGAGAAGAAAAGAAAATTAAGGAAAGAAGAAATGGAAGAAAGGAAAGACTCCCTAGCCCTCGTCGGGATTGAAAAAACAAGAGTTAGCCAAGAGAGGTTAGATAGTAAAGTTAGAAGAGTACAAAACACAAGTAAGTGGAAGAAATGTTTTGCACAGCTTGGGCACCTTGTGGTCGCTAACCATATATCCCCTAGATGAGGACCCCTGAGGACTGTACTGCTATTAATTTCCAAAATAAAGCTAGGAAAGACTCTATAATGAAATTATACGAGACAATGGCAGTGCCTATTATTACTTATAGATCCGAAACATGGACAGTGACAACACAACAATCTGCCAGGATACAAGCTGCTGAAATGAGATTCCTCAGACCAATAGCAGGATATCAAAGAACAGACAAAAAAACATAACACAGAAATAAGACAACAACTAAAAGTAGAGGAATTAAACACAACAATAGTGAAATACAGAACAAACTGGAAAGAACACTTGGCAAGGATGACTGAGAATAGAATACCAAAAGCAGCATACAGCTATTCACCACGAGGAAGAAGTAGTTTGGGAAGACCAAAGAAAAGATGGAAACAGCAGCAATTTGAAGCCGGAACAAGCTAGTAAATAAGCCTAAACCGTGAAGAAGAAGACTACTAGTTTCCATTGTACAATGAGGTGTTTTTTTGATACCAACACAGTAGTAACTGATGTATTGAAAATGTTTGATGCTGTCAGTGATCTAGATTAGTTAACATGTAATACAATTGACATTCTTATTATTAATTTAACACTTCTCACTGAAGGATAAATTAAATTTGAAGAGAAAAATTTTCGCCTAGACCGAGATTCGAACCTGGGACCCATGGTAAATTTACATATGCAAGAATAAAAACACAACTATGAATTTTGAAATACCCGATGATAAGGAGAGGGGATTAATTTGGAAGTTCGTCGGTCAGCCATCAGATGGCGCGGAGGTCAGTGTGCAGGAGAGGAGACCATTGGACGTCAGTTGTGAACATGAACAGCATTGAGAATGTCACAAATACAGTGATGAAATCAAGAGAAAACGGGTTTGATGAAAAAATGGTACATAAAAGGATAGAAAAGTATAAAAAAACAAAAAATGATAAACAGAAGTACTTTTGAAAAAGAAGAACCGCCTATGAGAAAATATAGGAAATTCACATATCATCCTTGGGTACATAATAAATTTCAAAAAATATTTGAGAAGTTTAATATTATATTAGCACCAAAAAATAACTACAGTTTAAATAAACTAATAAAAACCAACAAAAATGAAAAAACTGTAAAAATAAAAAGTCAGGAATATATCAAATTGAATGCATGGGTTGTGAAAAGATATATATAGGAAAAACAAAAAGAAACCTAAAAATTAGAACCAAAGAACACATAAGAAATATTTAAAAATGGGGAAATAGAAAAATCTGCAGTTGCTGCTCATGTTTGGTCTGAAAAACATAATATAAATTCAGACACTAAATTATTAAAACAGTTAGAAAATACAAAAGAGTTGACTATTTGGGAAAAAGTTTATATTCAGAAGAACAGAAACAGAGTTATGAATTTTGATATACCGATGGAGCGTGACCTTGTTTGGAGGTTCTTTGGCCAACCACAGGATGGAGCTGACATCGACATCCAGGTTGTGCAACATAATGCAACATAAATAAAACCAGTCTGGGAAAGCTGACGATAAAACAGAATTGTTTTGAAACATGTTCAAGAACAAATCAACATTAATATTGAGATAAGATGTCCAGACTAAAAATAATATAACGAAATCTGGATCTGCGAGGGAGTTAAAAAGTATGAGGTGAGTCAAGAAACAACTGAACAAAATTACTGTGCTATTAACAGACCGTGCATTTCACACTCTATAGAAACAAGTAGGTGCACGAGTTCTCAATTCCCTCCATAATACCAACCCACACAACTTGAGTGTCATATTAGTTGTATTTAACCCTCGAATAAAGTATGTATTGTTATAATGTTGTAACATTATTAACAAAGAAATTGCATCAATTTTGAGTAAACAATTACAAATAAAAATATTGTTCTTAAAAAAATTAATTCAGTAAATATGAATGCCAGAGGGGGCAACATCCCTTAGCCCCCCTCAATAGGAGCGCATGCACCAACATCATATCCAATTTTTATAACACGTCTAGATCGCAACTCGCCTCGGTAGCTCAGTTGGTAGAGCACTTGGCCCGGAAAGTCAAGGGTCCCGGGTTTGAGTCTCGGTCTAGGCGAACATTTTTCTCTTCAAAATATGATTTATCCTTCAATGAGAAGTGTTAAATTAATAATAAATTCGTCAATAGAAGCCCTACTGGCTATAAAGTAGTATTAAATTCCCAATAAATGTCTTCTTAACTAAGAAGCCGCCATTAGCATTTGGCAGAAGGGAATTACAACGTATATAAGAGAAAAATTTACGTCTAGATCGCAACTTGCCTCGGTAGCTCAGTTGGTAGAGCACTTGGCCCGGAAAGCCAAGGGTCCCGGGTTCGAGTCTCGGTCTAGACGAAAATTTTTCTCTTCAAAATATAATTCTATAACACTGTTAAAATGTGTAATTTCTTTTCAAAATACTTCTTAAATGTAGATGGTTATATTTTGTGACTGTATTTTCAGCTTCCTTATTTCATAGAAGATTTGATAATAACAGAGTTAGACTTGGGTCATAACATGCCAATGGCACATCGAGCTTCACGCCCAAAATTGGATGAACGAGGGTTGTGGATTGATTTGGATATTACGTATGATGGAACAGCTTGTTTCACTTTAGTAACCAAATTAAACCTCATGAAAATAAAACAAATGGGTGAAATGACAGCAGCAACTTCTGAGAAAGAAGATGCATCTCAGGGAGAAAAGAGGTAATAAACAAATCAGTTTCAACATCCTTTTATATAGTACGGTCTGCACACAGACTGCCAACATGCCATCTACATTATATGATCTAAAGTAGAAGGGCGCTCACCAACAACTCCTCTTGACTTGTATTCAGGTATTGTACTTAAATAAAGGAATAATCCATCCAAGGTTTGGTTTGAGACTTGAAAGCAAATGTAAATTTTTCACCCAATGGGTTGCTGACCCAGAGGGGTATTATTGTGGGATTCCCACTAATGTAGCATTTCCTCTACATTAAGGTGATGTTGTTATACCGCAAGTACTCGGTCCCCAGAGCCTCATTTGTAATAGCAGGTTGCACCACGAGCAGGTTGAGGATGAGATTTGGATAGGAGAGTTGGTGAAATGCATGTCACTATCTCTTGCAACCCATTGAAATAAATAAATATAACAAATAGAAATAAAATAGTGATAAATAAGTTTAATATTAATAAAATTATAACACCAAATTAAGCATGGAAACAATATGGCAATAGGAGCAAATCGTGCGTCTAGATCTGGCTTTACTGGATCCAATACTAATAGATGGGACATTACCAGTCTATCTCTTTATTTTACTGAGAGCAAGCTGTCAGGCAAAAAATATAATTTTAAGATTTAAATTAAAATTCTTCATACCTCGCCACCTCATGTCAAATCTTCAAATTAAACCAGTTTTAAATTAAAATTCTTCATACCTCACCTCATGTTCCATCCATAGTAATTCTGCCCGAAGGCAGGTCCTTCACTGCAAGCATAGCATGAAAATGCTATGCTTGCAGCTTAACTAGGGAATTGTAGGTGTGGTAGCTTCCCGTTGCTTTCCACACCTGTGAAGGATGATGATGATGATGATGATGACCATATGATTTCGTGGACCGTTTGGGCCTTAAAGTTTTCCTGACATTTGTCTTACAGGTGAGGAAAAACCCCAGTAAAAACCTCACCCAGAAAAACTGCCCCGACCGGGGATCGAACCCGGGCCCGCTGCGTGACAAGGCAGCACGCTACCTCGAGACCACAGCGGTGGACATCACCTCATGTTAAGTCTTCAAATTAAACCAGTTTCAAAACCTGTGTAGTTTCAACTTCAGTAATATCTCCAGATCAACATAACAGTTGAGATATTACTGAAGATGAAACTACATAGGTTTTGAAACCGGTTTAATTAGAAGACTGGATATAACATGAAGTATGAAGAATTGTAATTTAAATCTTAAATTAATCCTCATAGTGAATTTTCCTATGAAAGGTAAAAAAATATCATATTGCATAACTCCTTAATTCAAACACATGGATTTCTCAACTCTATTTACAGTTATTAATCGAGTCTCGGTCTAGGCGAAAATTTTTCTCTTCAAATATAATTAATCATACACTTTATGACAGATAATGAATTGGGGTGGGTTGTCATTAGGTGAAAATTGAGCAATCCTCTACTGGCTCTAACACTGTGTACATTTTTGGCTTGCTGCTCTGTGTAAGTGAATGTAGAGTGATTACTGAAATGAGTTTGTTTGATTTATTTATTTAGCTTCCTCATGTAATCAGTATCAATTTTCAAGTATTAATTATCACAAATTCATTCTTCATTACGTGTATCCAGCCATAGCTGATAACAGAGATCCATTGCATACTTATGCTATAAGTTGCAGTGGGGCTGCATTTGAACATGCAGCTTATGTGAGCATTCTAGGTGAGTGCCCACGAGGTTAAAAGAAAGAGATAGAGGAAAGACAGAAATGAACCCTTCAGCCTCAAATACTCTAATACCATCAGGGTCGAAGAAAACAAGAGGTTAGGCAAGGGAGACTGGATAGAAAAGTAAAAAGAGACATGGGACTAGAAAAGGAAGAAATACCAGATCGGTTTATAACCCACTAAGCTGACCAGTGCTAATTGGTGAGCAGCCCATCCCTTTGGTTCGTATTGCATAAACAATATGTTAACCCATTCAACTCGTATGGCGTGACGTTCACGCACGCTCTAGTGAGGCCCAGTCTTCGAATGACGTGGCATTCACGTCAAGCGCACAAGCTCATATATTTTGCAGTAACTTCCAAACTACCCCATAGATGTCTAATGTGTTAGTTTTTCTAGGTTCCTGAGAGAAAGTGTGTTGGACGACCCACCTTTTTTTTTGTAAGAAATCATGAATTTAGAAGCTATCTGTTTGTTGGAAATATATAGAAGAAATTTGTAGTGCTCAGTCTTTGAAATGGCATCTAAGGGGGTGTGTGGTGACTATCGTGACGGGATTCTGAGTTTATTAGAGAGTTTTGTCCTCGAAACATCAGACAGGAGACCTAACACCGACAGGAAAAGTGAGGAGGATAAAATGGCAAAGACCTAGGGAAGAAATAAAAAAAACCAAGACTCTGCCAGGATGCAATGAAAGGTTCGAGACATAGGTTTTGATCTTATATAATCAAACACATTGAGTTTTCACTGTGGTTCGTTTGAGAAGCCGTATACCCATCAAAGGTTTAGGTCTTGGATGGGTGTACGGCTTCTCAAACGGAACACTGTGAAAACTCAATGTGTTTGATTATATAAGATCTAAACCTATGTCTCGAACCCATCATTTCTTGATAAATGCATGTAGGATCATGACGAAATGTTGAATTAGTGGCCAGAGGCTGACCTTGAATCCATGACGCGGAAAATCCAAGAAAACTTTCTTAATCATATATATATATATATCGAGTTCCTTCTTAGGTCAATTTACATTAAATTGTTGAAATTTAATATTGCAAATCATTTAGAATTAAAGTTATACATAATCCTGCAACACTGCAACATCTTACTCACGCTATATAATATGATACTGAGAGTACAGCATTCAATTCCACAATAGCTTTGTTAAGAATGATAAAAAATTGTGAATTTCCTAGATATCAAAAGTATTTGTTTAGGTTTTTTATTTATAAAGTGGATACTTACACACATATGATTATTAATTTTTATTACATATAATATAATTTGATTAATTTTAGATTCAAACTTTTTATTTATTTATCAACTGTGTTAAAGGCATATTAATTTTTACTATATGTTTATAATATAATTTGCTTAATTTTAGATTTCTTTGTAATTAAATTGTTTTTTGAATTCATAAATCAGATATAGAGTTTCATATCTTCTACAAAAATTGAAAATATTTGGCAATAACAATGTGTGAGATTTTTTCCATCACCTTGCTCTGTTACCCCTGGCATGATTTGTTATTTTGAATAAAATCATATGATGAAATTTGAATCTTCCTCTCAACACAAACGTAAGTAATAAACATCAAATAGTATACTGTTGAGTATTTAGTTAGTTGTTATGAAATATATAAGCATATTATATTCTTGTTGTAATTGCATATACTTTACAAACTCTGTGAAATTAAGAGGAAATATGTATTATATTTGAAATATGTATGTTAATTTGGAAAGCTGAAATTTACTTACTTATTTTAGGAATTCACACTAGGAGGTATATTTATTTAGGTAGAATTTTTTTTATCACTCACCTCATATTGTTCTTCTTATTTGACTATAAACTAGTTTTGGAACATAGTTTCTATTCCATCCTCAGTATTGAGGTTTTTCAGTCGGCCAATGATAGAAGCGAAGGATCGCTCTTCGAGACGACAGAACAACGGTCGTGACAATACTGAGGATGGAACAGAAACTATGTTCCAAAACTAGTTTATAATCAAATAAGAACAATTATATGAGGTGAGTGATAAAAAAATTCTACCTAAATAAGCTAAAATTGAATAGTGAGTGGAGAACATATTTTTATCGACTCACCTCATATGATTTCAAATTTCTTTGATATTGTCTGAAACCATCGGTATCAAAGAAATTTGAAATCATATGAGGTGAGTCGATAAAAATATGTTCTCCACCCACTATTAATGATATAACCTCATAATGTTTACTTCCCAATATTAATTTAAATATAAGCTAAAATTTGCTTTACTAAAATTAAAGAATTTGGTTAATCACTATTTAAAAAAAATAATCTGTTGATATTATTCTACTTTCACTTTGTTAAGAGGCAGAAAGGTATAAGAAAGAATTTAGGTACCCACTATCTTGTATGGAAACAGTGTCGAAAGACTTCAGACTTCTCAATCAATGAACTTCGGTCTAGTTTTGATATTGTACTCCATGCATAGTAGCTTCTTTCATATTCATGTTTTGAAGCACAACAGTTCTGAAGAACCAAGGCCAACTAAATTTGTTACTGTTAGTGGCACAAACAGAAGGCAATATAGAGAGTCATATGGTTAGTGTGATGCAATTCTTCAGCCTTGGTTTTAATTTTCTTAACCAGATTTTGCTACTTCTTATATCAAATTGCTATTCACTTCTCACAAGGCTAACTGGATCCCATTCAGTTCCTATTCTCAAAAGAAAAAAATGTAAATTCTTGTAGTATATTCAGAAATTTAACACATACCTCTAGAATGCCAGTCAGACATGCTGTTACACTACAGCTTCAAGCTTCAAATGGAAACTTTTAGGGCCGCATGCAAAAACATTAGTCTCTACTCAAATTACTTCCAATCACTGGTGAGCTGACTCACCGTGAGCAATTGCTGAGATCGAATTAACGGCCAATTTACCGGTCATGCATGAAAGTTGATGTTTTCGTAATATTGGCAACGAATTACCCAGAATTCTCAGCGATAAAACCACTTCCGTTATTTTCGTCTGCTATAGAGGAACGCATTTACACTTGCATCCCGCAAGTAATACCGTATACAACGACGTCTGCATCGTGCAATATTACGCTGATTCTCCTGTTCTTCCAGTTGAATTCTTTGGTAGACTCTATCAAATTCCTCTTCTCCGCGTATACCGAAAACATGATCAAAGTCTTCAAGGTTTGACATCTTGGATAAAGCTGCAAAGGTTTCAAACTACATCGGTTACCATCGGTTCCCTTCAGGATTTTCACGATAAGTTTCTATCTTGAGCTATGATCTTAAGGTACCTCGTCAGGTAGCTTACAATTATTATCGCATGAATAGATTTCTGAGTAAGCAAAATGTATTTGGATATAACTTTCTCAGCAGAGAACGCCTTTTACTGTCTAATGCATTCAAACATTTGACCCTTAAAGGTAGTTGTTTTATGGCTATGACTAAATAATGTGACATTATTGTGACACCTGTTTCTAATTCATTTGTTACATGATATCCCATTTTATTACAGCTTCTCAAATTTAACATTTACACTGATTTCATAATTTTTTAATTGTAAGCTTTTTTTTTTAAAAAAGTGCTCTTTTAAACTTTTTTTTTAATATTTGTTCTTATATTGCAGCAAATCTCCTATGTATGATAGTGAATTGGATGATACCGCAGAATCATCAGATGATGATAGTAATGTAGAAGGTGAAGGAAAAAGTTCTTCTGGGGAAGAGTAAGTATCATACGACATCAGTATGATTTTAATATGTTTTTATTATTAATTTAACACATCTCATTGAAGGATAAATTAAATTTGAAGAGAAAAATTTAATGATTTTGATATGTTATTTTACTTAAGTTGTACTGGTCATGTTATACCTTGACTAGATGTAAAAGTGACTATTCCTTTAAATTTCAATCTACTGATGAGGAAGATAAAATATAAGTATTATTTATCTAATATATTTATTACAGTAAAACCTGTCTATGAAGGAACATGACGGTTTCTTAAATATATATTTCCGTCTTGGCAGTTTTCCTTCTTATAAAGGAAGAAGCTTGAATTTTCTCACACAGTGTAAGGGTGTTACATGCACACTTTAAAGACATAACGTATTGACTGAAATACAGACAAAATAGTGTATGTAACACATCTCAGTTTGCACGGCAATACAAAACAACTTTATTACACAAAAGCAAGAAGGAACTCAACTACAGGAAGACTGAAGAGTTTCCCAACTCCCTCGCAGGTAACGTAAGCAAACAAGGAAAATTGAGGGATTCCCTGCTGTCACACATAAGCAAGGGTATCCCTGCAATACAATGGCAACACAAGAAGGTAAAACGATATAATGCAGAAAGCATCATGCAGAATTTTCACGTGTGGTCATTAATACTGTAATTAGAACGTGCTTAAGAATAATTTTCTGTCTTACTGAGGTAAAAATTAACTATTGGTACTTTAAAAAACCATTCCGTTTCCGTGTTATGAAGGTTTCCAGCTTATACAGGACGATTTTACATATAAAATCGTACCGTTCTGGAGATTTTTTTCCATCTCTACAAGTTTCTTTCTTATAAAGGTTCTGGCTAAGACAGGTTTTACTGTATATTTGATTTCCATCAAAAGTTTGTATCTTAGTTTTAATACCATTTGGAGTCTGTATTGAAACAATTTGATCTGGGACTTTGTTATTACTACTGGCCATGAGGTTGCCGTAGTATTTATACCACTACATTATCGTTATGTCATCTTTCATCATGGGCTCTCGTACGATGTTGAGGGGACAGGTGAATAGCACATGTACAGTCATACAAATAAAACACAACACATAACGAAGCTCTTAAATTGAACAATTTGCTATGCACCTAAACTGTACAATGTGAGTGAAGTAAGGTCCAGCGGCAATGAGTAATACTAAAAATAGAATGAGGATGTGTTCTGGCACTGCTTAATTAATTTATTCACGTTTTCTTCTTAATCCTGTACTTGTAATGCATGCACATTGTGGGACGACACAGAAGAGTTAGTTTCTTGCCATCGGTAATGACATTCTGGTCAGGTTATATAGTTGTTTATTCTGTATAGAGTGTCTTCTTCTTCCTTCCAAGTATTAGGCCAAAGCCTGTTATGATCCTATAGAAAATTTTCCCTCCAGCATTTCATAGGACAGCCCAGACTTCGTCCTCTTGGTATATAATTATAAACAGCTTTGGGGATCCGATTTGAACTCATTCTTTCAAGATGATGTTTCCAATTTAGTTGGTACTGTTTAATATATTCCAAAATTGGTGTAGTCTTCAATTCTTTTAAGATATCGGTGTTCCTTTTCCGATCCCATCTGGTGTAACCCACTGTTCTGTGCATGAATCTCATTTCACAGGCTGTTATTTTGCTTTCATGTTGTCTTTTTAGTGTCCATGCTTCACTACCATAGGTCAACACTGGTCTAGCCAAAGTGTTATATAAACGTAATCTGGTGTTTTTTTGTACAAGGGATGGTTTCATAACTTGATTAATATTTTCCAAACTTTTATTATAACTAGAGTGTATAGAGTGTTATTTCCTAAAAATATCATTATATAGAGTATTTAATAAATAGGATCTTCTTGGTGATAAAATTATATTATACAAAGTCAATAAAAACCCAAATCACCAATTTAAAAAGTTAAAAGAGTCAACACATTTCAGTAGCGAGGTTACCATTATCAAAACTTAATATTGACTAAAGACAAATGAACTGAAATGTGTAATAATTAAATTAATGTTTTTATTACCTCACCTCATATCCTTTTTCTTCTATACTGCAGTTTCGGAGTTTATCTCCATCGTCAGTAGCCTCTGGTCGACCGGTGTTATGTCGTTTCTTGGCGGTTTCCTTCTTACTTCTGTCGGTGGACCGATGAACCTCTGGATTAGGTCAAAATTTGTGGGAGTTTCAAAATTCATGAGTTTTTTTTTTTTCTTTAGCTCCGAAACTGCAGTATAGAAGAAAAAGGATATGAGGTGAGGTAATAAAAACATTAATTTAATTATTAAATTAAACCTCATAGTGTTCTTTCCCTGTGAAAGTTAAATGAAATGTGTAAACTAAAAATCAGATAAAAAACAAACTACGTCACATGACATAATTGATTTTAAATAACATTTGACATTGTAGAACTAATCGTCCTCTCGTTTAATTAATGAAAAGAGGGTGCTGACTGGAATAGGGCCCCTGTTGTTCATAATTTTATCTTTTTTTATACATTTCTAAACTTTCAAGGACATCAAGGAATTTGAAATTAATGACTGATCTAACCAGCATGAGATTACTTTTATCAATAATGTGACCGTAATTAACTTTTTAAATAGGTGATTTGGGTTTTTATTGACTTTGTGTAATGTTATATAGTGTGATTGAGAATTCCTACTACACAATTTTCGAGGTTATAAAGTTTTAATGAAGAACTCATGTCCAGAAACATCCTGTCCATATGCTATAATGATGCGCAAATCAATATTTTACAACTTTTACTTCATAGTACATAATATATATTGACAAAGGCAACGCTTGAAGTCATGTCTTCTATTCAAAATCTGATGTACCTTCAGTAGGTCTCAGTTACTTTCCTGCAGAAAATAATGGTGATATTCATGTAATATATCTTCAGCCAATATAGTTGTTCCGTCACACTTTCTGCTTACCATTCAACAAAATAATCTCCGAATGTTTGAGAAAAGGTGAAATGTCCAAAGTGGACAACTGTTTTCTTCATTGACCTGATGAAATAGGATATTTAATCTGTTGGTGTCATTTGGTAGCACTAAAACATTACATTACCAGACTCTAATCAGACTCTGAGTTCAAATCAGATCCCCAAAGCTGTTTATAATTATATACCAAGAGGACGAAGATCACTGGGCCGTCCTATGAAACGCTGGAGGGAAAATTTTCTATAGGATCGTAACAGGCCTTGGCCTAATGCTTGGAAGGAAGAAGAATCAGACTCTATAGTACCTGTTAAGTAGTCCTCTATAACACTTAAAAATCCCAGAGGTGTGTAATAGGAATTCTGAATCATCCCATCCTGTATGTGTTCATCTTGTTGAACTCCTTATTTACAATTTAAATAAGCTTTCATTTTTGTTTTCCTATCATAAATGTACTATGATCAATGATTTTTTCTAGTAGATGAGCTATCTTGTTGGCACTCTTTATTTATATTTATTTCATCTAGTTACTTAGTATATACCAGTCGCAGCCAGTGCTTAAAATTAAGAGTATGCTTTAAATATCCATTAGAAATTATATCCATTTTTTTAAATGTCATGTTTAATTGAAAAATTGCTAAATTGGCATCACTGGTCACAAAAAAAATGAAAGCAAGGTGAGAAAGAGCCAGATTTATACAGAATAAACCAATTTATAATTGAGTTGGATAAAATGTTTTTACATCTCACCTGTTAAAGTTCCGTGTTTTCATGATACTGGTTTCAAAGGCTATTTGCCTTCATCTTCAATCAAACTCCATTGGTGTATTAATGTTTCCTGAGTGTATATTGTGTTCTCAAGATGTGGAAATGAACAGAGAACATTTAAATGATGGATAAATCATATTTGAAGAGAGAAATTATACACTCAGACTGAGACTCGAACCCAGGACCTTTGGCTTTCTAGGCCAATGCTCTACCGACTGAGCTATATGGGTGAGTTCCACTCTAAACACAAATGTTTCTCTTATATATGCTGTCAATTCCCATGCACCAAATGCTATGAAACCTTTGCTTCTATCTTGCAAATGGCGGCTTCTTTATTAAGAAGACATTTATTTGGGAATTTTACATTACATTATAAAGTCAGTACGGCTTCTTTCATTTTTTTTTAAATAATAAAAAAACGTTGAGAGAACATTTAACAAACTGCGTAACTCTTCAAAATTATCAAGATGTGACATCCAAGTATTCGGAAGCAAGAATGAGAATAACTTTGTTAAATTATTGTAAATCAATGGTAAAGAGAAAAATTTTTGCCTGAACCGGGAATCGAACCCCGAACCTTTAGCTTTCCGTGCTAATGCTCAGACCACCGAGCTAATCCAGGCTTCATTCCCATCCAAGCAAGAATCCTTCCTTTACCTTTACTCTACTGGCCCCATATTCAATTGCAATGAATCATTCACAAATACACAATGAATGGCTTCTACCTGAAGAAGACATGAAGGGACTCCACACAGCTATAGCTATAGTAGAGTAAAGGTAAAGGAAGGATTCTTGCTTGGATGGGAATGAAGCCTGGATTAGCTCGGTGGTCTGAGCATTAGCACGGGAAGCTAAAGGTTCGGGGTTCGATTCCCGGTTCAGGCAAAAATTTTTCTCTTTACCATTGATTTACAATAATTTAATTGTGTTTATTAATTTACTTATTTCTATCATAGTAATAGCTTTAGCTTCCCAATATTAATTTAATAACTTTGTTGTTTACTCCTGAGCATTAGCTACATACATACATCAGTCAAACTCCAACTCAACTCAACTTTATGAGGTGAGATGTAAAAACATTTTATCCAGCTTAATTATAAATTAAAAATGACCTCATAGTATTACTTCCCACTCTCATTTTGATTAAAAGAGCAAACCAAATTACTTTCCCAAGCAAACGTGCTGTCAAATCTCCGGCTCCATGGCCAGGACTTGGGAAGAAAAAAGATCAAATTTAAACTAAGCAACCTAAGTAAATTTATTGTTCACGAAACAGGAGTCGTGGATTGCCATGAAATCTACAGCACATAAGGAATATTCTAATAATCAGACTTCTAAATTTTCATGTTACTACAGCACAATGAAAGGCATTGAAACAAGTAGAGTACACTAATGACTGGGGGGGGAAAAAAAACACGCAATTTGAAATTAGATTTTTTAAAATCACTACCAAAAAAATGCACAAACGAAGGCAGTCATATTTGAAGAGAAAAATTTTCGCCTAGACCGGGACTCGAACCCGGGACCCTTGGCTTTCCGGGCCAAGTGCTCTACCAACTGAGCTACCAAGGCGAGTTACGATCTAGACGCAAATTTTTCTCTTATGTACGTTGTAATTCCCTCGCGCCAAATGCTTGAAACCATAGCTTCTATCTTTGCAAATGGCAGCTTCTTAGTTAAGAAGACATTTATTGGGAATTTAACACTACTTTATAGCCAGTAGGGCTTCTATTGACGTTTTTTATTATTAATTTAACACTTCTCATAGAAGGATAAATTATATTTGAAGAGAAAAATTTTCGCCTAGACCGGGACTGGAACCCGGGAACCTTGGCTTTCCGGGCCAAGTGCTCTACCAACTGAGCTACCGAGGCGAGTTACGATCTAGATGCAAATTTTTCTCTTATGTACGTTGTAATTCCCTCGCGCCAAATGCTTGAAACCATAGCTTCTATCTTTGCAAATGGTGGCTTCTTAGTTAAGAAGACATTTATTGGGAATTTAACACTACTTTATAGCCAGTAGGGCTTCTATTGACGTTTTTTATTATTAATTTAACACTTCTCATAGAAGGATAAATTATATTTGAAGAGAAAAATTTTCGCCTAGACCGGGACTCGAACCCGGGACCCTTGGCTTTCCGGGCCAAGTGCTCTACCAACTGAGCTACCGAGGCGAGTTACGATCTAGACGCAAATTTTTCTCTTATGTACGTTGTAATTCCCTCGCGCCAAATGCTTGAAACCATAGCTTCTATCTTTGCAATCATGTTTATATGAGTTCTGCACATCTATATCACATTGCTTTCAGACAGTCAATTGTCTATAATCAACTATTGTGTGTTAAAATTGGTGGAATTTATATGAATTTTGTAATTATAGTAATAAAAGTGAGTAAATCTAAATTAATTTTATTAGTGTGGTATTTAATAACTAAATACGACATGCAAATCATGAGAAATGGTAATTATAAGTGTCAAATATTACACAAACTTGCTGGTTCAATGTGTATGGATTCCTGGTAAGTAATAAAAATGTCACATTTCCATATTGATCAAAATATTTTGTCTACTTCCAGTGATGCGCCAGACCAGCCTGACCCACCTTCATTCATGCCATTTACTATAATATACTTCACGACTGCTACTGGTGTATACAATATAATTTTAATTTAATTTAAAATTTTCTTGCTTATTTTATGATAAAATGTAATTATGATTGTCGGCAGAGATGTGTGCATGCTGATTATATGACAAGAACCATCCAGATCCCATTATGAATTGTGATGACCAGAGAGAATTAAAGGCTGCATGAAATTTGTGTTTCTTCTCTTCATGTTTATTTTGTAATTTTTTACATTCATTGTGTTGTCTCAAAACTTAATGTAAAATAAATGTTTCTAGTTTTGTTGCACTGTTGTAAAATCTATTTCAAAATATAAGAAATAATTTTGCCATGATCATATTTGGCAACACTGCTTTCAAGAAATGAGAAGCATCGTAAATGTATAATTAAATTAATGCCATCTACAAACAATTCAATTTTAAGGAATCATTTACCATTTGAAGTTAATATGCATATTCATTGGTTTAATTTGGATGTTCTATAAAGAACTCATAGTTTTTTTTTGTTTTGTTTTGTTATGGTCATTTTGTACAAGATATAAGTACTCTTCATAGAGACTAGATTAATTTTATTCTAAAATTTTACATTCAGTGTGTTTTTCTAAATTTCTAAAATCCCAGTAATAGCACATGCCTTAACTGCAGAGTTGGCATGATTTGTTAGTGGGAAAAAAAAAAGTTAATTCAGGTGTATTTAAGTTAAATTTTATTACCTCACCACATAATCTTCTTCTTAGGGCCACATGCAAATACATTAGTATCTACTCAAATTACTTCCAATCACTAGTGAGCTGACTTTCCATGAGCAAGTGCAAAGATCGAATTAGCTACCCACTAACTGGTCATGCATGAAAGTCATCATTTTTGTAATATTGGCAAGAAATTACCCAGAATTCTCAGCGATAAAACCACTTCCGTTATTTTCGTCTGCTAGAGGAACACATTTACGCTTGCATCCCGCAAATAATACTGTATACGACGATGTCTGTGTCACGAAATATTACGCCGATTCTCCTGTTCTTCCAGTTGAATTCTTTGGTAGACTCTATCAAATTCCTCTTCTCTACATATACAGAAAACATGATCGAAGTCTTCAAGGTCCGACATCTTGGATAAAGCAACAAGGTACACAGCAAGGTTTCAAACTACATCGGTTACCATTGGTTCCCATTGGGTTGCTCATGATTCGTTTCTCTCCTAAGTCACCTCGCCAGGTAGCTTAGGAATTTCAACAATTATTATCGGATGAACAGATTTTTGAGTATGCAGAAATGTATTTGGATGCAACTTTCTCAGCAGAGTACAGGCAGAGAACGACTTTTACGGTCTAATGCGTTCATAGATTCGAGGCTTAGACTAGTTTCAAAACCTTCTTTGGTTCCATCATCAGGATTTCACAACCGTTTTGTATCGTCCTGAACAGCTCTCTCTGGACAGTCATGCAGCTAGTATTGGGGTGACATGTGGTCAAATTGTCGAGCCCCTAGCCGTTATAGCTGGTTATCTCAACCAAGAGCTGCAACTTATTGTAACTATCTAAATTACTCACAATTCTGAGTGAGCTCCGGTACCATACTGGCTAAAATTCCATGAGAAAATTTCTTCCTAAATGCGGATTCGAACGAATGCAATTTCTGTAGCTCTGCACCAAGGCATCATGTCTTAAACTATTCAACTAAGGAGCAGGACAAATATTTTTACTTATATTTCAATTATACGGTATACTTGTTGAATTAAAAATGTTCCTAGATTATCCACACAAAACTTACATTTAACATAACTATTTATTAATGTAACAAAAATTTTACCTCTAATTGTTAAATTAAAGAAATAATCAACAGCGCTATTTTAAAGTAATATATAATACCTGTCCACTGCTGTGGTCTTGAGATAGCATGCTGCCTTGTCACGCAGCGGGCCTGGGTTCGATCCCCGGTCGGGACAGTTTTTCTGGGTGAGGTTTTTATCGGGGTTTTTCCTCACCTGTAAGACAAATGTCAGGAAAACTTTAAGGCCCAAACAGTCCCCGAAATCATATGGCCATCATCCTTCTCATTATCATCATCCTTCACCGGTGTGGAAAGCAATGGGAAGCTACCACACCTACAATTCCCTAGTAAAGCTGCACGCATAGCATGAAAATGCTATAATTGCAGTGAAGGACCTGCCTTTGGACACAATTACTATGGATGGATGGATATAATACCCATTACATATATTTTTTAATGCTATAAAATTTTATAGATTTGTAAATATTAGAGTATTTTTACAGTTATTGCCAATAAAAACAACTTTTCCCCATTGGTCTGGGCTTTTGGCAACCTTCATTGATTAAACAGTTTCTTGAATTATATATATATATATATATATATATATAGATATATATATATATATACAGATATATATATATATTTTTTTTAATTTATACACTTAACACAAATTATTCTCAAGAAAGCTTTGTCACATTTGAGATTTGAGAATTATATTGTTTAGCAAATCCTTTTTGGATAAGGATGTATGGAAAGCTTATGTTTTGTGTGTCCATGAACCTATGGGTATTATAGTGCAAATGAGTTGATTTAGTTAGCAAATTATATTTGAAAGTTTTATTACTGTTTCTTATATTTTGAATAATTTATTATTCTGCTATTATTATTCTGTTTTATTTCAATTTTAATTTTGAAAAGCTTGAACAACTTGTTCATATCGCGTCTACGATCTGTTTGGTATACCGGTATAATATACATATTATATGTTTTTCTACTCTTATATATGTATTCATATGTCCTGTTCAAATGGAGTTAATAATAATAATAATACATCAATAAATTATCATCATCCAGAGATTAAGCCTGTTGGCTCGTTCCAGTTTTATGAAAGCTAGAATTGTTAAAATTGTTCAGACCATCTGTGTGGGTGTCCAACATTTCTCCTTCCGTGCAGTTTATAATTTAGCAATAATTTTGGGAATCTTTCTTTTGGCATTCTATCAATATGTTCTTTCCAGGCATTCCTATACTTAATTATTTGGTCTGTAAGATTGAAAATGTTTAGTTCCTTTCTTATATCTTCATTTCTTTTCTTATCCAGCAGAGTATATCCTGCTATATTTCTTAAAAATCTCATCTCAGCTGCTTCCAATCTTTGTTCTAGTCTTTTAGTGATCATATGTTAAATATAAAATTGGTACCTGGTAAGTCATAACCTCAACGGTGCTTTAATATGAATTTTAAAAGTGTTGATTTTAGTGATTGTCCAACATTCTGATCCATACATCAATACAGGAACCGCTATTACTTTATAAAATTTCATTTTTGTTTATTTTCTTGTCTTTTTAAGGTTTCTTTTAATAGTGCCACATATTAGATTAAATTTATTCATTTTGTCATTAATATCTTCAATTGATAATAAAATTTTAGAGCAGGTGAACAGTTTTAAATATCTAGGTTTCAATTTATCATATGTTAAAATTGAAGTTATTAATGACAAAATAAATAAATTTAATCTAATGTGTGGCACTATTAAAAGAACCCTTAAAAACACAAGAAAAGAAACAAAAATGAAATTTTATAAAGTAATGGCTGTTCCTATATTGATGTATGAATCAGAATGTAGGATGATCACTAAAAGACAATAACAAAGATTGGAAGCAGCTGAGATGCGATTTTTAAGAAATATAGCAGGATATACTCTGCTGGACAAGACAAGAAATGAAGATATAAGAAAGGAACTAAACATTTTCAAACTTAAATACCGAATAATTAAATATAGGAACGACTGGAAAGAACATATTGATAGAATACCAGAAGGAAGATTTCCAAAATGATTGCAAAATTATAAACCGCACTGAAGGAGAAATGTTGGACGCCCACACAGAAGATGGTCTGAACAATTTTAACAATTCTAGCTTTCATGAAACTGGAACGAGCCAACAGGCTTAATCCCTGGATGATGATGATGATGATGATGATATCTTCAATTTTAACATATGATAAATTGAAACCTAGATATTTAAAACTGATCTCAATAAATTTTGAAATGGATTACGGTAATACAATTTGTTGTTGTTTATATATCATAAAATAATTATGGGAAATAATATTGAGGTTTTTCAAATTAATAACTAATAAATAATGAGCTTTTTCTTGGGAAGCATGGTGGTGTTGTAATCCATTTTGCATTACTCAGGTGATACCATGAGGAGGCAGATTACGTTGTCCCTGGAAATAAAATTTTTGTATCATAATTTGCCTTGACAAATTAGGTTGATTTATCCTACAATTTGAAGTAGGAACCTCATAAATATTAGTCTCAAATATTACCATCTGAACCAACTTAACTGTTATTTTATTTTATTCTGCTTATTCATCAAATTAATTAATAATATCATATTGATTTCCAAGGAATTTGTAAGAAGCATTATAGATAATACAAAAAAGTATGTAGATTGTTTTATAAATATAGGTATAAACCATAGAGGTGAATACAAGTATAAAAAAACAAGAAGAAAAGTAAGATTAAATTTAAATGTTTCATACTCACCTCATATCCAGTCTTCTAACTAGACCAGTTTCAAAGCCTGGGCAACTTCATCTTCAATAATTTCTCGTCGATTGATGTTATGTTGATAGAAGACTGGATATGAGGTGAGGTATGAAACATTTTAATTTAATCTTAAATTAAACCTCATTGTGATTTTTTCCTATAAAAGTTCAAAGAAGAAAAGTGCTAATGGATAGATATATCCATAAATCAGTTACCAAAATTTTATGTTATACATCTGTTTTGTATTTGCCTTGGCTATCAACATCAGGATCTCTCAGATCCACCAACATGAATCTTCTGGATTAATTTGTTTGGGGATATTTGAAATCATTGGTGTATTTCAGCTCTGTAGACAATGGCAACAAACCAGAAATGGATTATCATTTGTTTAGAGATGAACCATAGATATTTGAATATGTTCAAACATCAATAATATAATGCTGATGCAGTTGTCTTTTAACTTTGTATTAAGAGAAAAATGTATACCTTAGTTGGACATCTGTATTTCAAATCTCATGTGAAAATTTTTAGTCGTAAGATATGTTTGCTATCCTGAAGATGAGTAATTTGAAATCTTTAGTTATAATAGTTTATGAAGTAGTCGTAATAAACTTCCCAAAAACCTGAGTCATCTTATTTATTCATAGTTAAATATGGGAAATAACATTATGGGGTTCTTAATTCGTAAATTAATGAGTAATTTTTTAACATCTTACCTCATAGTTTATGTTTCTTCAAACATGGGTACTAGTTTTTGAGAGAAGGATCTCTCTTAGTCATAATTTCGATTGAAAATGAGAGAGATCCTTCTCTCGAAAACTAGTTTCCGTGTTTGAAGAAACATAAAATATGAGGTAAGATGTTAAAAAATGACTCATTAATTTACGAATTAAGAACCTCATAATGTTATTTCCCATATTTAACTATGAATAAATAAGATAATAGTTTATTCTTGTTTAGTTTATAAATTATACAATGTTTTGTATTAATGAATAAAAATGTATGATCTATTCTAGCAAATCAGCTTCAGCTGGATCAACTGGAAAGAAATTTATACAAGTCGTTAATAAAATTGCAGCTTCTAAATATTTTCAACAAGTAAGTTAACAGTCTGAGAAATTTAAATATTTAATTTTAGTTTGTCAATTTATTTTCTCTTACTACTGTAGTAAGTGTAAAGCATTAATGAGGATCTTCCCAAATGATTTACATTTCCCCCTTTCCATTATTCCATTTTCTTTCAGTATAACATAATTAATTTTATTTTAAAATACAATAGGAAGTAACATTAAGAGGTTTTATTAAGTTATGTAGATAGGAAATAACACTATGAGGTTTTTTAATATTGTTTATTTTTTATTATTTCACTCACCTCATACTTCATAATTCATAGCAGACCCTGGGTTTCTTCACATAATTTGTAACATTGTCAATGCTGCGTCACGTTCACAACTGACGTCCAGTTGTGAACGTGACGCAGCATTGAGAATGTCACAAAAGATGTGAAGAAACCCAGGGTCTGCTATGAATTATGAAGTATGAGGTGAGTGAAATAATAAAAAATAAACAATATTAAGAGGTTTGTTTAATAATTAAAACATTTTTTCTGTTCATTCTTACCTCTTAGAGTTGTTTTTGTCGAACATATGTTTCAGAGCTTCTTAGCCCCATCGTCAGCAATTACAGACTGAATTTTCTCATGTTGTCGGCCCTGATTCTTGATTCCTGCTCTCTTTGCCTCTGGTCCAATGAATTTACTAATGAGGTTCCGTTCTGTGGGAATTTCAAAATTCATAATTCTTTCCTTGTTCTTCTGTATATAGATTTTTTCCCATATGGTGAGTTCATTTTTGTTTTCTAACTGTTTTAATAATTTTGTGTTTACATCTATTTTGTGTTTTTCTGACCAGACATGAGCTGCCACTGCAGGTTTTTTATACTTCCCCTTTTTTTTACTTTACATTCCTTATGTATCCTTAGAACACATAAGGAATGTAAAAAAAGGGTAAGTAGAAAAATCTGCAGTGGCAGATCATGTTTGGTCAGAAAAACACAAAATTATTAAGACAGAAAACAAAAATGAACTCACCATATGGGTAAAACTCTATATACAGAAGAACAAGGAATTATAATTCAAAGTTAATCAAAGTTAAAATTGGGAAACACATTATGAGGTTCTTAATTAATAAATTAATGAGTCATTTTAACATCTTACCTCATATTTTATGTTTTATCAAACACGGTAACTATAGTTTTCAAATGATCTTGTCATTCATTTTCAACCGCCATTATGACTCATAATTAAGTCATAATGGCGGTTGAAAATGAATGACAAGATCATTTGAAAACTGTAGTTACCGTGTTTGATAAAACATAAAATATGAGGTAAGATGTTAAAATGACTCATTAATTTATTAAGGAATTATAAACTTTGAAATTCCCGCAGAAAGGAACCTCATTAGTAAATTCATTGGACCAGAGGCAAAGATAGAAGGAATCAAGAATCAGGGCCGACAACATGAGAAAATTCAGTCTGTAATCGCTGACAATGGGGCTAAGAAGCTCTGAAACATATGTTCGACAAAAACAACTCTAAGAGGTAAGAATGAACAGACAAAATGTTTTAATAATTCATTTTCCCTAATTTTAATTTTATCTTAAATTTTTATTTACATAGTCATTCTGGAATACTTTTGATTGATTCATAAACTTTTCCCTTGTAGTTATATTTAAATAAAAATAACTTGAGGATTAAAAATTAAAATTTAATCTCTTTCTCTATTTTTTAATTATCCTTCGTCTTTTATATTCTCTGATAATACCACATTTTCTAAAATATCCCATTTATCAAATGAGGCAAACTCTCCAATATTTCAGATTAAAAAATGATATAAAAATACAAGCTTTATTCAATCTTCATACAATTAATAATACAATGTTATAAGTGATATTACAAGTAGAACAGAAGTTTTTTAACTTTTCACTGACTTTCATCCAAATATGTTAATGTATATCCAAGATAGATAAATGAATTTACTCTTTCCAGTATTTTTGAATCTATGTAAATTTTGCTACATACAGGGTATTTTCCTTGAGAAGCCATTACTTCTGTTTTCTCTGTATTGATTTTCATGTTATATTTGTTTGCTATTTTGTTAAAATTATATACTAATTATCAGTGGCATGCGGTGGTCAGAGCTATTACCCCAGCTGTATGATGAAAATATGGCTTATAGTATATAAAAACTTACTGCCGTATTTTTTTTTGTTAGATCTGGTAAATATGGAATTGGCCTACCTTGTTGTACGAGGTCATTTTTCTCGTTGAAAGGTCTTCACAAAAATTATTTAGTATGTAAATTATATAAATATAATACATAGAGTAATAATTAAATTAATGTTTTTATTACCTCACCTCATATCCTTTTTCTTCTATACTGCAGTTTCGGAGCTTATCTCCATCGTCAGTAGCCTCTGGTCGACCGGTGTTATGTCGTTTCTTGGCGGTTTCCTTCTTATTTCTATCGGTGGACATATGAACCTCTGGATCAGGTCAAAATTTGCGGGAGTTTCAAAATTCATGAGTTTGTCTTTTTTGTTTTTTTGGATATGGATTTTTTCCCCAGACTGTGAGTTCCTTTAGTTTATCTGTTTGTTTGATTAGGCTAGCTATTACCCCAGCTAGCCTAATCAAACAAACAGATAAACTAAAGGAACTCACAGTCTGGGAAAAAATCCATATCCAAAAAAACAAAAAAGACAAACTCATGAATTTTGAAACTCCCGCAAATTTTGACCTGATCCAGAGGTTCATATGTCCACCGATAGAAATAAGAAGGAAACCGCCAAGAAACGACATAACACCGGTCGACCAGAGGCTACTGACGATGGAGATAAGCTCCGAAACTGCAGTATAGAAGAAAAAGGATTTGAGGTGAGGTAATAAAAACATTAATTTAATTATTAAATTAAACCTCATAGTGTTCTTTCCCTGTGAAAGTTAAATAAATACATAGAGTATTCATTCATTTTTACTAAATTGACAAATCACATATGTCAGTAACAAATTAAAACGTATTGATAATGCATTTGAACTAACTCAGTGCCAATATTAAATTCAAGTGTTGCTTTCCACAAATTATATATATACACTTATTAAATTAATATTAAGAAGCTAAAGCTGTTACTATGATTGAAATAAGTATATTAAAGTACACTACTAAATTATTGTAATCAAATGGTAAAGAGAAAAATTTATGCCTGAACCGGGAATTGAACCCCGAACCTTCAGCTTTCCGTGCTGATGCTCTAACCACTGAGCTAATCCAGGCTTCCTTCCCATTCATTGCATTTGAATGTGGGACCAAGACAGTAAGGTAAAGGAAGGATTTATGCTTGGATGGGAAGGAAGCCTGGATTAGCTCAATGGTTAGAGCATCAGCACGGAAAGCTGAAGGTTCGGGGTTCGATTCCCGGTTCAGGCATAAATTTTTCTCTTTACCATTTGATTATATATATATATACACGTTCATAATAATTCAATTGTTGTTATTCAGATAGTATAAATAAAGCTTCTTAAATTAACAGGTTGCTATAGCTGACAAAACATATCGCATAATTTTATTTATTATTTTTTTTATTTCATAAAAGTAAACTAACATAAATTAAAAAATATTATTTCTAAAAATTCTATTATTGGGGAATTGGCACTTTCCAAATCAACCAATCACATTATGTTTCATGAATCGATAAGTCAAAAGGTCATTCGACCTTGTGTATACTTATTCGAGTTGTGACGTTTCTGGGTTTAGCTAGCTGGTGTTCAATAAAAAATTGATGGAATAAGACACAAGCTTCGCCTAGTGGGTTATCGCTGGTCTAGTGTGGGTTATCACTGGACTTAACAGGCAGATTCATTTAGTGGGTTATCACTAATTCATCTGTAATGAAATAGACGGTGTTGGTGGGGATAACATAGAGGAAACACTCTATCTGTTCCTCTATGGAGATAATGTGAAATGCAGAAGGCTCCGTCAACCGAATGTGATAGTCTACTGGCACGGTGGGAATTTTGATGTTCACGCGTAATTGATTTGAATGAAATTTGACAAATATATTATTTTATTTTAATCGAAAATTATTAATATACAACTTACCCCAGCAGTGCTAGGGTAGTTGGGGTTGAATGTGCGCCAGTGCTGAATATTGTAATTCGTCCTCTGAGGGTGCCACTAATGCTACATCATCTGCGAAAATTAACGTATCTGATTTCATATTTCTATTCAATTGTATATGTAAAATTCCCAATTAAATGCCTTCTTAATAAAGAAGCCATCATTTGCAAGATAGAAGCAAAAGCTTCATAGTATTTGGTGCACGAGAATTAACAATATATATAAGAGAAAGTGTATCAGCCACGGTGGACTAGTGGTTATGCTCCATGCCTCTGGTCCCAAGGGTCGCGGGTTCAAACCTGGCCGGGGTCGATGGATTTTTTTAGGATGGAAAAATCCAAGAAGCAAGTCCTCCGGGAGGGACTTTAAGCCGTGGGTCCCGAGTCTGAGGTTTTTCAGGCTCGTAAAAGATCCTTAAGCCTGAATGAAAGGCCTCTAAGCAAAATTTACCGAATTTTCCTGTCCTAGTACTACCTTGGTTTCATAGATGTCAGTATGAGGCAGAACACTGACCATGGACCACTCAAATGACATCTATACAAAAACAAGTGTAACTAAATTAGTATGGTTCAAATTCTTCCCTGTAGGGGGAAAGCGCCTAAATCTCTGTTAAGGGAAACATGGGCTTACAAGATACAAGAAGATATACGAGAAAGTTTTTTGTTTAGATTGGAGTTACTCAGATAGCTCACTTGGTAGAGCATTTGCTTAAGTCTGAGTGTATAATTTTTCTCTTCAAATATGATTTATCCATCATTGAGATGTATGAAATGAATAATAAAAACATGGAAAAATCTACATAGGATAAACAAATAAATCTGAACATTAAAATGAAACAGTATCTTAGAAATGTGAAATATGGAGAAATAGAAAATCAATATTATCTGCTAATGTGTGGACAGAATATTGTAAAATTGAAGAGAGATCAAAATAACTAAAACAATTGGAAAGACCAACAGAACTCATAATTTGAGAGACGATCTACATCCAGAAAAATAGAAGTGAGATAATGAATTATGAAGTTCTCAGGGAGAAGGATTTGATCATGAGGTTCTTTTGCCCAACTTCCAGGGGCAGAGGATACAATTGTAATAACAGTCATCTCAATTGTCAGTTTTGTCTGAGAATGGGAGTGATGACCTTCAAAACTGATGGGAGAGCAAAATATGAAGTGAAGTGTAAAGAATTGATTCAATTTCTTTGACTATTTAACTCATGCCCCAAATGAGAGTCAATGACCAATCATGTTTCAATGAATTTTGTTTTACAATCAATGATAGTCATGTTTCACCTTGCTCTTTATCAGCTCCTGCTTTTGTGATAAAGAAAGCTCCTCCTTTTAATATTTTTAACAGCTCAGAGCATTATTTTTCTCCAACAAATACACTGAATATAGCAAATAACAAACAGATTCCTTGATTTTACTGAGTTGTTTACTAAAAAAAATAAATTAATAACCTATAATGTTGTTAATAATAATTATACAGTTTGATGTGTTTCATTATTTCTCAACTAGGGTGCATTCTTGCAATATTACGATCCTTATTAAGTTATGTAGATAGGAAATAACACTATGAGGTTCTTTAATATTGTTTATTTTTTATCATTTCAAATGATACACAAGAAAATAAATAAATTCAAAGAACAAAAAGTCATCAATGAAAGTACTCTTCAGACAGATAAAAATATAGGCAAAAAATTCAAGAAGTTCACATACCATCCTTTCGTATTTGACAAGTTTCAAAAAATTTTCAACAAATTCAACATTAAATTAGCACCGAAAAATGATTACAGCTTAGGTAGTTTAATAAAAACCAACAAAAATGAAAAAATTGAAGACTGCAAAAAATCGGGAATTTATCAAATTAATTGTAAAGATTGTGAAAAGATATACATAGGAAAAACAAAAAGGAATCTAAATACAAGATTAAAAGAACACCTCAGAAATGTTAAAAATGGAGAAACCGAAAAATCTGCAATAGCTGCACATGCCTGGTCAGAAAAACATAGAATAGAAACCAAAACAAAATTACTTAAACAATTGGAAAAACCGAAGGAGCTCACAATTTGGGAAAAAATTACATATGCAAGAATGAAAATACAACTATGAATTTTGAAATACCCGGTTATAAAGAAAGAGGCCTGATTTGGAAATTCTTCGGTCGGCCACCAGATGGCGCGGAGGTCAGTCTGCAGGATAGAAGGCCGTTGGACGTCAGTTGTGAACATGACGCAGCATTGACAATGTCACGAATTACGTGAAGAAACCCTGGGTCTGCTATAAATTATGAAGTATGAGGTGAGTGAAATGATAAAAAATAAACAATATTACGATCCTGTTTGGCAACAAATAATATGATCAAGTTGCAGTGAATATACATAACCTCACATTTCTGATTTGTTTTATTGCTGTTTACATTAAATATATAAATATTTTAAAATACTGGTAACTATATTTAAATAATAACTTTTGAATAAACAGCTTAATTGTAGTTTTTTATTATTAATTTAACACTTCTCATAGAAGGATAAATTATATTTGAAGAGAAAAATTTTCGCCTAGACCGGGACTCGAACCCGGGACCCTTGGCTTTCTGGGCCAAGTGCTCTACCATCTGAGCTACCGAGGCGAGTTACGATCTAGATGCAAATTTTTCTCTTATGTACGTTGTAATTCCCTCGCGCCAAATGCTTGAAACCATAGCTTCTATCTTTGCAAATGGCGGCTTCTTAGTTAAGAAGACATTTATTGGGAATTTAACACTACTTTATAGCCAGTAGGGCTTCTATTGACGATTTTTATTATTAATTTAACACTTCTCATAGAAGGATAAATTATATTTGAAGAGAAAAATTTTCGCCTAGACCGGGACTCGCCTCGGTAGCTCAGTTGGTAGAGCACTTGGCCCGGAAAGCCAAGGGTCCCAGGTTCGAGTCCCGGTCTAGGCAAAAATTTTTCTCTTCAAATATAATTTATCCTTCTATGAGAAGTGTTAAATTAATAATAAAAATCGTCAATAGAAGCCCTACTGGCTATAAAGTAGTGTTAAATTCCCAATAAATGTCTTCTTAACTAAGAAGCCGCCATTTGCAAAGATAGAAGCTATGGTTTCAAGCATTTGGCGCGAGGGAATTACAACGTACATAAGAGAAAAATTTGCGTCTAGATCGTAACTCGCCTCGGTAGCTCAGTTGGTAGAGCACTTGGCCCGGAAAGCCAAGGGTCCCGGGTTCGAGTCCCGGTCTAGGCGAAAATTTTTCTCTTCAAATATAGCTTAATTGTACTCATTAAATGGTCCTATCAAATGCCACTCTTGATTTTCAAATCCTCCAGATAAATTTAGAAATCACTCGTGGCATTACTTATGATAAATTATTTCAGAGAAAACAAAAATTATGGCATTTCAAGGTGTAAATCCAGTCAGAAGTAAAATTGTACTTGACAATAAAATTTTGGAGCAGATAAATAATTTTACATACGGTATCTAGGATGCAATATCTCATATGAAGAAGAGAAGGATGTAAATGCAAAAATATCAACATTTTTAAGAATTTTAGGGTTAATAAATTCTATCTTCAAGCCACAGTTAGTCCAAAAACATTCAAGACTGCTCTTCCAACTCTTTTATATGGTAGCGAAGTATGGACGTTGAAACAGAAGGATATACAGAGACTTAGATCTGCTGAAATGAGATACCTTTGGAGGACTGCAGGATACACACTACTAGATCACAAAAAAAGTGAAGACTTCTTAGAAGAATTACACAATTAGAAAACAAAATTTCTGATTATAAGTCAAGATAGATGCAACATGTTCATCAAATGGAAGATCACAGGATACCCAAACAAATGTTAAAATATTTCCTACCTACATAACTTAAAATAAAAGTTAAGATATCAACCTGCAGAAAGAAGAATACCAGGATGTCCACTCAAAAGATTTCTGGATGGTGTTTCTATTGAGGCCAAAACAGGTCAACAAATGGCCTAAATTTGTGAATGTACTATGATGATGATGGTGATATTTCAGAGTGTGACTTTCTATCAATTTTATGTTTAAAATTCTGTAATTGCTAATGATTGGATGATCAGTTTTAATTTATGATGTGATTATAAACATTATGTGACACTTTTTTGTTGATTTCAGGCAACAGAATACAAATATATCAAGAAAGCCATGCAGCGTGTATCAAATACAAACCTTGTACTTACTGTAGAGGTAAATGGTATGATAGGAACTTTGACTGTCAATATACCTCCACCTCCTTCAGACAGATTGTGGTAAGTATGTCAATTGTTTATATTGTTACATGTCGTGAATAGTGACATTTTAATTGCGCCCCTGGTGAGTTAGATTACCCGCAAGCCAGAAGAATTGTCTGGAGTGTGTTGCCAGACGGTTCTACCAGTGTCTCTCTCCCCTTTGGAGAAGGATCCATTTCTAGAGGATTCTGGGCACCGAAGTTACTCGAAGCTATTTCGAGAGCTTTCCTCGCACTTATAAACAGCGGAAGCAGAGGGCCGGTGAGTCAATTTTGTGTTTGATGACGGCGATAGCAGTCAGTCAGCGGTAGCGAGTCTTATGGTGAACAGTGTGACGATAAGTTGTGGAGAATTGATTTATCAGTGAGTGGAAAAGTGTTCTAAGTGAGATAACAATTAAAAGAAGATTATTTCGGGAATTGTAATTGTGAATAGAAGTTTATTGATAATTGAAGAATTTAATAAAGTGTTTAGTGAAATTTTGAATAAATTCATTGTGCTTATTACGGCTAAATAACCTAGAAAGAAATCAAGACCATCACAGCACAATATGTTTATATTGCCCCACACTGCTGGGGGAAGGAGTCATTCTCACCTTATTTCCTTGTAATAAACACAACATATGTTCACGTAATATTTTCACAGTAACTCTATTTGATTCACATAAACTTTCAATGACTTTCACTCACATCCATCCATAGTAATTCTGCCCAAAGGCAGGTCCTTCACTGCAATCATAGCACTTTCATGCTATGCTTGCAGCTTTACTAGAGAATTGTAAGTGTGGTAGCTTCCGTTGCTTTCCACACCGGTGAAGGATGATGATGATGATAATGATAAGGATGATGATGGTGATGGGCATATGATTTCCCGGGACTGTTTGGGCCTTAAAGTTTTCCTGACATTTGTCTCACAGGTGAGGAAAAACCTCACCCAGAAAAACTGCCCTGACTGGGGATCAAACCGGGCCTGCTGCATGACAAGGCAGCACGCTACCTCGAGACCACAGCGGTGGACTTTCACTCACAAATTGATGCAATAATTGATCTTACTTTACAGTTTATATGTGGCACAAGTGAATAGTTGCCCCCGAAAAGAGATCTAACCAACAAAAATTTGAAAATTGAGTTTTCAGTGGATTAGTGATCTATCCGAAGAATATCATGGCATGGTGGGAGTAAAACTGTCCCTACTCTCTTCCAGATCTGTTTTTTTTTTTTTAATTGGCTTTCAAGCGAATAGTGATCCATCTGTAGCAAAATGACAGAAGCAGTTAGTGAAGTCATGTGCAGAAAAAACAATTATTGCACATGTGCAACTTCATTCCACCAGAGTTCCATGAATTCTATCAGAATCTTAGAGAAATTGAGTGAAAATAAGAAAGAGACAAAGAATGTAACAAAATAACATTAAATGGAAAATAAATATTGAACACTGACTCAGTTAGAATTTTTTCTAACTGAATTAGTGTTCAATATGTATTTTCTATTATTGTAGCATTTTTAGTTAAATATGAATTAGATCATTTTTTCCACTCTATAAAGATAGATTGTTTTTGCACTCAATTCCGTATTAAATTGTTAATATTCAGTTTGTAGCATGTTATTTTGCATTCAAAATAGGAAATATTTGGGAATTTTATATTTGTATGGTAAATTACTGGACATCCTGTCATTATCAATTCTTTCCAACTCCTATTAATTAAAATAAACCTCATAGTGTCACTTCCTTTAAATATTAAACTCATTATTTATGTATAATTATGCAGGTATGGATTTCGAGGTAATCCACGTCTTTGGCTACAAGCTCGTCCTAAAGTTGGAGAAACGTCAACTTAATGTTTCCCAAGTTACAGCTTGGATAGAAAAACAATTGTGTAAAGAATTTCAGGTAAGGATTCAAGTCCTGGTTCAAGCGTTAATGTTTGTTTTCAGAATTGTTATATGTAATATCATACATGGAGGTCTTGGATTCAAATCCCAGCACAGGTATAGATTTTTCTATATTTGAAGAGAAATATATATAATCAATTGAGTTGGTGTTTACTTGATGTAAATCCATATTTATTAATTAAATAAACATAAAACGTAGTTTTATTTGATTTTCATATTTATTATATAATTCAGTGACAGCTGTTTCGGTACACTGCACCTTCTTCAGACATGTTAACAAATTATGAATTGTGTTCCAACTGATCTAAGCAACAATACAATAATATTTATTTAAATTTTTTAATTTAACAAAGGGGATTCATTCAAATCAAGTTGAGAATTTAACAGTTTTTTACTACTTTTAAATTTATTAATTTCTACAGCCTCCAAAAGATCTAACTTCTTACCCTTATCACAAATATGTAAAATTTCAAAATTTGGATTGAAACAATGATTAATTTGGAATAGGTGGTTAGCATATTTTGAATTTTCTAAATTTCTGTTATATGCTCTCATGTGTTCCTTTATCCGTGAGATAAAAGGTCTACCAGTTTGTCCTATATAGACATTGTCACATGTGCCACACTTCAATTTAAATACACCTGATAATTTTTCTTTTTTTGTTTTGGTTTTATTGTTTTTTATTATATTTTGTAGAGTTTTATAGAATTATATAATAAATATGAAAATCAAATAAAACTATGTTTTATTTTTATTTAATTAAGAAAAATATATACCTAGTTTAGGGATTGAACCCAGATTTTTCTCTCTAGTTATGTTAATATAATACATGTGTGTTGGAATGTTAAAATTATATTGATATTAAACTATTATAGGAAACTTCACTGCAAGGTTTAATTTAAAATTTAAAATAAAATTCTTTTCACCTTGCCTGATATAATTGATAGAGAAGTTCATTGGTCCACCAACAGATGGAATATGAAGCAGTGCTCCTGGTAGACAAAACATTGATTGTGTAATTACTGAACATGTAACCACTAAGGTTATGAAACCGGTCTAATTAGAAAACAGGATATGAGGTTAATTTCAATTATCAAATTTTGTGTACCATATATAACACAGTCGTCCTCAACTATAATAATTCCTATTATAATCTTTGTTATATTATTACTCAATTCCCAATTATTTATCATCTCGTTTCCAGTATCTATCCTCCAACCATAACTTAAACACAAGATCACAACATAGTCTCTTACTTAATATACCGCAACATAGGACATCACATTACTCCATGTCATATACTATCTTCACTTCTCACAACTGGAATTCCCTACCACAAGAAATAAGGGGCTGCCATCTTTTAAAAGAAATCTAAACTTATATTTGCTCTAACCTCAACTTCATCATTACTCAGTGTAAGGTACATATATTAATTGGTGTTTCTCGTATAATTTATTATTATTATTATTATATATTATTATTATTATTATCATCGTAAGTATTATTATTCTTATTATTGTATAAAATGTTATTTGTACAAGAAATTTACATTGCTACATTTAAAATATCTTTAACTTTTTATAATTAGTATAGTTTATATCTATATTTGTCAAATATTTATTTGTATTTGTGCTGGTTGAGTGGAAGAGAAGGCCTTATGGCCTTAACTCTGCCAGAATAAATAAAACATTATTATTATTATTATTATTATTAAAGTCGGCCGTGGTGGACTAGTGGTTATGCTCCTTGCCTCTGGTCCCGAGGGTCGCAGGTTCAAACCCGGCTGGGGTTGATGGATTTTTTAGGACAGAAAAATCCAAGGAGCAAGTCCTCCGGGAGGAACTTTAAGCCGTGGGTCCCGAGTCTGAAGATTTTCAGGCTCGTTAAAAATCCTTAAGCCTGAATGAAAAGGCCTCTAAGCAAAATTTACCGAATTTTCCCGTCCTAGTACTACCTTGGTTTCCTAGATGTCAGTATGAGGCGGAACGCTGACCACGGACCACTCAAAATGGCATCTATATGAAAACAAGTGTAACTAAATTAGTATGGTTCTAATTCTTCCCTGTAGGGGGAGAGCACCTAAATCTCTGTAAAGGGAAAACATGGGCTTACAATACAATACATTATTATTAAAATTCAAAGCTTTTCGAAGACATGCTTCATCTTCAGGAATTTTCTTGATACTGAAATAATTTGTATAATTTATACAGAGGGCTTTTGTTGTTAGGTTTAGTGAAAAGAATTTTTAAAATTTTGATAGTCTGATTTTTACACAGTTACCTTAATTTGCATTTCACTTAGTACATTCCTTCTTCATTGGCAGAAAAAGTTTGTACTTCCTAACATGGATGACTTAGTAATTCCACCGATGACAACTGATCTGCCTGACTGATGAAACAAGGAGTATGAAAAAATCCACTGGATCTTGTTTATTTTTTTGCCGTATTTCCTCATGCTGCCAGCCAAGTGAGGGACCATCAAATTAAATATAGGTAGTATAAACTTTTCCATGAAATTTCTTGAAATTTTTTGTTATAAATTGATATATTTTTGTTTTTTGTTAGTTATATTTATGAATATAAAATCATTGTTAAATTATTGGAGTATATAAAATGCAGTGGGGTGACATTAAAATACACAAATACTTCTTAATGAAAACTAACTGTCATTTAAATATTTTCTTGTACTTCAAAAACATTCTTCAAAATGACAAATGTAAAAGAAAGGAATAATTTGTTTATTTTAAAGCAGAATTTCTTGCTTCTTAAAATATAACAAATAAATCAATGGCTACTTTACAAAAAACAATAAATTTTGAGTGGACTGTGAAAATTCCCATCATAAGGAGTACCTTATTCAAATTTATATCTGTTAGCATAAAATTAAATTTAGACTGTTTTGTCAGAATGAAATGTACTCTCTCTTAGTTCCAAGTTGTATGAATTAATACAATAGGAAGTAACATTAAGAGGTTTCGATGTTTTTATTATTAATTTCATACATCTCAATGATGGATAAATAAGAGAAAAATTATACGCTCAGATCGGGACTTGAACCCGGGACCCTTGGTTTTCTAGTCCAAGTGCTCTACCATTTGAGCTACCTGAGCAAGTACCGATCTAAACGCAAATCTTTCTCTATATACGTTGTAATTCCCGCCCACCAAATGCTTTGAAGCCTTTGCTTCTATCTTTGCAAATGGCGGGTCCCGGGTTCAAGTCCCGGTCTGAGCGTATAATTTTTCTCTTTAAATATGATTTATCCATCATTGAGATGTATGAAATTAATAATAAAAACATCGAAAATAGCCGTACTGGCATTTATAATGTAATGTATAATTCCCAAATATGTCTTCTTAATATAGGAGCCGCCATTTGCAAAGATAGAAGCAAAGGCTTCAAAGCATTTGGTGGGCGGGAATTACAACGTATATAGAGAAAGATTTGCGTTTAGATCGGTACTTGCTCAGGTAGCTCAAATGGTAGAGCACTTGGACTAGAAAACCAAGGGTCCCGGGTTCAAGTCCCGGTCTGAGCGTATAATTTTTCTCTTTAAATATGATTAAGAGGTTTGTTTAATAATTAAAACATTTTGTCTCTTAGAGTTGTTTTTGTCGAATATATGTTTCAGAGCTTTTTAGCCCAATCGTCAGCGATTAAAGACTGAATTTTCTCATGTTGTCGGCCCTGATTCTTGATTCTGCTCTCTTTGCTTCTGGTCCAATGAATTTACTAATGAGGTTCCTTTTTGTGGGAATTTCAAAGTTCATAATTCTTTCCTTGTTCTTCTGTATATAGATTTTTTCCCATATGGTGAGTTCATTTTTGTTTTCTAACTGTTTTAATAATTTTGTGTTTACATCTATTTTGCATTTTTCTGACTAAACATGAGCAGCCACTGCAGATTTTTCTACTTCCCCTTTTTTTACATTCCTTATGTTTAGTTCATTAGAACTAAAGAACACATTCCTTATGTTTAGTTCATTAGAACTAAAGAACACATAAGGAATGTAAAAAAAAGGGGAAGTAAAAAAATCTGCAGTGGCTGCTCATGTTTGGTCAGAAAAACACAAAATAGATGTAAACACAAAATTATTAAAACAGTTAGAAAACAAAAATGAACTCACCATATGGGAAAAAATCTATATAGAAGAACAAGGAAAGAATTATGAACTTTGAAATTCCCGCAGAAAGGAACCTCATTAGTAAATTCATTGGATCAGAGGCAAAGAGAGCAGAATCAAGAATCAGAGCCGACAACATGAGAAAATTCAGTCTGTAATCGCTGACGATGGGGCTAAGAAGCTCTGAAACATATTAAATTAAATAATTAAATGTTAAATTAATAATAAAAAAAACATCATCATCTGAAACATATGTTCGACAAAAACAATTCTGAGAGGTAAGAATGAACAGACAAAAGTTTTAATTAATTTTATATAGTTAATATTATATTATATATATATAAAGTTAATATTATACAGTTTAATGAGAGAGATAGTTTAATCTCTTCTCCATCATCCCTTGTTGTCATTACAGTATCGGAGAAGTCTCAGGAAATTCCCTCCATTTTTTTCTATCTGCAGTTATTGTTCTTCAACCCTCATAGCATCTTTCTTCATTATATTTGAAGAGAAATTTTTTTTTTTTCGCCTAGACCGAGACTCGAACCCGGGACCCTTGGCTTTCAGGGCCAAGTGCTCTACCAACTGAGGTACCGAGGCGAGTTGCGATCTAGACTCAAATTATTCTCTTATATACGTTGTAATTCCCTCGTGCCATTTGCAAAGATAGAAGCTACGGTTTCATGCATTTGGCGCGAGGGAATTACAACGTATATAAGGGAATAATTTGCGTCTAGATCGCAACTCGCCTCGGTAGCTCAGTTGGTAGAGCACTTGGCCCGGAAAGCCAAGGGTCCTGGGTTCGAGTCTCGGTCTAGGCGAAAATTTTTCTCTTCAAATATAATTTATCCTTCAATGAGAAGTGTTAAATTAATAATAAAATCATCAATCTTTCTTCATGCTTGAGCTGTTCCTTCTATATTGTTATCATCTGGCTTAGTTTAATCTCAACAAATTGAACTTAGGTATTTTCAAAACTAATAGGAACTAACACTATGGAAATATACACTTGACCTTATATCTCACCAGCTGAGAAAATATTTCCAAACCAGTCTCTTAAATTTGGTTATGTTCATTTTCAAATATTGGAGATAAACTCATTATTTTTTTCCATAACTCGTAATATTTCTGTGATATTTATATTAAAGAGTAAATTTAAGTAATTGTTTATTTTTTATTTCACTCATCTCATTCTTCATAACTCCTCGCAAACCCAGGGTTTTGTCACATCATTTGTGACATTCTCAATGCTGTGTCACGTTCACAACTGACGTCTAATGGCCTTCTATCCTGCAGACTGACCTCTGCGCCATCTGATGGCTGACCGACGAAGGTCAGTCTGCAGGATAGAAAGCCGTTGGACGTCAGTTGTAAACATGACACAGCATTGAGAATGTCACAAATGATGTGACGAAACTCTGGGTTTGCGAGGAGTTATGAAGTTGGAGGTGAGTGAAATAAAAAATAAACAATATTAAAAAAACCTCATAGTGTTATTTCCTATCTACATAACTTAAATTTAAGTAAGTTTAATTATTTTTCTTTTGAAATAAAATTTATCATTTGGTGAGAAGTGAAAAATTGAATATCTAAGATTGAAAATAAGCTTCACTGGCTAAAAATATGGTATGATTCACATTAAAGTCTTCTTGTTAAAGATATTGCTAGAGGCATGTGTGGAACAAAGAGTCATAGCATCAGAGCATGGGAATTCATGTAATAAAGGAGAAAAATAATGTACCTTTGAATTGGAATGCATGGTAATTTACTGGTCTATAGCACTGGTGCACATAACCAGAGAAATCGGGTTCAATTCTCAATCAGGCATATATTTTTTTACTTTTCAAATAAAATTTGTCATTCGGTGAGAAGTGATAAATTTATTATCTAAGATCAAAGTTTAATTATTATTTGAAAATTTATATTAAAGATTATTCTTCTTCTTCTTCTTCCTTCCAAGTATTAGGCCAAGGCTGTTACGATCCTATAGAAAATTTTCCTTATGGGAAATTCTCGTATAAGACTTGAAAGCATAATAATAGTCCCTTCGATTGGTTGCTGGCCAAAGGAAGGCAAGACCAGTGATGGGGCTGCCATCTTATAGCCTCTGGTCAGGCTTTTCTGGAGAAGAAAAGAAAATAAAGGAAAGGAGAAATGGAAGAAAGGAAGGACTCCCTAGCCCTCGGATGCCCTAATAGCGTCGGGGTCGAAAAAACAAGAGTTAACCAAGAGAGGTTAGATAGAAAAGTTAAAAGAGCGCAAAACACAAGTAAGTGGAAGAAATGTTTTGCACAGCTTGGGCACCTTGTGGTCGCCATCCACATATCCCCTAGATGAGGACCCCTGAGGGCATTAATTCATGAAAATTATGTGATGCTACTAAACAATCCAATTGAATTTTTCATAGTGCAATTTTTGAAATTCCATAGCACAACAGTTCTAAAAAATTTACTATTGTCTGTCCGACCTAAGAAACATACTTTGACATTTAACTTCTGAATGTATTACTCCGCACAGCACGTGTAAAAATACATGCTGTTTATTACAAGCCAATAAATGAATGCACAACAATCGTTTTAATTTTTAGTGTTGCAGGTTGTATTAACTCACACAATGGTATGTCGAAAACTAATTAAATTACAATATTAAACAAATTAATTCAAATCAAACATTTAAATTAAAATAATTGTACTTACAATAAAACCTATACTCTTATAACGAACTGCACACTTCAGAAAATCATCCACCAGTTCTAAAACAGGTTTAGGCCTTTTCCTATTGTTGTTTGGCGTTTTGATATTACCAGTTTCTTTTAATTCCCTGTGAATATGTACAACACTACTCTCTGACACATCAGTATATTCCGCAGTTGATTTAACTATATCGTTCACTACAGTGAACTACAGATTATGCTCCGTAAACTTACAAAATTCATTTTAACAGCATCTGTTTTTTTACCACTCTAACAATTTCCCTTTAGGGTGCTTTTTGATAATTTTGATCACACATTTTTTCACCGAGTTAAGTTACCATAAACTATATGACAGCTGCCATATTGTGTAACTTCCTCTCAAGAATTGATCAGTTTCAAACAAATACAAATTTTCAGTTATTCTCCAACCTCCGAAGAAACATGTAGGTGTATACTGTATTCTGATCAGCTATAGTTAACATAAATAGCTTCAAATATGTAATTATATTAATCAAATACATGATCTATTTTTTCGCTTCCGCTGAACTGTGCTTTGGCCATGAACGAATCACAGTAATTGCAACAGTCATGTGTTTCGGGGATTTCCATCCATTTGTTTTCCTCAAGTGTGTTTCTTAGGCTATAATTGACTGTTGGTCTCACATTCACATGTGTCAATCACAGAGATGGATCATCCAGTCAGTATAGGGGTTACATGTGATCAGAATTTTTGGGTCCCCTAGCTCCCATAGTTGTTTTTTTTTTTAATCTGGAATCACAATTCATTGTGTTAGCTAAATTTCTCATGACACTGGGTAGGCACCAATCTCATACTTGGCCAAAATTCCATGACAAAAGACTTCCTCATGAGGACTTAAATCACATGTCGTACAGTTCTTACTTGGCAGATGTGTTGTATGCTCAGCCAGTGTTCAGGACTGGTGCAGTTTTATGCTGAAAGCATTACAAAGCAAAAATGTTGAATTAAGAAATTAAAAATCATTACATTCTGTAGTAATAAATAAGGTGAGTCTGTTTATCTTATCTCATAATTTGTTTTGTTCTTTTGGACATATTTCAATATGCTTGCATATTATTATCTTCAACTTGGTCAGACATTCTGTAGTGTTTGGTCCCCAGTCAATTTGTCATAAATAAATCACTATGATAAACATATGCCAATTAATATTTAATTTTAGGAAGTTATATTTTGAGGTTATTTTAATTATATTATTTTTGGTCTGAACATCTTACCTCAATATTAATGTTGATTTGTTCTTGAACATGTTTCAAAACAATTCTGTTTTATCTTCAGCTTTCCCAGACTGGTTTTATTTATGTTGCATTATGTTGCACCACCTGGATGTCGATGTCAGCTCCATCCTGTGGTTGGCCAAAGAACCTCCAAACAAGGTCACCCTCCATCGGAATATCAAAATTCATAACTCTGTTTCTGTTCTTCTGAATATAATTTTTTTCCCAAATAGTCAGCTCGTTTGTATTTTCTAACTGTTTTAATAATTTAGTGTCTGAATTGATATTATGTTTTTCAGACCAAACATGAGCAGCAACTGCAGATTTTTCAATTTCTCCATTTTTAATATTTCTTATGTGTTCTTTGGTTCTAATTTTTAAAAGAAGAACCACCTATGAAAAAATATAGGAAATTCACATATCACCCCTGGGTACATAATAAATTTCAAAATATATTTGAGAAGTTTAATATTAAATTAGCACCAAAAAATAACTACAGTTTAAATAAACTAATAAAAACCAACAAAAATGAAAAAACTGATAAAAATAAAAAGTCAGGAATATATCAAATTGAATGCATGGGTTGTGAAAAGATATATATAGGGAAAACAAAAAGAAACCTAAAAATTAGAACCAAAGAACACATAAGAAATATTAAAAATGGAGAAATTGAAAAATCTGCAGTTGCTGGCTCATGTTTGGTCTGAAAAACATAATATCAATTCAGACACTAAATTATTGAAACAGTTAGAAAATACAAACGAGCTGACTATTTGGGAAAAAATTTATATTCAGAAGAACAGAAACAGAGTTATGAATTTTGATATTCCGATGAAGGGTGACCTTGTTTGGAGGTTCTTTGGCCAACCACAGGATGGAGCTGACATCGACATCCAGGTGGTGCAACATAAATAAAACCAGTCTGGGAAAGCTGAAGATAAAACAGAATTGTTTTGAAACATGTCCAAGAACAAATCAACATTAATATTGAGGTAAGATGTCCAGACCAAAAATAATATAATATGCCAATTAGATGTAAGTCTTATTAGCACATAAATAATTCACGGTAAGAAAATAATTAACTTAATTTAATATTATTTTTTGTAACTTGCTTAAGACATTATATTGTAATATTTTGTTAATTTAAGTAACTCATTTTAATTATTTTCGGCCGCAGTGGACTAGTGGTTATGCTCCTTGCTTCTGGTCCCTAGGGTCGCATGTTCAAACTCGGCCGGGGTTGATAGATTTTTTTAGGATGGAAAAATCCAAGGAGCAAGTCCTCCAGGAGAGACTTTAAGCCATGGGTCCCAAGTCTGAAGATTTTCAGGCTCGTAAAAGATCCTTAAGCCTGAATAAAGATGCCTCTAAGCAAAATTTACCGACCTTAATGTCTTAGTAATAAATACCTCGATTGCCTGCTAGATGTCTCATTGAGTCAGTATGTTGACTGCATGCCATTCGTGACATCTATGGGCAAATAAGGTAACTAAATCTAACTTGGTCTAGTGACTTCTGACAAGAGAAATGCTATGGCTCAACATTGGGCTACGCCATTATAAAGAGATAGATTTTAATTATTCATATGTAGTTGATAAATTTTATTTCTCTAGATTTATTGGTTTGAATGTTGACCATACTAAAATTTTCCAAAATTAACATTCTGGTTTAGAAAACGCTGGTACCCAATGTGCATAAGAACATTGCACAGTTATATGGTGTTGATTTTATTTCAATACAATTATATCTTATTTTATTTCCTTTTTTAATGTTCATATATCTTGCAGTGTACATTAAAATGGTTTCCTTGAGATGCCTGATATAGTTTCTCAGTTAGCAGGCTTTGATATGAACACTGGTTAGGCCAATTTTCTGACTGTTATAATGACACAATGCTCTAATTTAGGCAGGATCAGATACAGTATTATCCAGGAAAAAATTAACTTTATGAAACAATTATGCAATTTGTGGGAATTTACAATGGTTTGGACACTTGAAGAGGATGAATGAAGAAAGATTGTCAATTGGAGTTTGGAGTGGGTAACAAATAGGAAGAAAAAAAGAGGGAGACCTGAGATGTCATGGATAGAGGAAATTATGAATTTGATGAAGGTCAGGGCTGCAGGATGGTGATTGGAAGGATAGAGATGAATGGAGGAATAGCACAGCAAGATGTGTACATTTCAAACCTGTTTAATAATATAATCCATCCATAGTAATTCTGCCTGAGGGCAGTTCTTTCACTGTAATCATAGCATTTTCATGCTATGCTTTGCAACTTTATTAGGGAATTATTATAGGTGTGGTAGCTTCCCGTTGCTTTCCACACTCGTGAAGGATGATGATGATGGCCAGATGATTTTCGGGGACCGTTGGGCCCTAAGCTTCCTGACATTTGTCTTATAGGTGAGAATATAATGTGCATTATAATTCTAAACTTTTTTTTTAATGCAACACAGTCACAATAATTGCTATCTCTTTTTTTTCTAATACTAGTCATTTATATTATTTAAAAAGCTATAAACATACACATTATTTAAAGATTCAAGAGATTTCATGGATCTTACAATTTATTTTGCAAAATAAAAGGCAAGTATTTTAGCATTTTAAACATAAAAATTTCAAAATTTGAATCTGATAGATTTTTGGGATGAAAATATTGAGATGTAATTTTTTAATGTATTATATTGATGTATTGTTTTTCTGTATGTTAATTCTGGGTGTAATTGAAATTGCTGTTAAGTGTTAAGTATCTTCCTTTAACCTGTGAATGTTTTCATAACATGTTGACTGATAATAATTAGTCATGTTAAATATTCTAATTAGAGATGGGAACAGATACTCAGCCATAGTTAACATGTCTTTAATTATGAAGTTATTAAAAAACTTATTTAAATTTAATAGTTAAAGAAAATCACACTATGAGGAAATCACTATATGAGCCGTGAATATTCCAACTCATATTAATTAAATTTGAGTTATATTTGAAGAGAAAAATTTTTGCCTAGACCGAGACTCGAACCCGGGACCTTTGGCTTTCTGGGCCAAATGCTCTACAACTGAGCTACCGAGGTGAGTTGCGATCTAGACACAAATTTTTCTCTTTATACATTGTAATTCCCTCGCAACTCGTCTCGGTAGCTCAATTGGTAGAGCATTTGGCCCAGAAAGCCAGAGGTCCCGGGTTCGAGTCTCGGTCTAGGCGAAAAATTTTTCTCTTGAAATATAATTTATCCTTCAGTGAGAAGTGTTAAATTAATAATAAAAACTTCAATAGAAGCCCTACTGGCTTTATAACTTACTCACTGGCACTATCGAACCCGTAGGTTCATGGCCGCGCGGACGTACGCTCTCCATACATCCCTATCCTGAGCTAATACTTTCCAATCATTCCCTGTATAATCTACTTCCCTCAAATCATAGTTAATGTTATTCTCCCACCTCATTCTTGGTCTACCAACTGGGCGTTTTCCCTCTGGCTTTCCTACAAGAACCTTCCATGCAAGTCTTTCGTTCCCCATACGTGCAACATGTCCTGCCCATCGCAGTCTACGAGACTTAACTGTTCTTATTATATCTGGCTTCCTATAAAGACCATGTAGTTCATTGTTATGTAAAGTAGTGTTAAATTCCCAATTAATGTCTTCTTAACTAATGGTTTCAAAGCATTTGGCACAAGGGAATTACAACGTATAAAGAAAAAAATTTGCGTCTAGATCGCAACTCGCCTCGGTAGCTCAGTTGGTAGAGCATTTGGCCCGGAAGGCCAAAGGTCCCGGGTTCGAGTCTCGGCCTAGGCAAAAAATTTTCTCTTCAAATATAATTTATCCTTCAGTGAGAAGTGTTAAATTAATAATAAAAACTTAAATTTGAGTTTTTTTTTTACTCACCTCATATTTCTTGATTTTTATGCAGACTCAAGTTTTGTCACTGAATACGTGACATTGTCGATGCATCACAACTGCTGTCTTGCGGTCAGCCAACAGAGAGCATAGAAATCAATTTAGAAGAGGGACAACTGTAAGACAGCACTTCTGATGGATCAGCAATATCACGAATTCAGTGACGAAACTCGAGTCAGCATAAAAATCAAGAAATATGAGGTGAGTCAAAACAACTCAAATTTAATTAAAATAAACCTCATAGTGTTATTTCCTACCTACATATTATATTTAATCATATTAATTAACTTATTTAGAATTTAGACTATGTCAACTTTTAAGGTCTAAGACCTACCTGCTGGCAGGGTAACTCAGGTATATGCCTTAGGTAAGCTAATTCTAGAGAATGTCTATTTTCATTAATATTTAAAGGAAGTGACACTATGAGGTATATTTTATTTAATAAATTGAGTTGGATTTAACAACTCGCCTCATAATTGTAGATTTCTTGAAGTGATTCATATAATAAAATTGGGAATTTTTTACATTATGAGGTTTTCTTAATAAAAATCAATGATTTTTATTCTTGAAGTGAGTTGTTAAATCTAACTTACTTTATTAATTAATAATTAATTGTCTATATTTGTTCATTGACTTGTGTTATTGATATCTCTGGGGTTTTCAAACCCCTAGGTTAATTTAATTTTTAAAACTGTGTATATTCTAAAAAAATATATAACTTATTTTCAGTGCTATCAAGTATAGCATTATATGCCACAGACTTCTGATGCAACCGTCAATTTTCCTTTTCTCATAATATACTATTCTCTATGTCTGAAGCAGTGCCTTACTAGCTATAGTAAATTATGTAAATTCTCATTAACCCTCTGCCACTGGTAAAATCTCTTGTGTCAGAGATGTAAATCATATCCACCGATGTGATCGGCTTTGCAAGTAGTTTAAACATATTATCTGGCAGTTAATGGACAAAAGCATCAGAGCCGATCTAAAGAGCTCAAGGCACCTAAAGGGTTAATGTCTTCTTGAACTAGAAGCTCCAACGATGCTGGCTGGTTCAGATGTATAGAATAACAGGAAAATTTTGGCGTTTGCACCAGCCAAGCCTGGATTAGTGTAATGAATAACATGTCGATGTACAAAGCTAGTTTTGGGTTCGAATTCCAGCTCAGGCATTAATTTTTTTTTACGAATTATTAAATTCATACTTTTAAAATTATTGGAATTTAAGGGTTTTAGGATATATTAATTTTCTTAAGGGTCTAAATAAGGTTGGTTTTATCGGAATATTGCAACCTTTTAGAATGCAATTTAATTATTCACAATGAAACGAACATTTCCTTTAATTTCTAATTACAAATTAAAATGTTTAATTTCAACGGGTTGGATTGTAGCTATTTTATCAAGAGCAGCAAAAACTGTGTTATAAGCAACTATTTTTCTATAAAATATCTAATAAGATTTTAATCAAAATTAAAGTGGGAAGTAATACTATGAGGTATTTACATTTATAAATGAGTTGGAGAAAATGTTTTTAATATCTCACCTCATAAAGTTGCGTGATTTCAGGATATCAGTTTAAAAAGTATATTTTTTACTTCCATCTTCAGTCGAACTCCAACTTTATGAGGTGAGATATTAACATTTTCTCCAACCTGTAGGTTCGTGGCCACAGGGACATAAGCTCTCCATACATCCCTATCCTGAGCTAATGTTTTCCAATCATCCTCTGTATATAATCTACATCCCTCAAATCATAGTTAATGTTATTCTGCCACCTCATTCTTGGTCTACCAACTGATTTTCCTATAAGAAGCTTCCATGCAATTCTCTCATTCCCCATTTGTGCCACATGCCCTGTCCATCGCAGTCTACGAGACTTAACTGTTCTTATTATATCTGGCTTCCTATAAAGACCATGTAGTTCACTGTTATCTAGTCTTCTCCATTCACCTGTCTGTTCTAATCTCTTTGGTCCAGAAATTTCCATCTCGTTCATAAATCAAATAATATGTTTATTATATTTAAATTAATATTGGGAAGTAAACATTATGAGGTTATATCATTAATAGTGAGTGGAGAACATATTTTAACGACTCACCTCATATAATTTCAAATTTCCCTCTTCCACTGAGTGGAAGCCATGACTGAAGAGATTGTCTGAAACCGCCGGTATCAAAGAAATTTGAAATTATATGAGGTGAGTCGTTAAAATATGTTCTCCACTCACTATTAAAGATGTTTATTGTTTTATTTGCCATTTTATGTACAAAAGGAATATCAGATTATATTTTACCAATCAGATATTACTGATTTGTTATATCAGTATTGATTATCTGCAGTCTCTAATTCCCATCTCTAATTCTAATATAGGGCTAAAATGTGATAAAGGCTGTGGTCCCATTTAATAATTTAAATACTTTTTCAGCCTAAATGTTTGAGATAATTAATGACATTATCATTGTTTATCCAGTAAATGTGTTAAAACAGTTCATTGGTAGAATGTATTGAAACATTTTAACTTTCTGGAATTGTGTAAATGTTTTGCAGTTGGTACAGTTTTTCTTTTTATCAGAATTGTTTTTAATTTTTCTTGATAATTGAAGTATTAGCTCCAAAATAAAAGCATATGGATGTGAAATGTGCAATATTTGATTAGATATTGTATGCTAATTTTTTAAAAATAATTTTACAATTATTTCATCAAAATTAAATAATTTTCTTAATATAATGGAGAAAAAATATTTTAATATGCAGAAATTAAAAAAAAATTAATTAATGATCAATTTTAATATTGTGGAGATATTTTCAGATATTTAAACTTTGAAGAAAATACTGTAATATAAAATGCGAGTCTTTCAAGTCATTCTTCATAAATTTGAATCTGTCAATTCCTATTTGGAGCTCAGACTTCAATTTTATTAACATTACAGTTTATCTCTCCAGATATTGTTTTTTATTTGTTATTGAATGAAAATTTTGTTGCAATTTTTATCATCTCTGAAAAATTGTAGGTTAAATTACTTTATTTTTCTATAATTATGTTAGATAAAATGCCTGCAGCTTGCCTACATTTTTGTACTCCCTTTTCATATAATATAAATATTATTTTGTAATTTTTATTTGAGCCTTTGAGTATGGTTTCTCCAGTTATTGTTTTAATTTATATATATATATATATTAAATTCATATAATACTTGCAATTCTAAATGCCATTATATTTTTAATTTAGAAAGAAAAATTAATGCTAGGACAAGGACTCTAACCCTGGATCTCTGACTATGGCCGTCATTGCAATACCTATTATGCCATCCGAACTCCGATATGATTGTCAACAATTCTTTCCACTTATATTATTCTCTTTCATCAGAATGTTGGTAGCCATCGCTACCATCAATGCCATCTAACAACCTCTATTCGAAGTACTTTTATTGAGAATTTATACTTTACTTATTAAGCAGTAAAACTTCAAAAATATATTTTTATTACAAAGATTTTTAAAATTCAAATTTGAGATAAAATGTATTCCTGAATATTCATGCTCTAAAATTTTGTTGTAATTGAAGATTGTGATTTACTATCAATTGTTAAAGAAATTATAAGATTTCATAAAAGCATAACATGCAGGGTGATTCAGAAATATGGCAATACGTTTGATCGCATTTTGCGACGAAAATATCATTATTAAAGGAAATATGATGTTATCATTGGATAGGGAATCCTTCAAATTACAACAATAGAACAAAATAAATCACTTACAACAACACTAAGCAAGTCAAACTGTTCGCATCCAAGCATAATTGGCAACGCTTTGGGAAGTCATTCATTGCATTATGATACATGTTTAGAGGAATAGCTCTAATTTCTTCCTCAGTCACTGATTTCAGCATGTCGACGTCTTGCAATGCTACGTTAAACTCATGTCTTGCGGCCTCACAATCATTAGCCCATGCAGCAATTGTAATTTGCTGTTGCATATTTAATGCCATTTTGACTAATGACGTAAGTTCTACAGTATTTTGTTTTATTCCATTGTTGTAATTTGAATAATTGCCTTTCCAACGGTAATTTCATATTTCCTGTAATGGTAATATTTTCATCACAACACGATCAAATGTATAGCCATATTTATGATTCACCCCATATATAGTCCAGCCACTGGATCTCTCGCTCTGACGTTTTCACGACAGTGTTGCGATATGGGTATTCAGTGGGAGGGGCTGCTTTATGTATGTGGTTAGAAGAAATACAGCTGACAACATCTTAGCAATTTCAAACCTTACTAGTGTGCTATAGTGGCATCAAGAACAGTGATTGGTTGTGGCAGACGTTCACTCCCACTTGAACTATTCTCTTATTGGCAGTAGAGGGCGAGTTTCTCCCTTTACCCCTCGTATAACCTAAACGTCAGAGTCGGAGATCCAGTGGCTGGACTTTAATTCTTAATAACTGCTTGTTACACATATTCTCTACCTTTTAATTGTAAATATGAATCGCCAAATGTGTCTTTGTGTTATATTATCTCTCTCCCAATAATTTCCCCTATTTTCACTATTCTTTAAACACTGGTATACAAAAATTTAACATGCTTGCCATTAGATTTTCCATATTATATATATATATATATATATATATATATATATATATATGAAAACTTGCCAAAAATGTTTAAATTATTTTTTCCCAAAAATAAACATTTAAAATATAAAATTATTACTGATAATGCCATTAGATAACATTTCTATGTATGGGAAATCATTCCCTTGTTAGAATGTACATATTAACAAGTCTGGGAGAAGTGAATCCTATAACCATATCTTCTATAAATTACATTCTGTACTGTGTAAAATCCCAGAAACCTACACAACATTCAGAATTCAATATGAATAATTTTATTTTAGAAAGAAAAATTACATTTAACTTTTATAGGAATTAATCACTACGAGGTTTAATTTATGGTGAAATTAAATATTTCTTACCTCTCCTCATATAAATTTTCTAAGTAGATCGCAATTTCGAGACCACAACGGTCTCATCTTCAGCACTTTCTTGGCGACTGATGTTATGTCGATCGGAAGAAACAGTCGCCAAGAAAGTGCTGAAGATGAGACCGTTGTGGTCTCAAAATCGCGATCTACTTAGAAAATTTATATGAGGAGAGGTAAGAAACATTTAATTTCACCATAAGAAAAATTACGTTCGAACCAGGAGTCAAACCCCAGATCTCTGGCTCTGTATGCCAGTGCAATAATTGTTAGGCCATTCGAACTTCCAATAAGAACGTCAAATTTCTTTCCACTTATACAATTCTCCTTTCATCCATAGTTCAAATGGCATAATGGTTATACTGATGTACAGAGCCATATCTGGGGTTTGACTCCCTGTTCGAACGTAATTTTTCTTTCTAAAATAAAACTATATCCAATTCTGGTAAAAGTTATTTTAAAATATAACATCAAAATGAATAATTTGTTTCACTGTAATGTTCAAAATTGCAGCATAATTTTCTTAGATTTGTTTTGATTGATTTTAGCAATTAATTTAGATCTCACATATTTCAGTATTAGATTTTTTTTTTTTTACTGTAAACACTTTTGCATGCTACAAACCAATATATGCATTAACAGCTTTGATTAAAACATGATTTCATATTCATTCAATGGTGCACATTAATAAAAATAATTTGTGCTTAAGCTGCTATAGAAAATCAAATGATAGGGAACTAATTCCAGTGCTTGAATTGGGTTGAAAAGTTAAAATATACCTCTTTTTTTTAATCTCTTCCTCTATGAAAATATATAAAAGGAACAGTTATTTTTGTGAAATAGACACAACTTGTTTGCCTTGATTAATTTTCCAGTTGGTTGACATTTATTTTGATTTTGCATAACTTTCAGATAAATATCAGAATCCAAGTAAACCTTAGGGAAAAAAAAAAGAAGGTTTTCAGCAAACTTTAGGGAGTGCTCATATAATTCACCTGTATTCACACTAAAAAGTTTTATATTTCCCATTGATATCTATGGAGGATGTCATGTGCCAATGGCATGTCTAACATATGTATGAAGAAATATACATGTGAATTAAATTAATCATGATTATTTCTTACCTCATACGTCTATATTTCTTTAAATTCAGCACTGCAGTATCGGCAACTTCTTGTCACAAGAAGTTGCCGATACTGCAGTGCTGAATTTAAAGAAATATAGACGTATGAGGTAAGAAATAATCACAATTAATTTAATTCTTATGAATTGAACCTCATAATGTTAAAAATTCCCAAATTTAATATATAAATATACTTGTATTTACAAGAGAACAATCAACCATTGCATGCCAAAACCTACCTTGAAATTTCTCCAGAGAAGTGTTGTGATGTACCAAGGCCATGTCCAAAAAAATTATTTGCCTTTTTAACTGCAAGGCACAGAAATTGAAACTAGAATTCGGCAATGGCCACCCACAGTACGGAGAATATGGACTCCCTGCATAAGTAAAGAGTGGAGTATAGTGAGGCGGGTCGCATTGTGGATGGCAGGTAGTGAAGGGTTATCCAATCTACCAATTCATGAATTGTATAACTTCCCTATAGTTTAAATGAGATATTTGGTGCTGGATTTTAATACATTCCAGCTAGAAATAGCAAATAATTCTTTGAACATGGCCTTGGTACATCACAATGCTTCTCTGGAAGAAATTTCAAGGTATTGTATTGACTTAGGCTTTCACGGCCGGAGTTGCTATGATCATCTTGAAGAATATTTCTGGGCTGTAGGCCGTGGTCTCGAGGCTTGAAGTTCCCCGACGTTTTGCCAGAGACTGCATCTGGCAAAACATCAGGGAACTTCAAGCCCTGAGAACATGGGCTGAGACAACCTTTGAGGATGCCAAATGCAGTCTCTGGCGAAACATCGGGGAACTTCAAGCCTCAAGACCATGGCCTGAGACAATCCTTGAGGATGCCAGACGCAGTCTCTGGTGAAACGTCAGGGAACTTCAAGCCCTGAGAACATGGCCTGAGACAACCTTTGAGGATGCCAAACGCAGTCTCTGGCGAAACATCGGGGAACTTCAAGCCTCAAGACCACGGCCTGAGACAATCGTTGAGGATGCCAGACGCAGTCTCTGATGAAACGTCAGGGAACTTCAAGCCCTGAGAACATGGCCTGAGACAACCTTTGAGGATGCCAAACGCAGTCTCTGGCAAAACATCAGGGAACTTCAAGCCTCAAGACCACGACCTGAGACAATCCTTGAGGATGCCAGACGCAGTCTCTGGTGAAACGTCAGGAAACTTCAAGCCCTGAGAACATGGCCTGAGACAACCTTTGAGGATGCCAAACGCAGTCTCTGGCGAAACATCGGGGAACTTCAAGCCTCAAGACCACGGCCTGAGACAATCGTTGAGGATGCCAGATGCAGTCTCTGATGAAACGTCAGGGAACTTCAAACCCTGAGAACATGGCCTGAGACAACCTTTGAGGATGCCAAACGCAGTCTCTGGTGAAACATCGGGGAACTTCAAGCCTCAAGACCATGGCCTGAGACAATTCTTGAGGATGCCAGACGCAGTCTCTGGTGAAATGTCAGGGAACTTCAAGCCCTGAGAACATGGCCTGAGACAACCTTTGAGGATGCCAAACGCAGTCTCTGGCGAAACATCAGGGAACTTCAAGCCTCAAGACCACGGCCTGAGACAATCCTTGAGGATGCCAGGCGCAGTCTCTGGTGAAACGTCAGGGAACTTCAAGCCCTGAGAACATGGCCTGAGACAACTTTTGAGGATGCCAAACGCAGTCTCTGGCGAAACATTGGGGAACTTCAAGCCTCAAGACCACGGCCTGAGACAATCGTTGAGGATGCCAGACACAGTCTCTGGTGAAACGTCAGGGAACTTCAAGCCCTGAGAACATGGCCTGAGACAACCTTTGAGGATGCCAGATGCAGTCTCTGATGAAACGTCAGGGAACTTCAAGCCCTGAGAACATGGCCTGAGACAACCTTTGAGGATGCCAAACGCAGTCTCTGGCGAAACATCGGGGAACTTCAAGCCTCAAGACCATGGCCTGAGACAATCTTTGAGGATGCCAGACGCAGTCTCTGGTGAAACGTCAGGGAACTTCAAGCCCTGAGAACATGGCCTGAGACAACCTTTGAGGATGCCAAACGCAGTCTCTGGCGAAACTTCGGGGAACTTCAAGCCTCAAGACCACGGCCTGAGACAATCGTTGACGATGCCAGACACAGTCTCTGGTGAAACGTCAGGGAACTTCAAGCCCTGAAAACATGGCCTGAGACAACCTTTGAGGATGCCAAACGCAGTCTCTGGCAAAACATCGGGGAACTTCAAGCCTCAAGACCATGGCCTGAGACAATCGTTGAGGATGCCAGATGCAGTCTGTGGCGAAACGTCGGGGAACTTCAAGCCTTGAGAACACAGCCTACAGTCTGGAAATCTTCTTCAAGATCATCAATTTCAAAGTATGTTTGTGTATGCAATGGTTGAGACTTCCCTTGGTAGACAAAATCTCACTTTTTTAAAGGTGTGCCATTTATTGTTTATCGTATCATATAATTTTCAAATTACATTGAATTCAGTCCCTGAATTCATTATTGGACAGAATGCCTCCGTTTTCACACAGTGAGATAATTTTTTTTATATTATGTAATTAAATAACTTGTTAAAAATTAATTAAGACTGCCTCTGTGTCTAATAGCTACCATATCTCACTCACGTTCCTTGGGTAAATTCCACAAAAAAATTATGCGTACATAAAATGGTATTAACAGTAGTAATTAAAATAAGTTCTAATAATTTAATAATGACATATTGACAGGTTTGATTCCTGTTATACAATAGAAATTTTCACTCAGCCTCGTTAGGATAACTCAGTATCTACTTGATATGAGAAAGTAGTGAAATCTGGTTAAGGAAACTATCACATTAACATCATGGCTCCCTGATCTCTGCTTAATAAGTTACCTAGAAATAACAACTTAAAATATATACCTTTCGCAGGTGCCATCGTCCTCAACTGTGTTAAAATATTATATTTAAAATGTTACATGGAGGCCTTTCTGAAGTTAATTTCCATCATCAGCAGGATGAGTATCTGCTACTAGTTGTTGTTTATACGACAATGTAGACTCAAAGTGTCTGTAGTAGCAAGTTGTTGATGTGGAAGTTAACTTCTGAAATGCTTCCAGATAACATTTTAAATATATTATTTTAGCACAGTTGAGGACGACGGCATCTGCCAAAAGATACATATTTTAAGTTTTTATCTTATGACTATTCACCTCAACAGAATTTGATATGAATTTTATTAGTTTTAAGTTAACTAGAATCTTTTAATTTGATCTGGGCTTGTCAGACCTGATGTGGCTCAGATTTTAATAAACTTGAATTAAATTTTTTTGAGTTTATAAAAATTACCAATTCAAGCATTGTTTTAATCATCTAAAAATAATAAATCTGAGTTTGCGAAGTATACATTATGTAAAATGATAGAAATAGTGCATCTCAAATTCCAAAGGCCGGGTAAGATTTATTTTTTAAAAAGTATGTTTGGAGTGATTAATAACTTTTGTCTCTCGTATCATTCAGGAATTTGTGATGTAATCGTAATTTAATAAACTTGACAGATTTTACAATAGATCACACGATGCCTATATAAAGCAATGCAAATGTTGGTTCTATTGGTTGTTTAGAGTGCTCTTCTAACAAAAAAAAACTCAATAATACATTTTTAAATGTGAGGTGTACATGATATAGAAATGTCTGTTTATATGTTATCTTACACACAAGCAAATCTTTGTACAAAAATGTGTTTTTTATATTTAAGCTGCAGTCTGTTTTGTGTTATATGTGTGCCACATTAGCAGGCAAGAACACTGATGTACAATGTTGAGAATCAAACTCGAATATCTTTATCCTCTTCTTCAGATTAAAATATATTTACAAACTCATACCATTGTTATTTGGATTTTTAGTGATACAAGCATTATAGTACTGACCGGGTTAGCATATTTAACAGTTGCAGCATATAATTTACTTACCCGTCGACAGATTAAGCATCAGTAAAAAAAAACTATCCTTACAAGAGTTAGATGGCATTAGAGCCAATGCTAATTACTCTATCACTGAAAATTCCCTAATTTTATTTTGCAGTCCATTGGTTGTATGCAATTTAAACAATCATAGGTACAATTATGATGATCTTGTAGAAGATTTCCGGGCTGTTGGCCAAGGTCTTGAGGCTTGTAGTTCCCCGACGTTTCGTCAGAGATTGTGTCCGGCATCCTCAAGGGTTGTCTTGAGACTGGCAATTTTGTTGACTATCTGCCCTATCTATACATGTATCCACGACGTGTTCTCTGCGTGGTCCGTTACTTCGTAAATTGTATCTGCCGCAGAGAACACATCATGGATAAATGTATAAATAGGGCAGGTAGTCGAGAAAATTGCTAGTCTCAAGAAAACCCTTGAGGATGCCAGACACAGTCTCTGGCGAAACGTCGGGGAACTACAAGCCTCAAGACCACGGCCAACAGCCCGGAAATCTTCTACGAGATCATCATAATAACTCTGGCCGTGAAAGCCTAAGTCAATATAATAGGTACAATTATTTTTCTGTCAACTCCTGTATGGCATTTAGATTAGTTACAAATTACAATAGGAAATAACAATGTTAGCATATAAATTTAAATTAATAGCCAATAGATATAATTGTAAAATATCAATAAATAAGTCAAAAGTAATGGCATTTATTGGTAAATATGGAATTAGATCAAAAATTGTACTGGATAACAAAATAATAGAACAAGTATCACATTTCCATATTTAGGATGTGATATAACTTATAGAGAAAATAAAGATATAGATAATAAAGTAAATAAATTTCAGGCTATTTGTGGAACCATAAAAAGAACCTTAGGTCGGAAAACAAGGAAAGATACAAAACTTAAATTATATAAAACAATGGCTATTCCTTTGTTGTTGTATGGAAGTGAAAATTGGATAATGAAATCAAGGGATAAAAGCAGGATACAGACTGCGGAAATGCTGTTTTTACGTAATGTAAAAGGATGCACAAGAGCGGATAGAATAAGGAATGAAACTATACGAGAAGAATTAAATATATATAAAATTGAAGATAAAATCAGCGAAAATAATAAGAAATGGACAGAACACTTAATGAGAATGAACAACGAAAGAATACCAAAAAGAACCTTCCTGTATAATCCCAGAGGAACAAGAGATGTTGGCCGACCACGTAGAAGATGGACTCCACTTTTAACTTCGCCGGAACAGGCTGCATAGCCTAAACCTTGTAGTAGAAGAAGAAGAAATAACATTATGAGGTTCTTTCTTCTTAATAAATAAGTTTAGTCTATTGCATCTTACCTCATAAAAGTTGAGTTCTTTTACGACATGTTTCAAAACCAGTTCTGTTTTATCTTCAGCTGGACAAGCTAGTTTTGAAACATGTAAAAGAACTCATCTTTTATGAGGTAAGATGCAACAGACTAATCTTATTTATTTAAGTCAGAGTTTGATCTGGAATCATATTTTTTACTCTTTAAAAAAATTAGGGGAGCTTTTATTCTCCTTATAATTATCACATTAAAAAAACTCCATGGTGCAACAGGCCTAGAAGGCCCTTTGCCTACCAGCTGGCCTCACATCTACTTGTGTTAATCATAGAGGTGGACGACCATCCTGCCAGAGTAGGGGTATCATGTGTTCAGCATGTCGGATCCCCCAGTCATTATACCTGGTTTTCTCAACCTGGAGCCACTACTTATTGTAGCTACCCAAATTCCTCACAATATTGAGTGGGCACTGGTCTCATATTAGCCAAAATTCCATAAGAAAATTTCTTTCCCCATGGAGACTTGAACCAGTGCAAGTCCCATAGCTCTGAGCAAAGGCATCTTGCCATAACCACTCGGCTGTGGCACAGGATTAATTATCACATACCATATGTAAATGTTTTGTTCATAATGGAGTATTATGCAATGGTTTTGCTGCTGTACTTATGCCATTTCTTGCACTATTTAAATTGGTTTTTTCATACGCATATTTTCCCTTTATTCTTTAATGTAACTATTTCTGGTCTAAATCCATATATTATTTAATAGAAAGTTAGAATTTTAATTACTCTCCTCATAATTGTAGATTTCTTGAAGACTAAACTTTTGATATGCTACATATCATTATCAAAAAACTTCCATAGATTATGCTTAGCTCTGGTTCCAAGATTTACAGGTTCGAACCTAATGAAATCAAAGAATCTTTAAGGAGATACAAATTCTGAGCATGCCTTTTTTCAAGATACCATAGCTCAGCAGTCAAAGGTATCATACCCTGGTGCAGAGCTATAGAACATGTGCTGGTTTGAGTTCTCATGGGGTAAGAAATTTTCTCACAGAATTTCTGCCAATATTATACCAGTGCCCATCTAGGATCATGAGGAATTTGTTAGATACAATAAATAGCAGCTTCAGATTGAGCTATAACAGCTAGGGAACTCGACATGTTATATGTTACCCCTATATTGATTGATAAATTCATCTCTGCAAATGGTACATGCAGATGTGAAACCGGTTCCTAGGCCAAGGGTCTTCAAGGTCTGTTATGCCATGGAATTTTTATCATTTCCTTCATAAAGGAAAATAAAAGAAATCTTAAGCCTGAAATAAAAGGCCTCTGTAAAAAAATGTGTCAGCTCTTTTATAGATTTGAATTCGGTTGCTATACCTGTCACCCTTATTACAGCAGCCTCAGACACACACACACACACACACACACATACATATTAATGAGCCTATATGATTAAAGAATCAAATGATAAAATAGTACATTCAATAAATATCTTTGAGTAAATTAAAAATGCATAAAGATTAAAAATATTGCCAATGGTTGTAATTAATTATTCTATTAGCAGATGCAGAAATTTGGCAAAATTAACAAGAAAATAACTTAATAACTAATAGATAATGAGTCATATCTCACCTCATACATTAATTTATGATGTGAAAATAACACATTATTATCATTAAAATTAAATCCGAGCCATATTATTCATCCACAATATATTACAATCTACATATTTGTTTTAAGCAGTTAATTCTCAGATAGAAATATTAAGCAGAATATAGTAATAGTTAACTTTTATAAGATTCATGATGTGGTCCGTTGAGATATTATTAAAAATTAATATAAAATTATGGAATATTCACATGAAAGGTCCGTCTCCTCAACTTAACGACAGCCTGATAAACGAAAACGAACCCAATACATGCAACCCCCTCTACCAGATCTTCAGTGAAACACCAGTTTTGAATCCTGCCGATGATGGGACAAGTCCTGAAAGCGCTACAGTTAAATGATTAATTAAGTTGAGGAGACGGACCTTTCAGGTGAATATTCCATAATTTTATATTAATAGTAATAGTATTAACACATTCAGTACCAGGCACTGAGCCGGGCATTTAAACCCACAGGTCAGCCATTTAAATACCCCAGCTACCCTTTTTCATGGCACTTCAGAAAATGGACCTTTATTCACAAACTATTAGTCCTAGAAAATTCAAATTTTGTACATACCTAAAGGAGATATCCTAGTAGAATTTGATGGTGAGATAACTTGGGTGATTGACATCACATAGTATCGACGTATCAATTTCAGGAAGTGGAAGTTCATCTTCACTTTCACTTTGTGAATATTCTAATTCACGAATCAGTTCGTCACCCGAGTCATAATTATACAAAATATTCATTAATTCTTCTTCAGTGAGAAGAGACTGGAGACAAGTTTGGGTGAACGAATTCCATGTGTTGTTTGTTTAAAAAATAAAAGGGGATTCATCAAGGTTAAACGTGTCAAACGGGAATAGAAAATGTACATTTACATGCCATCTATGATCTCCAAGACATACTAAGCCAACACAATATTTAGGCACCGAATATAAACGCGGTTTGTTCGTGCCCGCTCTAAAGCGAGTTAACTGACCGACGGCCGCATACACGATAGTCTCCTTAAACGCCTTAACTGGTTTATGGTACTGAATGTGACACATTCAGTAATATTGTGTGGAGAACATATTTTTAATAACTCACCTCATACAATTTGAAATTTATTTGATTTAAGATCATTGGTTTCGAATGAATTTTTCATTCATCTTCAGTTTGAGTTGGAGTCATGGAAATAAACTGAAGATGAATGAAAAATTCATTCGGAACCAATGGTCTTGAATCAAATAAATTTGAAATTGTATGGGGTGAGTTATTAAAAATTGTGTTCTTCACTCAATATTAATGATATAACCTCTTAATGTTTACTTCCCAACATTAATTTTAATATATAGTAATAGTAGTCTATTGCCCATAAACTTTGATTGTTTCCATTCTCCCTTCAAGCTGAATGTAAAGGACTGTAAATTTGCTCATATTACATTCTTCTCCATTTAATCTGTATATTGAATAAAGCTTCCCATTACTAAACTAAGTAGTTTATTATATTTAAATTAATATTGGGAAGTAAACATTATGAGGTTATATCATTAATAGTGAGTGGAGAACATATTTTAATCGACTCATCTCATAACATTTTCAAACTTCTTTGATACCGACGGTTTCAGACAAAATCATGTCCTTTTTCAGTCATGACTTCCACTGATGAAATTCCTTGATTGTTGATTTCTTTAGTGACATCACTTCTTGTGCTGCCATCTTTCCATTGGGATTATAAAGCTTTGTGGATTAAATTTTTATCCACCGGTATATCGGAAATTCATAGCTCGATATTTTTATTCTGTGCTGGAATGAATATCATTGGGAGTCTCAAATTGTCAAATAACCGGTTGGAATTTAATTACAAAGTTTAGAATCCCAACGGACTAAGATGCCAGCCCAGAGAGTTTATGTCACTAAAGAAATCAACAATCAAGGCATTTCATCAGTGGAAGCCATGACTGAAGAAAGACATGATTTTGTCTGAAACCGTCGGTATCAAAGAAGTTTGAAAATGTATGAGGTGAGTCGATTAAAATATGTTCTCCACTCACTATTAAGTAGTTTATTGCTTAATTATGTCTGCCATTAAAAACATTGATAAGGAAATTATTCGTTCCAGAGAGGTTTTTAGGTACATTGCAATTAATGTTCTCAAAAAAATAATATACACCCAAGATGGGATTTGAACAATAGCTCTCCTGCTTTTTATGCCATACTGATTGATCATGATGACCTCACTAATGTGGAAAAGTTGTATTCGGTTACCATATATTGGTTCACCTGTAATGAAACATCGAACATTAAGACTGAATTACATATATTGGTATTTTTTAATCAAGCAATCCGTCTCAAGTTTATTGCAATATCATTCATTCTTCATTTTAATGCATCCATTTTGCAGTATTTGACATTTAATATCAAAACATTGAATTCAGTTAATATAAATAAGAGAAGTTCTATTATTAAAAGTTTCACAAGTAGTAATTCATGTTACAAGGTCAAAGAGTGATTTTGTATGCCATGGAAAAATTTCTCATCCCCAAGACAAGCCAAAGATATTAATTTTAAAGAAAGAATAAAGTTGTTCTACTTTATTACTACAAAGATTTTTTTTAAACTGGCATCCAAACCATGGTAAGGAAGAGGTGAAGTTAGTTTACTCTTAATAATAAACTATTATTATCCATTGTGATAGCATTTTTTTTTTCAAGATTATTAGAAGGCTAAGGATTTGTCTAAAATGTTAATATCATCAATTAATAGGTGTTATATTACGAGCTGGAGGATACCTTTGGCAAACTCTAACTAGATATATTTATTTATATCAAGTACAGTAAAACCTGTCATAGCCAGAACCTTTATAAGAAGGAAACCTGTAGAAACGGAAAAAAATCTCCAGAACGGTATGATTTTATATGTAAAATCATCCTGTATAAGCCGGAAACCTTCATAATGCAGAAACAGAATGGTTTTTAAAGTACCAATAGCTAATTTTTACCTCAGTAAAATGAAAAATTATACTTAAGCATATTCTAATTACAGTATTAATGACCACACATGAAAATTCTGTGTATAACGCTTTCTGTATTATATTGTTTTACCTTCTTGTGTTGCCATTGTATTGCAGGGATACCCTTGTTTATGTGTGGGGAATCTCTCGCTTTTCCTTGCCTGCTTACGTTACCTGTGAGGGAGTTGGGAAACTCTTCAGTCTTCCTGTAGTTGAGTTCCTTCTCGCTTTTGTGTAATAAAGTTGTTTTGTATTGCCGTGCAAACTGAGCTGTGTTACATACACTCTTTTGTCTGTATTTCAGTTAATACGTTATGTCTTTAAAGCGTGCATATAAAACCTTACACTGTGTGAGAAAATTCAAGCTTGTAATTTGGGAACCCTTTATAAGAAGGAAAACTGCCAAGACAGAAATATATTTAAGGAACCGTCATGTTCCTTTATAGACAAGTTTTACTGTACCTGTATATATATTGTTATACTCGGATCAACGGATCTGTGCTCCTGTAGCGCTGGCATAATTCTTAGAAAAGTACACATCAATACTCACACAATTTCATCGCACTCTCCTCCTCCTACATCAAACAACAGCTATCGAGTAGGGATGTTGCCATACTTATCCCAGTTTCATGGCTCTTGAATATTGAATAATGCAAGGTTGGAGTCAAGTTGACAACACTGAAGTGTAAGTGCAAGAGAGAGATAGAAATGAAGGGAGGGAATTGAATTGCCAAGGTAGAAGGAAGTAGGCTTTAGTTTACATATCTTACGGGGCACAAATCCGTTGGACAGACAATACTAGCTCTTAAAGTATCTATAGCTCTTTTGCACTATCATTAATACAACATACTTTATATCCAAATCTTTTTTTAACTGTACTTAACATTTTAAATGGATATAATGTTCAAAATATAGGCCTACTCTATCCAATATAATAAAAATGTTGTTTCATTAAATTTGACCTCATGGAAATAAGTGGTCAGGAATGAATAAAAAAATGGAATATTTATTATTAGGAGTGCATTAAAAACCTCATTATTATTATTTTAAAAATCTAAATTTGCAGCTAAAATTGGCATTATGTTAAAAATAGTAGGCTAATTTATATCAGATAATACTTTATAGAATAGTGTTTATTTAAATATAAAACTTAAATAAATAAAAGGGTTGTTTGCACTCTTTATTCTGTACTTTTTAAAAATATTACAAATTTCATTAATACATATGTTCAGTTTGCCAGATTCTATTGCATATTACCTTAATTTGCATTAGAGGATCATTAATTATATACATATAAACTAAAAAATTTGCTTGAATGCTATGTTTTTTTTTATTTTATAAAATGATTATGTAATATTTCTACATACAACAGGATAAAGATATTCAAGAATTGATTTTAGAAAGTGGGACACTCAGATTCTTGCTGTGTACAATGTTTAAAAAGGTTAAACTTATCCAAAAACAAAATATTTTAGACTGAAACAAACAAAAAATGTTATTAATAAAGAAGTATTTGGCCTGCTGGAAAGACACATTGATTTTTGGATATAGCCCAGAAGGCATTTCATTTACTGAAGAAAGAACAAAGACTAAAAATTAATAACTACTACAACAGAGGAGATATCACATTGGGAATAATTTATTAGGTTGAATTTCTTACAAAAATAAATAACAAAATGGTTTAATTTTCTTCTTAAAATCAGGATTATAAAAGTTATGACCCTTGATCACTGCTACCATCACTGTGGCATTCATGAAAGAATGACCATAAATATTAAATTATATTGATGTTTTTATTATTAATTTAATACTTCTCATTGAAGAGAACAATTTTTGCCCAGACCAAGACTCGAACCCGGGACCTTTGGTTTTCCGGTCCAATGCTCTACCAACTGAGTTACCGAGGCGAGTTGCAATCTAGATGCAAATATTTCTCTTATATACCTTGTAATTCCCTCGTGCCAAATGCTATGAAACCGTTGCTTCTATCTTTGCAAATGGCGGTTTCTTAGTTAAGAAGACATTAATTGGGAATTTAACACTACTTTATAAAGCCAGTAGGGCTTCTATTGATGTTTCTATTATTAATTTAACACTTCTCACTGAAGGATAAATTATATTTGAAGAGAAACATTTTTTTAGTAGTGTTTAAATTCCTAATAAATGTCTTCTTAACTAAGAAGCTGCCAGTTGCAAAGATAGAAGCAAAGGTTTCAAAGCATTTGGCATGAGGGAATTACAACGTATATAAGGGAAAAATGTGCATCTAGATTGCAACTCGCCTTGGTAGCTCAGTTGGTAGAGCATTCTCCCAGAAAGCCAAAGGTCCCTGGGTCGAGTCTCGGTCTGGGCGAAAATTTTTCTCTTCAAATATATTAAATTATATATTAACATGTTGATAAAATAACATTGAGCATCCAGGTTTCATGAATCTAGTAATTTCATATAACTGAACTACTAAATTTTTATTTCTGTTTCTTTTCTAAGGTATTGAATGTTCACATAATTTTTTTATCATAATTCAAGTTCAGAAAGCTAACTTTTAAATTCTGTGTGATGTATTTTTAATTATTTGTAAAGATTGTTTTTTGTTCAAAAGATTTTATTAACCATCCATTTTTGCCCAGTTACCTTTTTTTTTTATACAAGTACACATAAAAACGTTCAGTAATTTATCAATTTTATACTAGTACTGCTTATTGATATATAATTATGCTTTAAAAACTAACACCATGTCAACATAGTTTTTTATGCACACACAAGACTAATCTGAAAGTGTGTTTAGAGACAGGAATTTTCATATAACACACTAATACCCTAACAGAAATTCAATATTGGAGGAATGTAAAGAAGCTGTCAGTTTTTGTGATTATTGGTAATTTAACAGTCCCGCGCCGTAGCCGAGCGGTTAAGGTAGGAAACCTTGGCGCAGAGCTACGGGACTTGCGCTGGTTCGAGTCTCCATGAGGGAAGAAATTTTCTCATGGTATTTCGGCCAGAATGGGACCGGTGCCCACCCAGCATCGTGAGGCAATTGGGTAGCTACAATAAGTAGCGGCTCCAGGTTGAGGAACCAGCTATAACGGCTGGGGGACTCGACATGCTAACCACATGTCACCCCTACACTGGCTGTTGATCATCTACCTCTGTGATTGACACATGTGGATGTGAAGGGCCAGCAGCCGGCTGGTAAAAGGGCAACCGCTGAAAAGTGGAAAGACCCTCAATCGGAATCGGTAATTTAACCCAGCATACAGTTATCAAGTTTTTTTTTTAGACTGGGAACATCTTACCTCAAATTAATGTTGATTTATTCTCAAACTTGTTTTGATATAATCTTCTATATCATCTTCAGCTTGCCCAGACTGATGAGTTTTATGTTGTGGACCCTGGATGTCGATATCAGCTCCTTCCTCCGGCTGGTCAAAGAACCTCCAAACTAGGTTACGTTCAGCAGGAATACCAAAGAATTCACCATTTGGGAAAAAATCTACATTCAGAAGAACAAAAACAGAGTTATGAATTTTGAAATTCCTGCTGAACGTGACTTAGTTTGGAGGTTCTTCGGCCAGCCGGAGCGGAGGAGGGATCTTATATCAACATCCAGGGTTCTAACTAACTAACTCACTGGCACTATCGAACCTGCAGGTTCATGGTCGCGCGGACATAAGCTCTCTGTACATCCCTATCCTGAGCCAATGTTTTCCAATCATTCCCTGTATAATCTACTTCCCTCAAACCATAGTTAATGTTATTCCCCCACCTCATTCTTGGTCTACCAACTGGGCGTTTTCCCTCTGGTTTTCCTACAAGAAGCTTCCATGCACATCCTTCATTCCCCATTCGTGCCACATGTCCTGCCCATCTCAATCTACGAGACTTAACTGTTCTCATTATATCTGACTGTGCCACATGTCCTGCCCATCGCAATCTACGAGACTTAACTGTTCTCATTATATCTGGCTTCCTATAAAGACCACATAATTCATTGTTATGCAGTCTTCTCCATTCATCTGTCTGTTCATCTCTCTTTGGTCCAAAAATTTTCCTAAGAACTTTATTCTCAAATACCCGTAATCTCCTTTCCGAAGCTGTCCATCCAGGGTTCACAACATAAAACTCATCAATCTGGGCAAGCTGAAGATAATATAGAAGATTATATTGAAACATGTTCGAGAATAAATCAACATTAATTTGAGGTAACATGTTCCGAGTCTCAAAAAAACTTGATTAAAAGAACCTCAAAATATTACTTCCTAAAATAAACCATTAGATACAGTTTATCATTTTGTTTTAAATTGGACATTTGTTGCTAGTATTAACATGTATGTGTATATATAAAAATGTTTACACAAAATTGGTGAATTGTTACTGAGATATTTCAACTCTTAGAAATCAGATAACTTAATTAATGTGCTAAGTAACATTCACTCTTATAAGTTCCATTATAAAATATGAAATAATGAATGCAAGTGAAGGTGTTCCATTAACAGGCGAATGTGATGCAAAAATCATTGTTTTTCAGCCAACAGTATGAGAAGATGGTAGGGTAGTTAGTCTTATGCTCAGGCTAACTTTATACCTAGAAAAGTTCCCTTGCTCATTTTATAAAAGGTTGAGTAGATCCCAGGGTTAGTCTGGACAAAAATAAATTAAGAAAATCTTTAATAGTGAGTAGAGAACATATTTTTAATAACTCACCTCATACAATTTCAAATTTATTTGATTCAAGACCATTGGTTTCGAATGAATTTTTCATTCATCTTCAGTTTATTTTCATGACTCCAACTGAAGATGAATGAAAAATTCATTCGAAACCAATGGTCTTAAATAAATTTGAAATTGTATGAGGTGAGTTATTAAAAATATGTTCTCCACTCACTATTAATGATATAACCTCATAATGTTTACTTCCCAACATTATAAAATAAAATAAGTTAAAATATACCTTCTTAGGTAAAATCCGTCATCCTTAACTTGTAAAATATGTAATCTTTATGCCTGTAGGCCTTTCAGAACATCCGTTCCATCTTCAGCAGGTCACTCTTCACTACAACATCCAGTATGATAGTTCATGGTATATTTTAACTTATTTTATTTTATGACTCTCCACCTCAACGGTTTTAACAATGAATTTTATTAGTATTGATTCCCAACATTAATTTTAATATAAGAAAATCTTCATTCTTCTGCTACCTGGATGAACCCAGACCCTTAGTCAAATGCTTTGCCACCTGAGCTACGTCACCCATTTCAATTTATACAATGTTAATTTTGAATCTATACATAAGCAGAAACAGTGTGTTCCATTTTCTAAACTAACTAATTTTTTTATATTATATAGAAATAATTAAAAGTCTGATGTACTGAGAATATAGTGTTAGTATCTTGGAGAGTGTAGCATCATCGTGTAGTGTGCCAAATAACTACATTGTCTACATAGGATCCAACCTGGAATTAATAAGAAGAAAAATAAATGTGATATTTCTGGAGCTTTGCTGGTGTATAGTGACTGAGTGGCATTGCTGTTAAATTAAAAAAAAACTTTCAAAGCCTATATGTCACAAGAGCTTTCTGTGTTTTGAAGGCTTTTGTTGATTTCTTTGTATGCAAAGGGTAGTCATGTTTGTATCTCTGGATCATAATGTAAGTACTTTGTTCATTTCAGCATTTTAACATTGTGAAGATAAAACTGCAATTAACTTCATTGCATGTTTTAATAATGACTTTGATCATTCCATTTTTTAATTGTTTTAGCTTAGATACAATATTAAACAGCTACCTGAACAGTACAAGAATATTAAACTATATTCCTCTAAAAATTGGCCAAAATGAACATTGGATAACATGGTTGAGAGATGTAAAAAAATGAGTTTCTATATTTTCTTTCCTCCAGAATTTATTGAGATTTGTGTTGGCAGTATGTTTTAATTACAGAAACATTATATTAATTCATGCTCTGCTGTGGATCCTAATCCAAATTTTTCCAATCAGCAATTGAGTCTTGGAGTATTTTATTCACATCTGAATCCAGATGTTTGGTATTTTGATCTGGTGATTGTTGATTTTTTTTAAGGAAAAATTGTCTGCTCCGCCTCACAAAGTTGTATGTCATATTCAAGAACCCTTGGCTATATGAATCATAATCCCTGGTATATGCATATGTCAATTTGATTCCAATTACTCTCATATATATATCCACATTTTAGAGATACTTGGATTTTATTAATGTGGAAGAAATGCCTAAAACATACATTTCCTTCTTTTAATTTTTCCTTTACATCTTCTGAGATTTTACTATTTTTCTTTTGCCAGCATTGCCCAAAACTATTTTCTTCTGCAAATAGTGACAATCTCTAACTTAAATTAATATATATTCAACAAAGATGGCACTACAGTCCATTTTGAGCCCTGGCCAGCAGCCACTAACAAAAACCTTCTTCCATTGAATTGATATATATATATATTACTAAATATTAAGTATGTGAAGCCGCCATTGGCATGTCGAACAATGGTTCATAGCCTATGACACTTTTGGGAATTGTATAAGAAGAAAAATTATCATTTAGATTGGAGGCCTAAGATAGTTCAGTGGCAGAATGCTAGTGTATAAAACTAGAGTCCTGGATTCGAACTCCAGTCTAAGTGTAAAATTTTTCTTTCAAATATAATTTGTCCTTCAGTGAGAAATGTAACATTTATAATGGATACATTGAAAGAAACTCTAATGGCTTTATAAAGTAATGCTAAATTCCCATTAAAAGTCTTCTTAAAATAAGAAGCTACCATTTGGCATGCCGAACAATGATTTATAGTTATATTATTTTTGGTCTGGACATCTTACCTCAATATTAATAATTAATATTGAGGTAAGATGTCCAGACCAAAAATAATATAATTAAAATAACCTAAAAATATAACTTCCTAAAATTAAATATTAATGATTTATAGTCTTTGGTGCTCTCGGAAATTGTATAAGAGATAAATTTGCATTTAGATTGGATGCCTAGGATATCTTAGTAGCAGAGCACTAGTGTGTGAAGCTAGAGATCATGGGTTCAAACCCCAGTCTAGGTGTAAAATTTTTCTCTTGTTAAATAATAATCTATTTAACTCCTATTATTTAAAATAAACCTCATAGTGTCACTTCCTATAAATATTAAATGTTCTATCTACCTATCAGAACTGTTCTTGATTGATCTGATTTGAGCCAATCTGCTACTAAAAAGATCCATCCTCTTGAGTATGTGTGCCATAATAGCAGATTGAACATTCATATCATCAAATTAATTAAAAAGTATAGATTCTTCCTCTCTTTAACATAAGACTAAGATGGCATCATATTGTCACAATATGAAAAAAGTACCTGTTATATATTTTTAATCTTAACATATTAGTCAACCCAACATTTTAGTGGGTTCTGAGGAAAACAATATGGAATCATATTTTCTGACTACCCTTGGTAAATGGTGATGTTTAAGTGAAACTCTTTTGTTAGCTAGTCAGATCTGTTAGGGCCACTTTGGTTACAGTGTAGCTTGTAGCTTTTTACGAGGGTTGGTGTATCTAATGTTCAGTGATGTACCAAATCTATTTAAATAGGAGTTGAAACTAAACTTATCAATAAATATCAGGTATTAAATATGGTGTCTTTAAAAGAGATCTGTCCATTACAGAATGACTACATTTTTACTAGTATTATAATTTCACATTTATGTGATCAAGTATCTAATATTCAAACATATTCTTTACTTCCATTTTTTCTAAATCCACTTTTCCAGTACACTGCACAGTTCTTTTAACTGAAAAAATTTGAATTAGCATTTTTTGAATTTTTTCTCATGAAGTTCAGTCTTGGATGTAGATTTTGCAAATTCAAACCTGTTTGAGGTTAGTTTTTTTTTTGGAGGGGGGATTGTGAATTGTGGTTTAAATCTAAAACCTTTCGCATAAAAATAATCTATAAAACAAAACCTTAAATAAAACATATAAACCATACAAGAATATTTTACTCTTTGAAATAAATAGGTTTTACTGCTTATTTTTTTTATTTATTTTTACAAATGCAGGGGACTTGACAGAAGTTATTGTCCATAATTATGAGTAAACAAATAACCGATAACAGTTAAACATCACAGCAAAACAGAAAGTTTGGCATTTGCCAAATATATTGCTCCATATACAATAACTGGTCAAACTATCATTTTGTATATGTAGGTTTTGCTTTCTATTGATATATTTTTGTTTCATTAAAAATTTTAAATAATTTAATATCATTAATTTAAGCTAAAATAAATTAACTCATACTTACCTATAATTTTTACCATGATTTAATATGTGGTATCATAAAGAATTGAAAATAACTCCAATTGCCCAATGCATAGAAGATTACAAAATCGTGCTAGGATGCCCTCTAACGACTTTTAAAAACATCAGATTTTACATTCCAGGAGATTGATCTGAAGATTATGGATAGAAAAAGTAATAGATCTCATAATAATTTTTTTTTTCAATGCCCTAGGTTGTCATTTTGACATTCTGGTGTTCTCTCCTGGGATTGGCATAATTGTAACCCACTTCTGAGATTGGGGCACCTGATAATATGATAGGTGATCGTGGTGATAGTAGTGTGCCAGGAGAGTCCTTAACATATTCCCCTCAAAAGACAAGGTAGACTCGCCGGCAGTTAAATGGCCTTCAACTCAGAAGATGAGGTACACTGGCTTAACTCTATTGTTATATATTTTTTACATCCCTTAGCAGAGTAATATTTCATTAACATTTATGAATAGTAGATGAATGTATTAACTTAGGCTTACACGGCCAGAGTTGCTGTGATGATCTTGAAGAAGATTTCTGGGCTATAGGCCATGGTCTCGAGGCTTGAAGACTCAAGACAACCCTTGAGGATGCCAGGCACAGTCTCTGGCGAAACGTTGGGGAACTTTAAGCCTTGAGACCATGACCTACAGCCCGGATATCTTCTTCAAGATCATCATAGTAGAGGAATGAGTTTTTGCCTTTAACCTTTATTGTGATCTCAAGTACTGTTATCTTTTGTTTGTTTGATGTCTGAAAATAGACAATATAAATAGACAACTGAAATCCGGTTTCTGGGGAAATGCATTGAGTATTTAAACCTGAAGCAAATGGGTTAATTCTAAACTTAATCTAAGGGGAATATGAATGATGATTTTGAAGGCCATATGATGTTGGGAGACCATTTGGGCCTTAAAGTTTCCTGACATTTGTCTTAACAGATGAGCCTCAGCCAGGAACTTGTCCTGGCCAAGACTTCAACTTAGGCCTGCTGCGTGACAAGGCAGCACGCTACATTGAGACCACAGCAGTGAACTCATAGTAAAATGTTTATGATAATGGTTATGATTTGTACACAATATTTTAAATTATAAAAATGTTAACTCTTGCATTTGACCCATAAAACTCAGCCCTGATTATTACTCGACCACATTAATTTTTTAGCCGGTATGGGGAAGCAAAGGCGCTAATGGTGAAGATGGGGAAAGTGTCTCCTTCCATCTTTGGTACAAGCGAATGACTGGGCAAATGGTATAATTACTGGTAAAATATAGTGGTAGACCTACTTGAAATAGGAGATGAAGTTAATTGAAGATCGCCAGAGTTTGAATATCTATGGGTTTCTAGATAATGTTACATACAGAGAAATTAAATCAGCACTGATTTCCAACTACTGTCCCTCAGACTTAAATGTGTATATACTGTGAATATAGGGTCTAACCTTCACACTTGACATTGTCACTAACAACTAACTATACACGACTAACAGAAAATGAACACTGTCACTGCAATCTAAGACAAGGGTCTACTACCTCCAACCCCTACTCACCCTTACCACACTCTGCTACCATTTGAAATGATGTGGACTATATTCTCTCACGTGAAACCTGACTTTTATTTAATAAACCTAGCTTGTCTCATACAAGCTCCCAATATGCCTAGTATGTAGCTGGGCCCAAGTTTTAATAGACAATTTCATCTTTCTTTAAACATACCACTCATAGTATAACTACAGTATAATCATAATGCTTTTATAATACAACTAATCTATCTTTCCTATCTTTTAATATAAACGGCTGATCGTGAAGAAATCAGGAACGTGCTCTACAGCATGCAAATCTCAGGTTCAAGCTAAACGAGTCGTAAATAACAGACATCAAGATAGTTAAAAAACCAATGTAATTAAAGGTTATATGAAAAACCAAACAATACAATTAGCTGTCATTATCTTGAATGTAAACACAAAAGAATAGAAAATAATAATAATGACCAGTCGTGAACATAGGTTTACATAATAAATGCTTACATGCTTTCACAATCATTCTTAATGTCCTCATCCATTCCAACCTAAACATTGTCTTCTATTAATTGAAAGAAATGAACAGTCCTCGGCCGGGGGATCTTTCCTCGATCCCCGGCGACCTTCCAGGAACCAAGCTAAACTCCGATTGTTAATGATACCAGTTTCTGTGTCTTGGACATAAGCATCGGCGCACACCAAACTGCACCGATGATGTAAGGAGAAGGAATAGGAGGGGTTGAGCAGGAGGGGAATGAGCACAGAACACAGTCTTTGACAATCACACAGGCTAACAAGGTACCTCAGAGTACGTCAACGGCAGTAAATTTTCGTCATCACGGCACAAGTTCACAGTTTTTCTGCATTGAAAGTTGATGTGGTCAAGTAATAGAAACTGACTTCAAACTTCTATGACTAATGTTTTATATGAAATTATAAATGTATCTTTCAGGCAAGATTAATTTTGAAAGATAATGTATATTGGAAAGGTGGATTTATTAAAAGAACTGGTTAAATGAAGTATTGCTAGTAAAAGACAGAAAGTGTATTACATTCTGCATATGAATGGTAGTATTATTGTTATTTCTATTTAAATATGGAACTCATTGTTGTAAATAATATAATTTATCCTGATATATATTTTATAAAAATTGTATTTTATTTACTTGAATACCACACACCTCATGGTATCCTAATAAATTAGGACATTTAACTACATAGCTATGATTTTTCAAACTACTGATTTTTTTAAAGTTAAATATAAATAACATGAGGTTCTTAATTCATAAATTGATTTTTCACTTTTACATCTTATCTCTTAGTTTATGTTTTCTTAAACACGGAAACTGCAGTTTTCAAAAGGTCAATCCCTTTCATTTTCAACTGCCATTATGACTACTGGATTTTCATTCGAATCTCCATCTATATGTAACGTTGCCATCCAGTAGCGGCTTTCCAGGTGAAGTGAGTGAAGTGCCACTTCACCTATATTCTAATTACACTGAGCAACAAAAAATAATTTTTTTTTTGTCTCAGAAAGAAAAATATGTGATTCTGATAGTATTTTTTCTTCTGAATTCAAATATGATGTCAGTTTTTCTCCATCATGCAAGGTTTCCGAGAGACAGGCATTTATAATTTCAAACACTTTAATATTTTCTACATTCATAACTACACAATATTCAGACTCACCTAGAAAGTAAGAAATGACGATTTTCTGCTATATTTCACCTGTGGAGCATCCCTCTTGATGGTCCAACAATAATCGGCCAACATATTAGGATTCCATTTGCTTTGATGTCTCTTTTCCATAGCTGAAATCTCCTGATGAAAGTGTTCCCCGTACTCATCGCTCACTGCGCCAAGATAATAAATGGACAAAAAAGTTTATTAAAGAAATAATTATTTGAATCCATTAATTGAAATTGAAATAAAAAAAACTGTGGGTGATGGAGAAATTCCGAATACATATTTGAAAACACGATAAAAAAAACTGCATTAAGTGCAACTATTGGTACTCATGAGACAAAAATCATGTTGACCAGTGTTATATAACAGTATAATTATTTTATTTTATTATTTATTTATTTATTATCTTCCTCTGACAAAAGAATGTATAATTTACGTCAGCTTATTAAGAACAGTAGCTGCTGATAGTTCACATTGCGTCCTCTAGAGCATTCCCACCACAGTGAACTGAACTAAAATTTAATGAGTTATATCTTTTAGACACTTAACAACTTTGGGGGAAAAAAGCCTTCTTGCGGTTGCTATGGCAACCATAATGTCAACAGATATTAAGGATATCTAGACCATAGAGAACCGGTTCTATACTTCTAAAATTCTCACTGGTGGTGAAGAAGTGTGTACGTTTTAGCGAAACACAATAGTGCTTAAATTGGACAATAAGGGTGTTTTGGTTTAGTATGTTTTCTTCAATTGGCACCACAGTATCTACATTTCATATTTCTTAATTAAATAAAAATAAAACTTAGTTTTATTTGATTTTCATATTTATTAAGATATAATTCAGTGACAGCTGTTTCGGTACACTGTACCTTCTTCAGACATGTTAACAAATTATGAATTGTGTTATTATTATTATTATTATTATTATTATTATTATTATAGCACATATCAACTGATCTAAGCAACAATACAACAATAATTTATTTAATTTTTTTTAATTTAACAAAGGTGATTCATTCAAATCAAGTTGAGAATTTAACAGTTTATTACTACTTTTCAATTTATTTACTTATTTATTTCTACAAATATAGAATAATTTATAAATAATTGATTTGAATAATGTAGAAATAAATAAATTGAAAAGTAGTAATAAACTGTTAAATTCTCAACTTGATTTGAATGAATCATGTAGAAATAAATAAATTGAAAAGTAGTAATAAACTGTTAAATGATGTTTTTATTATTGCAAAGATAGAAACAATGGTTTCAAAAGCATTTGGCGATAGGGAATTACAACGTATATAAGAGAAAAATTTGCGTCTAGATCGTAACTCGCCTCGGTAGCTCAGTTGGTAGAGCACTTGGCCCGGAAAGCCAAGGGTCCCGGGTTCGAGTCCCGGTCTAGGCGAAAATTTTTCTCTTCAAATTTAAACTGTTAAATTCTCAACTTGATTTGAATGAATCGCCTTTGTTAAATTAAAAATTTAAATAAATTATTGTTGTATTGTTGCTTAGATCAGTTGATATGTACTATAATAACACAATTCATAATTTGTTAACATGTCTCAAGAAGGTACAGTGTACCGAAACAGCTGTCACTGAATTACATCTTAATAAATATGAAAATCAAATAAAACTTAAGTTTTATTTTTATTTAATTAATAAATATGGATTTTCATCAAGTAAACACCAACTCAATTGATTATTTCAGATTTCGCTTCAGTTTGACTTAATAGTGAGGATTTCTATAGTATCGTGGCATAGAAAACCCAAGCTCCTGGGTTCAACCCCCAGTCTGAGCATATATTTTTTTCTTCAAATATAATTTGCACCTAAATTACTTTGATTTCTTAAAACACATAATAGCATATCACTTCTCATTACACCAGACTCGTTCAATGGTACTGCCAAGTCATACATTCTTCATTAAAAAAAATCTTGGTTTGAACAATACTCATGGTTATGCAGTAGTGTAACATTACAAAAACTCTTTAGTTGGCCATATGTTTTGTTTAGAAATAAATTTAGTGTCTGGAATAAATAAGGGTTTTGTGACTTTCAAAATATGATGTGTGCTTTAAATAAGTATAAAGATTCCGAGGAGCATTTGAAGTGATATTTGCAGTTGAAAACAACTTTTGAAAAAAATCATAAAACAATCACAGATGCTCTAAGGGAAAATGCAGGACTGTGTACTCTTCCATTTAATGAACGTGTTTCTTTGAATCGACAAATATTGAGGCTAGTCATTAGGGCTGTACTATATTTAAATATGCCATCACTTCACCATTTTTTTCATCCACCAGCCACCACTGTTGCCATCTGGTATTGATTTGATGAACTTTGAGATGAGTCATTAATTTATGTATTGATTTTTTATTTTCTGTATAAATATATGCATAACTAATATTTTTATTACCAGGGCACTAAACATATTTGTTTCATGATTAAATTGCCATTCTGTGCCGTGTTGCAGAGCTACAGGAAGTGCACTAGTATGAGTTCCCATGAGGAAAGAAATTTTTTCGTTGAGTTAAAGTATTATAGAAAATATCACTATGAGGTTCAATTTAAAATAAAATTCTTTACACCTAACTCACCTCATATCCTATAATAAATGTAATATCAATCATTGTTTTTTGTATTGTTTCTCTTAAATTCATGAATCTTTTAATATTTTTATTTAAACCTAGAAAATTTACGTTAAAATCTAATTCTCGGTCGGCCATTTTTAATTCCTTTTGAGACATGAGTCGTTATATATATTGAACTATTAGAGAAAATATCACTACGAGGTATATTTAAAATTTTTCTCAAGGAATTTTAGCCAGTATGGGACCCGTACCCATGCAAAATTGTTAGGAATCGGTAAAACCAGCTACAACAGCTGGGGGACCTGACATTCTTACCGCTTGTCACTCCTATACTGTCTGGATGATTATACACCTCTGTGATTAACACATTAGGTGTGGGGGTTAAACTACAGGAAAAATTTAAAAATTGCTTTAACTACTGCAATTTTCGATTTTTCGTAAGAAAACTTGATATACTATTGAAATAAAATCAGGAAGATATTTTCCAAAATTCTATAAAATCCAACAATTATAAATGGGGATTTACTTGAAAGCTAAAATTTAAAGTCAGCCATGGTGGACTGGTGGTTATGCTCCTTGCCTCTGGTCATGGGTTCAAACCCGGTGGGATTGATGGGTTTTTTAAGACTGAAAAATCCAAGGAGCAATTCCTCTGGGAGGGACTTTAACCATGGGTCGCGAGTCTGAAGATTTTCAGGCCTGAATAAAGAGGCCTCTAAGCAAAATTTACCGACCTCAACGTCCTAGTAATACCTTAGTTGACTGTTAGATGTCTCCTTGAGTCAGTGTGTTGACCACATGCCATCCATGACATATATGGGCAAATAAGGTAACTAAAAATTAACTTGGTCTTGTCATGGTGAGTGGAAGAGAAGGCCACATGGCCTTAACTCCACCAGGTTAAATAAATAACTCCTAACAAAGGAGCCTATGGTTCAACAATGGGCTATGCCATTATAGACATTGACATAAAATTTAAAAATTGCTCTAGCAGCTATCGTGTTTGTTTTCTTGTAGTGAAAGTGAATACATAGGTATTAATTAAATAAAAATAAAACTTAGTTTTATTTGATTTTCATATTTTATTAAGATATAAAAGTAGTAATAAACTGATAAATTCTCAACTTGATTTGAATGAATCGCCTTTGTTAGATTAAAAAATTGAAATAAATTATTGTTGTATTGTTGCTTAGATCAGTTGATATGTAATAACACAATTCATAATTTGTTAACATTTTGAAGAAGGTACAGTGTACCGAAACAGCTGTCACTGAATTATATCTTAATAAATATGAAAATCAAATAAAACTAATTTTTATTTAATTAATAGATATAGATTTTCATCAAGTAAACACCAACTCAACTGATTATTGAATACATAAGATGTAATTATCAAAAGGACGACATTCCATAAACCAGAAAAATTGTACCATAAATTTGATCTTACAAGGAATTTGGCTTAGTTTATGCAGTTCATGTATGACGGATTTTTTTTTTTTCAATTTTTACTGATCAGTAGCTAGTACAATCTTCTTCTTCTGCTTCATGAAATTAGGCCTTTTGACCTGTTTTCACATCAAGTGGGATTTAATGAATCCTCCCATCTAGTAAATGGGCGTCCAACATTTCTATGTCCTATTGGTTTGTACTTTAGTAACAGCTGAGGGATTCTATCTGTAGGCATTCTCTTGACATGTTTCGACCATTTTGTTTTCTCATGTTTTCATCTGGATTTTGTTAAATTAAAAATATTTACGACAGTCCTAGTATCCTCACTTCTTTTCTTGTCCAAAATTAATAATTTAATATATGTAGGTGTCTCTCATTTATTAATGAGTTTGATATTTTGACTCATTAATAAATAATATTTGTATATTCAATATTCTATTGTATAATTAATGTTTAATTATTTATTAATAACTAGCTAATACCCGGCGTGAGCTGCTGTGCCTAAATTAATTAAATGTGTTTTATGTTGAATAAGTAAAATGAAAAATAATTATCAAAAGTTATAAACTTAATTATTTTTAGATACGGCCGGTTTTGGTGATTACACCGCGCGGGGGAATCTACTTATCTCGATCTTCTTGGCATAAATGAGCTTAAAGTACATAAAATGGTTATTAAGAAGGTTATATGTAAAGGAGAGACCGTGGCGTGCCGTGCGCGCCAATATTTCGCCGGATATCTAGTCGATTCCAATCTTCTGGGCATCAGTGAGCTGAAAGATAAAAATTGTTATTAAGAGTTATCCAATAAAAGATATAGACCGATGCTGTCGTGGACTTTTTTGTAGATTTGTTTGAGGTAGAAAACAATTCCGTGTACATTAATCTGTGTGTGTTTGTTATGGGTAAAAAGGGGTCAAACGTGAGCCTGTTAAGCGGACGAAAAACACTTTTTTCACTACAAAGGGATTATTTGTTAAGGATGAAGGGGTTGAGTATTACAAACTCTCTTATCGCCTACAACATCTTCCCCGTGAAACTTCTCGGAATATTTTGCAAAAAAAGCCCAATACCATCAGATGAACGGTATGGCAATGCATCAAATCAAACAAACAAAAAACCATTGATTTTCTTTATATATGTTCAGATTATTTTTTTAGGTAAGGGAATCGCAATTTAAGGATTCAAAAACCCATAAATTTGTTATATTTCCATTTGAATTACCATTTCAGTTGACTAGGCTTTTCAGAGAAGACATCCAGATTTATTTTACTATTTATATATACTATTATGTGCTATAGTTAATGTCTTTTTCCAAATTGTCCTGAGATACAAAAGAGCTGAAGTTGTAATGAAGAATTTATATAAGTCAGAAAAAATCTGTTAATCACCAAGAAATAAGTTAAAGTAAAAATATATCCAAAATGAGTTTAAGTGCACTTGATCATATCCCAGGCTTTTTTTTTTTTCTGTTTACTGTGAAAAAGTTTATAATCCATGATTCTAATAATTTTTTCAATTGAATTTAGTTATTTTGCTATCTCAAGAATAGAGCATGTTCTTGGTTAAAAAAGTGTGTTTCATGAAAAGTAGCACAATTCTATATTTAGCTTATTCCCTGTAACCATAGATATGTTTGTATACAAAATATCTTGAACATAGCTATGTATTAAGTTATGTAGGTAGGAAATAACACTATGAGGTTTATTTTAATTTATGTTGAGTTGTTTTTGACTCACTTCATACTTCTTAACTCCCTTGCAGACTCAAGTTTTGTCTCTGCAGGAGAGGAGGCTGTTGGACGTCAGTTGTGATCGTGTTATAGCATTGGGAATATCACAAATGCAGTGACAAAACTCGAGTCTGTGAGGGAGTTAAGAAGTATGAGGTAAGTCAAAAACAATGCAACATACATTAAAATAGCTATGTATATTTGAAAACAAAAATATACGCCTAGACCAGGATTTTAACCCAGGATCTTAACTTCATATGCTAATGCTCTGCCACTGACGTATTCAAAGTCTCCAACCTAAACACAAAATTTCCTCTTGTATATTTTAAATTCCCTTGGATAGCTCAGTGGCAAAACATTAGCATATAAAGTTCAAATCCCAGTCCAGGCATATATTTTTCTCTTCAAATATAATTTGTCCTTCAGTGAGAAGTGTTAAATTTATAATAAAAATATTGAAAGAAGCTCTACTGGCTTTATAAAGTAATGTTAAATTCCCATTAAAAGTCTTCTTAAATAAGAAGCTGCTATTTGCGTATCGAGCAACGGTTCACAAGCCTTTGGTGCTCTTGGGAATTAAAATGCATAAGAGAAAAATTTTGTGTTTAGATTAGAGGATTGGATAGCTCAGTGGCAGAGCATTAATGTATAAAACTAAAGGTTCTGGATTCAGACCCTGGTCTAGGCATAGGGAATTACAACGTATATAAGAGAAAAATTTGCGTCTAGATCGTAACTCGCCTCGGTAGCTCAGTTGGTAGAGCACTTGGCCCGGAAAGCCAAGGGTCCCGGGTTCGAGTCCCGGTCTAGGCGAAAATTTTTCTCTTCAAATTTAATATATTTTTCTCTTCAAGTATAATTTGTCCTTCAGTGAGAAATGTTAAATTTATAGTAAAAACATAGCTATGTATTTTTATTTTTTTTTTAGTTTAAAAAATTCAGTACATAATTACTAATAAAATAGTACCTGTATAAGTTACCATAGCAATAGCTGTTTTTATTAGGTGGAAGTTGTATGCAAGTAAATATAATATTTTATAATTATAAATATTTTATTTTGTTAAGATACACACAAAATGGGTTGTTAATCTTTCATAACTTAATTATAGAAAACTAAATGGCCGTTAAATGTTGCATAACTAGCCATTTAGTAAAAGAATTTTGGGATAAATATTTTAAAATGTTTTCTATCTTTTTTATAACAAATCATTTGAACTTACGTTTGGTAATTCAGAAACCAAACTCAGCTCAAAATTAAATAGATTAGCAAAGAAATCAATAAACACTACACACTTAACGCTTAGCTTACAAGCATTAGCACTTGCGAATATATTTGCCAAGTTGGGAAAATGAAGTTATTAAAAGAGAGGAAACATTTTTATAAAATATGAGTAAATTCTAATACCGGTACTAGTAATAATCCTAAAATATTTATTTTACAAAATTTTAAATCAATAAATTAGAAAAAGGTCTATACCTAAAATATATCACAAACCTTTTTCTTCTTTTCTTTTTCACATATTTCAGACTGAAAGAAAGTAGGGTAGGAGGGAGGGGAATGTCATTTTTTTTAAATTATGTAATAATACATACATGTTAAAACATATTAAAACATATTTTTGGCTGTGTATATTTCATTGTATGAAATATACTTTTATGGTTTTATGAAATTTTCAAATAAAGCGTGCACAAAAGAAGAAAATTAAGTTTAAAGTAAACAGATTTTTTCAAATTTACTTTAATCCTACATTTTTTCAGAAATCGGAAGAACATTTCCATTGAAATTTTCTTTCATTAATGTACAAAAGATATTGCTATAAGATAAATAAAGAGATTGAAATACAAACTACTTTATTTCAAATGTTAACAAAAAGAACATCTTGCCAAGGGATGTGCAAAATTTATTGGAGCATGATTTAATAAGTTTAAATCATTTTCTCCCATGAAGGCCATTAAAATAGACATTACCTTCTCAACCAAGTGGGTTAATAGTTAAAATTGGCATTCCCTTTCTTCCCTTGTAGCATTCAAATTCTCTATACAGAATGTCCCAGAATCTATTGAGATGAATTTAAGGAATTGTAGACAAATATTTTGAAATTAGGAATTTGTAATCTTGTTGCATGATCATTGTGATATGACCCACACTGTAGCCAAGCAGTTTAAGGCAGAGTTGCAGTGATTCAAGTCCCCAAGGCAAAATAAATGTTCTTATGGAATTTCAGCCATTATGAGAAATTTGGGTAGCTGCTCTAGACATCAGCTCCAGATTGAAAAAAACAGCTGTAAGGTTGGATAACCTGTCATGCTGACCACATATCACCCCTATACTGGCTGGATGACTGTCCTGTGAATAACCTGTGTGGATGTGAGGCCAGTAATCAGATGGTAGGCCAAACACCTTTTAAACTAGTCATGCCGTGAAGTATTATAGAGATATACTTGGTATATTGTTTAATAATAATAATAATAGTAGCAGCAATAATAATAATAATAGAAATCTCTCAACCAGATACTTCATTCATTAATCTCCATATGTGATATTTATATAGGTTTAATAATAAATTACTTTAGGAAGTAACGTAATAGGTTTTTCTTGATAAATAAAGTGAATCCGGTGTCATCTTACCTCATAACTTGTTGTGTTATATTTGAAGATGTTTCGGTAACAGTTTGGAAAAGCTGACGGTGGTATACATGATATACCGAAACATGTTCAAGTAAAACACAACAATTTATGAGGTGAGATGACTCCGGATTCACCTCATTTATTGTATGGGTTTGCCTAGTACTGTATAATTAATAAAACTATGGAGATAATAATTAAGGGATGGCAATGGTATAAACTCTGTTAATTATTAGCATGTTGCTGATTAAATTTTAACATGAAGTGGTGATATAGATGGACATATCTTGCCAATAACATGTCAGTGAACTCTTATCAATGGCATCCATACTCTTTCCAAAACAATATGTGCCTTTTTAGGCATGACTCAAGACAACAACCACTGCAGGCGACACCACAGTGAAATGGAAACTTTGTCTCATGTCTTGGGATCATGTTTATTTGTGAAATATTTGAAACATCAGATACCGTAAGATTAGATCTACCATTGCTAAAGCATTACAGAATAATGGTTTCAATATCTAAGAAGAGATTCACAGGGTTGCCGAGAATAACAGCGTTTGTCGGATTAACATTATCTCTTTTAAACCTGAAACTCCAATCGGATCATTTTGGATCCTACCATCAGATTAGAAATCCACTGTTGCTAAGCTGAGGAAATTATTAATTAATAAATAGTTGGATTTAACATCTCACCTCATAATTGTAGATTTCTCGAAGACTAGTTTCGATACTTCTTTTTTATAATTTTCAATTCTAACTAACTATCTGTTACAGCCTAGTTTCGATACTTCTTTTTTATAATTTTCAATTCTAACTAACTATCTCTTACAGCCTAGATTATATTAGGTCATAAAGTAGTGTCCCATAAGGGATATTAATTTAAAATCGTTCAATATTTTTTATTGACCTTGACCCGAGCGGTAGGAGGCTATAGTTCGTGACAGTGAAAGTGCTAATTTTGCAAACTAACGGGACTTCCGTTGGATATGTTGGAAATATCTGTAATCGGGAACATTTATATTGAACTTAGAATATAGAACACCATTTTAAATATTAACATCACATAAGCCATATCCAATAATTAAACAATCAATACTTAACCCAGACAAAACCATGCCTTACTTGGGCTCAGAAGCTATTGAATAGCCATGTTTGAGCGCGCCGAATTGAATTAACCTTACTATTAACAGGAGAGAGCTTATTAGGTCAACTGTAGATTATCTAAGAACTTTATTGAGATGTTATATTTGTAATTTTAACTCAAAACTATTTATTTCCTATCTTTTGGTATAATTAATTAGTATATTTAAGTGTGATTATTAATTAATAGTTTTTTTATCATTTTCTTTTAAAGTATGACCTATATTACTACACTATCTATGAGTTAGAACTGAAAATGATATAAAGAAGTATCAAAACTAGTCTTCGAGAAAGCTATGAGGTGAGGTGTTAAATTAGGGTGTCCATAATACTTTCAATGTAAAAGGGGAATCACTTACTTACTCACTGGCACTATCGAACCCATAGGTTCATGGCCGCGCGAACAAAAGCTCTCCATACATCCCTATCCTGAGCTAATGCTTTCCAATCATTCCCTGTATAATCTACTTCCCTCAAATCATAGTTAATGTTATTCTCCCACCTCATTCTTGGTCTACCAACTGGGTGTTTTCCCTCCGGCTTTCCTACAAGAAGCTTCCATGCAAGTCTTTCATTCCCCATACGTGCAACATGTCCTGCCCATCGCAGTCTATGAGACTTAACTGTTCTTATTATATCTGGCTTCCTATAAAGACCATGTAGTTCGTTGTTATGTAGTCTTCTCCATTCACCTGTCTGTTCATCTCTCTTTGGTCCAAAAATTTTCCTAAGTACTTTATTCTCAAATACTTGTAATCTCCTTTCCTCCCTTAAAGTAAGAGTCCATGTTTCACACCCATATAATATAACTGGTAGAATAATAGTTTTATATATTTTCAATTTAACATTTTTTGAAAGGAGTTGGGACATCAAGAGTCTCTGCAATGCATAATAGCACGCATTTAAGGGACATGAAAAAAATTAAAGGAAAAACCTGGGACATTTTAAAAAAAAGGTGGGACATTGACAAAATTTAAAAGGAAGTTTAAACAATTGTATGAAACAAATTATACAATTTGCACATATAAGTTATGCATATTTTTTTATTGTTCATTAAAATTACTCAGCTACATTATGCCACTCTATCTACACAGGTAGACTAATATATGCATTTGCAAAGTTGCACTTCAGTGATTTATGTATTTCATCAAGTAGTTAATTTTCTTTTGAAATTTTATCATAAAATGAATACATGATACATCATTAAAATGTGTTTACCATGAGTAGTGCCTATACAGTTTCAACTTTCATTGTTTTTTTTTTTATTTCACCATAGTGCATCGTGGTCATGCAACTGGCACATTCTAACGTTCATATTTATAATTACATAGTAAAGATCAAAACGAAAATCACCATTCATAAATACATTGACAAATCATCATCCCAAAAGAGGGACATTTGAGCGTCCCCAAGAAAACTTTTGGGACAGCGAGACATTTTCCAAAAAAACAGGACTGTCCCGGGGAAAACAGGACGAATGGACATCCTATGTTAAATCAAATTATTTATTAATTAAAACAAACCTCATAGTGTCATTTCCTTTAAATATTAATGAGGAAGTTATTCTTGAAATGAAGTCCATTACGTATGAGTCAACTATCCCTTATTATAAGTATTCTTATAAACTGAGGAATTAGAAGTCATCAGTCTGAGGTCGTTACAAGGATTTCCATAACAAAACATTTTGTTTCATTCTTAAAAACATTCAAAATATACTATTGTACGAAGACATGGTACTTGAAGTATTGAGATGGTTATTTCTAGGGCTATGATTTTTATGATATAGCATATATTTTTTGGTAAGAGTTTTTTATACAAAAACTAGTTAATTAAAGTACTTCGTTGAGTAATATTTATACATATTTGGCCATTTATGTATATGAGAGAGCATTTTATAGCAATGTATTGATCATATTCGTCATATTTACACTCTTTTAAGAATTAAGAAAGTTTTATTGTACAATTTCTTTCTTTTGTGTTTGAGTTCTTAAATTTGTCAGAATTTTGTTTCATGTAAAATGTATCTTCCTCTCCTGTTTAGTTTTAATTCACAGTATCGACTTTTCCCTTATGTGTATACCTGAGCATATGTTTATGTATTGTCTCGTGACAAGCAGGTAGGTACTGACAATTTTAATAAAATAAAAAGCATGCTATAATATCAAATTCCATACTTTAGCTTGCTTCTCATCTGCATTTTATTCTTAAATAAATAGTTAATTGTCATAAAATTATTTACTAATTTATTTTACAACTGAAATTATCACATAATAATACACCTGTCCACAAATATAGTATCGTACTTTAAACTACTATTACGTCGTTTTGGATAATAGTATCTAAATTAAATTGGTGACAATCAAAAGAGAAACTCAAAACGTTTTGCTATACCTCGTAGACATTGAATGTGGCCCCCACAAGTGATGCTGCAGACATCGAGGCGATATTTCCATTCATGCCACACACCCTCCAACATATGTGAAGAAATGGACTGGATGGCAGCAATGATACGAAGCTGGATTTCTTGCAGGTTTTGAGGCAATGGGGGGGTACATAGACACGATCCTTTATGTAACCCCACAAAAAGGAGTCACAGACCATCAAGTCAGGTGACATCGGCGGCCACTTGTAGAAAACATTATCATCATATCTGGCACGTCCAATCCATGTTCCTGGAAGCTGGTCATTCAGATGCTCCCAAACATGCAATTTCCAATGAGGAGGTGCTCCATCTTGCTGGAAAAGATATTCATTGCCTTCTTCTTGTTCCAATTGTGGAAATAACCATTCAGTGAGCATATCAAGATAATTTGCACCATTGACAGTGGCCTCTAGAAAGAAAAATGGGCCATAGACTTTACATTTCACTATGACACAAAAGACATTCACTTTAGGTGAGTCTCTTTCAACTTCCACAATGGTGTTTGGATTATCACTCCCCCAAATCCTAACATTATGCCTGTTCATTTTTCCACTAACATGCACAAATCAATGAACCCATTCGACCATAAAAAACATGATTTAACTTTAGTTTAGTTTCTGTATTGTTGTCCATTATTCTCCATTGTTGACATTGTTAACATGCACAAAACTTTTTGAGTTTCTCTTTTGATTGTCACCAATTTCATTTAGATACGATTATCCAAAGTGACGTAGTAGTAGTTTAAAGTATGATACTATATTTGTGGACACGTATTATTAGGTCATATTTTTTATGTTACAGTGCATATTTTTGTAAATTTTAGGTCATATCTGCATATTTTTGGCATATTCGGTGGTTTTTAGGTCGTAAAAGTCCTAGTGCTAGTCATTACAAATTCTACAACACCATCTTTATTCCAAAAATTATTATATAGAAACATTGACATATCTCAGTTTCAGACATTTAGATATAGAAAGTTATACGTTTGTTTTTATTTTACTGTATCGGATTTTGTTTTACAAAATTAATTGTATATGTCCTCTGTGTCAAAATCTAAACTCCAGTTGAGTCAGATTTGTCAAAGCATGTTTATTATATGTAGTAGTAGTTCCTGTTACTCCTCTTGGAAGCATAGGGCCTTTGTGAAAGCATGCCATCAGACTCTGTTTTTTGCCAAATTCCTGACTTCATTCCAACTTTTCCCTTGTTATTCAATTTCTGTTGTTACAGTGCTGCGCATCTAATTTTTGGTCTTCCTCTTTTTCTAGGCAATCCCTGTGAATTCCATTCTTGTGCTCTCTTTGGCACACTAGCTAGACAGTTGTTAATTAACACTATATTATAATTTTACCAACCAACGTCTATTTTAATATTATAATTAAATATTTAGTTATTTCTATAAAAAAATATTCATATAAATTTGCATTTAACTTAGACAAAATGTTTGTCTGGGACTGTTTCACAGTTCTTGAAATTTGTGTGCATGAATTCTGGAACATACTGTATAAATATTTCTATATTAAATTGTGTATTTTATTGTTTTATTATTTGTCCTATTAGAGATAGATGGCTATATTTTTAATATTAGTTTAGAAATCTTGTTATTGTTTTTATTTTGAGAGTTTATGATTTCAAATACATATATATATATTTGTCTTGTGGTTTGTCTTCCTTATTCTCTCTTAGTTTTTTAAGTTGTTAAGTCATTTGTTTAGTCATAGACATGCAATTGTGTGAACTAATCACAATGTGAGTAATTTACTATGTAAAATAAATATTGTCAAATTTATTAAACTGAAAATTGTACTTAATTAGGTTTTGTTACATAGTGCAAATTTATATCTGAGGTATAATTTAAACTATGTACTTCATACTTATAAATGCATAAGTTTGAATGTTTTTTACTCAGTCACATTTTAAAGGCTGAAATTTCGTGGATGGATAGTCTGTATCTTGGATTAACAGTTAGGCTATTGTATATATGTACGTATGTGTATATTATAAATATAAATATATGTTTATACATATCCATCCATAGTAATTCTGCCCGAAGGCAGGTCTTTCACTGCAATTGTAGCATTTTCATGCTATGCTTTGCAGCTTTACTAGGGAATTGTAGGTGTGGTAGCTTCCCGTTGCTTTCCACACAGGTGAAGGATGATGATGATGATGATGGCCATATGATTTCGGGGACCGTTTGGCCCTTAAAGTTTTCCTGACATTTGTCTTACAGGTGAGGAAAAACCCCGATAAAAACCTCACCCCTATAACAACCATCCATTCAATGGTTTTTATTATTCATTTCATACATCTCAATGATGGATAAATCATATTTGAAGAGAAAAATTATACGCTCAGACCGGGGCTCGAAAAAAAAAAAAAACCATCCATTCTCTTTGATCAGTGACCTTATTTCTCCAATTTGTTATACCAATCTTCCTTAGGTCCGCCTGTATGTCATCCATCCATCGTAACCTAGGCCTCCCAACTTTTCTCCTTCCATTCAGCTTAGCGTTTGATATCATCCTGGTGAAATGTGTCTCGTTCATTCTGCAAATATGGCCCAACCATTCGAAACATCCAACTTTAATATATTTTCTTTATATAGGTCATATATTTCCTGGTTAGTTCTTATTCTTCAGGTACCCTTATCCTTAATTGGACCATATATTTTCCTTAAGATCTCTCTCTCCCAGGTGGCAAGTCTTATAGCAGTTCTTTCTGATATGGTCCAGGATTCACTGCCATACACTACAACGGGTTTATTAATTGTTTTATATATTCTTATTTTAATTTTCTTATATATATATATATATATATATATATATATGGTATGATAAGAAAAATAAATGCCTGGACGGGATTCGAACCCGGATCTCTGAGTCTGTACCTCAGCGTGATATCCATTACACTACCAGGCGAATCCAATTCAAACACTTATTTTTCTTATATATGTATTATACTCTCCATTATTACTAGATGTCGCGAGAACACTGTCTTCACTGCCATCTAGTAGCTGACTATATCAAGTAAGCAAATTAAAGAGAATATTTATTTTACTTTATAGCAGTGACGCTTTATCGATGTTATAATTAAATCTTTAACATTGAGCAATGCAGGCTTAATATGGTATGATAAGAAAAATAAATGCCTGGACGGGATTCGAACCCGGATCTCTGAGTCTGTACCTCAGCGTGATATCCATTACACTACCAGGCGAATCCAATTCAAACACTTATTTTTCTTATATATGTATTATACTCTCCATTATTACTAGATGTCGCGAGAACACTGTCTTCACTTGCCATCTAGTAGCTGACTATATCAAGTAAGCAAATTAAAGAGAATATTTATTTTTACTTTATAGCAGTGACGCTTTATCGATGTTATAATTAAATCTTTAAACATTGAGCAATGCAAGCTTAATATGGTATGATAAGAAAATAAATGCCTGGACGGGATTCGAACCCGGATCTCTGAGTCTGTACCTCAGCGTGATATCCATTACACTACCAGGCGAATCCAATTCAAACACTTATTTTTCTTATATATGTATTATACTCTCCATTATTACTAGATGTCGCGAGAACACTGTCTTCACTGCCATCTAGTAGCTGACTATATCAAGTAAGCAAATTAAAGAGAATATTTATTTTACTTTATAGCAGTGACGCTTTATCGATGTTATAATTAAATCTTTAACATTGAGCAATGCAAGCTTAATATGGTATGATAAGAAAAATAAATGCCTGGACGGGATTCGAACCCGGATCTCTGAGTCTGTACCTCAGCGTGATATCCATTACACTACCAGGCGAATCCAATTCAAACACTTATTTTTCTTATATATGTATTATACTCTCCATTATTACTAGATGTCGCGAGAACACTGTCTTCACTGCCATCTAGTAGCTGACTATATCAAGTAAGCAAATTAAAGAGAATATTTATTTTACTTTATAGCAGTGACGCTTTATCGATGTTATAATTAAATCTTTAACATTGAGCAATGCAAGCTTAATATGGTATGATAAGAAAAATAAATGCCTGGACGGGATTCGAACCCGGATCTCTGAGTCTGTACCTCAGCGTGATATCCATTACACTACCAGGCGAATCCAATTCAAACACTTATTTTTCTTATATATGTATTATACTCTCCATTATTACTAGATGTCGCGAGAACACTGTCTTCACTGCCATCTAGTAGCTGACTATATCAAGTAAGCAAATTAAAGAGAATATTTTATTTTACTTTATAGCAGTGACGCTTTATCGATGTTATAATTAAATCTTTAACATTGAGCAATGCAAGCTTAATATGGTATGATAAGAAAAATAAGTGCCTGGACGGGATTCGAACCCGGATCTCTGAGTCTGTACCTCAGCGTGATATCCATTACACTACCAGGCGAATCCAATTCAAACACTTATTTTTCTTATATATGTATTATACTCTCCATTATTACTAGATGTCGCGAGAACACTGTCTTCACTGCCATCTAGTAGCTGACTATATCAAGTAAGCAAATTAAAGAGAATATTTATTTTACTTTATAGCAGTGACGCTTTATCGATGTTATAATTAAATCTTTAACATTGAGCAATGCAAGCTTAATATGGTATGATAAGAAAAATAAATGCCTGGACGGGATTCGAACCCGGATCTCTGAGTCTGTACCTCAGCGTGATATCCATTACACTACCAGGCGAATCCAATTCAAACACTTATTTTTCTTATATATGTATTATACTCTCCATTATTACTAGATGTCGCGAGAACACTGTCTTCACTGCCATCTAGTAGCTGACTATATCAAGTAAGCAAATTAAAGAGAATATTTATTTTACTTTATAGCAGTGACGCTTTATCGATGTTATAATTAAATCTTTAACATTGAGCAATGCAAGCTTAATATGGTATGATAAGAAAATAAATGCCTGGACGGGATTCGAACCCGGATCTCTGAGTCTGTACCTCAGCGTGATATCCATTACACTACCAGGCGAATCCAATTCAAACACTTATTTTTCTTATATATGTATTATACTCTCCATTATTACTAGATGTCGCGAGAACACTGTCTTCACTGCCATCTAGTAGCTGACTATATCAAGTAAGCAAATTAAAGAGAATATTTATTTTACTTTATAGCAGTGACGCTTTATCGATGTTATAATTAAATCTTTAACATTGAGCAATGCAAGCTTAATATGGTATGATAAGAAAAATAAATGCCTGGACGGGATTCGAACCCGGATCTCTGAGTCTGTACCTCAGCGTGATATCCATTACACTACCAGGCGAATCCAATTCAAACACTTATTTTTCTTATATATGTATTATACTCTCCATTATTACTAGATGTCGCGAGAACACTGTCTTCACTGCCATCTAGTAGCTGACTATATCAAGTAAGCAAATTAAAGAGAATATTTATTTTACTTTATAGCAGTGACGCTTTATCGATGTTATAATATATATATATATATATATATCTGGATTATATAATTTTGTTCAGAGATCTTAAACATCGGTACCTGCTGCGAGTTTTCTTTTTTTTTTATTTCAAAATTTAATTCCTGGATACCATGGATCCTAGTTACTTAAAATTCTGTGCTTCTTCATATGTCGACATCTGGTATGGATAAAATTCCGAATCTGACTATTAAACATTTGTCAAATTAAGTTCTTATTTTATTCCTTAACAACTATCAATTTTTATTCACATTTCATTATTATCAACCGACAAAGTCAATACTCTTCAGAAGCCAGGAAAATACCCAATCAAGCCCAGTTAATTTATGTCCTGTATTTGGAAAATTATTGGAAAAATTTATTTTCATTTAACCTCAAAATTGGACAAAAAATATTTCCTTACCACTAATTTGAATTTCGAAATTTACACAGTACTCTACTTTCAACTTATTCCTTGACATTGGTAAGACATTTTACATGACCTGGATCAGTGGATTAATTTACAAATTAATTAGATTCAACTTTTCGACCTCCCGAATTAAATTTATATCATCCTATTTGGGAAAAAATTTATATTCAGAAGAACAGAAACAGAGTTATGAATTTTGATATACTGATGGAGCGTGACCTTGTTTGGAGGTTCTTTGGCCAACCACAGGATGGAGCTGACATCGACATCCAGGTTGTGCAACATAATGCAACATAAATAAAACCAGTCTGGGAAAGCTGACAATAAAACAGAATTGTTTTGAAACATGTTCAAGAACAAATCAACTTTAGTATTGAGGTAAGATGTCCAGACTAAAAATAATATAATTAAAATTAAATTTATATCATCCTACCTTTTAAACAGATGATTTTATGTATCTGTCTATGTCTGTTGTAATGAGAGTTTCACATGGTGCTATATTTTCTCCCCTGTTTTATACACACTTTACGTGTCTGACCTTCCCTCTTATCTAAAAGTCAACATTGCTTCTTATATGAACGATACCTACCATTTTCTTAATCCACTTTTCCCCAATATGTCCACACCTTACAAGATGCCTTAAACCATATCCTTTTTTGGTTCCAGCACTGGAACATTAAAATAAATGTTGCAGAAACTCAAACTATCTTTTCACTAGATCTTCCTCTACACCTAAGTTTCACAGCATTTTGGAACTCAAAGATTGGATTGCACAACCAAAGTCTAAAACATGACTTCAGTTTTCCAATTTTTAAAATGTTTAATATCTCCATAAAAACTGAAAGTCTATGGCTGTTAATTGCAAAAACAAATTTCTGAATCATGACCATTGTTTCATGATAATTTATGTGGATTTTCAATTATTTTTACAGTTTTTATCAAAACAATACAAAATTGGAAAATCGGGGTCTTGGTAGACTTCGGTTGTACAATCCCATTTTGAGTCTGTAGTTAAATACCTTAGTCTCCATATAAATGAAAAGCTCGTATTCAAAGTTCACGTTCGGAACCTTTTGAACTAGGCAAATAGTGCCATAACTAACTCATTGGCACTATCGAACCCGTAGGATCATGGCCGCGCGAACATAAGCCCTCCATTCATCCCTATCCTGAGCCAAAGTTTTCTAATCATTCCCTGTATAATTTGAAAATGGGGATATTATGGAGATTCCAGGAGTGTATTAAGTACTATATATGGAAAAGTGGTCTCCGCGGTGGACTAGCGGTTATGCGCCTTGCCTCTGGTTTCGAGGGTCGCGGGTTCAAACCCGGCCGGGTGGATGGATTTTTTAGGACTTTAAGCCGTGGGTCTCGAATCTGAAGATTTTCAGGCTCGTAAAAGACCCTTAAGCCTGAATAAAAAGGCCTTTAAACAAAAATTAACGACCTGAATATCCTAGTAAAACGTTTCCCGTTAGATGTTTCATCGAATCGGTATGTTGACAGCATGTCATTCGTGACATCTATGGGTACATTAGGTAATTAAATTAACTTGGTCTAGTAGCGCCTAACAAAGGAGAGGCTATGCTATGTCATTATAGATAGATATGGAAAAGTTACTTTAAACAGCTATAAATGTAGCCTACCTGCAGTATAAGTTTAAGCTATGTTAATGACATGACCTGATATTTTGAAAAGCATTATTAAGTAAGTATTATAGGGTTGCCATATGCTACGTATTTCGCGGAATGTCCGCGATTTTACTCTAAATGAAAATGTCCGGGCCGAAAAGACAAAATTACGCGATTTTTACTAGATTTGAAATCAACTTACGATTATTTAAAATGTCCGCCAAGGAAGCAACAATACCTCTATGGTGTCGAAAATATAAATAGCCAAGGAGAACATAATATCTTTCGAGATATCGATAGAGACTATTCATCTCTGGTAGAAAACCACAAAAATATAGAAATGCATTTGCGTTTCGTTCTATGTTTTTACTTGTAGATGGTGGTATGTCATCGTGGATTGTACTTCCGATCTTTTTGTATTAAATATTTATTATTTAAGAGAGGGGCATAATAATGTCTCTCAAACATAAGGTGAACCCATTCAGGGAGAAATATAGCCTACTGAACAGTTTTCTAGCATTAAGAGAAGAATAACTGAGCACGAAGCTTTCTGCAAACTTTGCAGGTAAGTAGCATTTCATTTGTATAGGACGAATTTTAACTTTTGAAGTGCATAAAATTCTTGCTTTCATAGGAAAATTATACTATCATGTAGTTTTTTTGTGGTTGCATGATAACACTACTTGTAAATTAAATGAGAGTATTTTGTGGGGATCAAAGGGTGGAAGTTTCAAGAATTTGCTGTCTCATTAGAAATGGGTTGCCTTCATTCATAAATGTATTTCTAGTGAGCAGTATTCAGAGTTCTTAAAAATTGTGGAATATTATTTCTCTATTACTGGACATAACGCCAATGTAGAGACTTATGACTGCTCAGTGGACAGAAGAAAGGAATATATTAAGTGTAAAATCAGTTAATGCAATGCTGCAAATACAATATAATATGAAAAATGTAAGTTGCTCTGAATTCTATAAATTGATTAACAACCAGATCAACTTCCTTTAATCCGTTCAAGGTTCTGAAAAGTATGATTGGTATAAAAAAATAATTACATTATGATGCCGAAACTAATGTACTCAAAACAGTTAATGCAAATTCTAATTTTTGCTAATAAACGATTCCTTAATGGAAATGCAAAGCATGTTTATATTAATCCAGAGTTCCTTAATGTTCAAATTTCCAATTCCTTCGATTCATTATGCGAAAGATTTGTTTTGTCCTCATTTTCGATTCTCAGATTATGGCAACCCTAAGTAAGTACCTACTACTAAATTGTGGATTGGGTGTCTCCGGGCAGCGGAGATTTTTCTTCGCTCATGACTATTTCATCTACTTAATTCTCGTAAAATGAGTGTCAAAAACGTTCCTGGGGGTGTGACTACCCACACTGTCTCCTCGCGCTATTGGTTGAGAATTGTGGATCCTTATCTATGCCCTCTGTGGTCTATTAATGGGGTAGGTTTAAGATATGCTGTATTTATTTAAATATTTCGAGACTGCTGTATATTGATTAGTGTTTAATATGTATGCAAGCGATGCAAGTCCTTGTAGAAGTATAAAAGAAGGAAGTGTCCAATGAGACAAGGACGAAGACTGTATGGCATCAGGTCTCACGTGTGTGCGTTATTACTGAATAAACAAAGAACTGAGGAATGTTGCTACTTGGGTTTTCATCCTGCGTCTCGTCAGTCTGTGCCATGCTAATGTGTGAGGGAGGATTGTCTATTGTTATCATAACGTGACTTCCTCCCCTTGTCCTCTCCGTGATGTGAAATCACTTCTTTATACCCAATTACTTTCATAGACGTCCCGTGTAGGTCTTCCAATGTCAACTCTAATTTTAATCCAACAGAGAATCCCATTTCGTAACTATGAATTTGTGAACTTGAGTTTTTTCTTATAATAAATAATAGATTTAAAAAACTAAAACAACACGCTTTATTAAAAAACCGAACTAAAAAAATTAAAAATAATTTTAATTTCCAACACGCTTGGGATAAATAATTTTACCATCAAAAGCGTGGGGTGCTCTTTATCAATTAATATATTTCATAATAAACAGATATTGATAAAAGTAAAGTCTCTAAGAAGAAATTGTAAAAATCATAAAAAGCGCCCCGCGCTTTTGATGGTAAAATTATTTATCCCAAGCGTATTGGAAATTAAAATTATTTTTCATTTTTTTAGTTCGGTTTTCTAATAAAGCGTGTTGTTTTAGTTTTTTAAAACTATTTTTTAGTTTTAATATTTTACAGAATAAGATAAAAATGTAAATTCCTTTAAATTCGATATTATTGTAGTATGAGCTAAAAGTAATACTCTTCTAAAAAAACCTCCCAGCCGGATTTGAACCAGCGACCTATAGATTACTGAAATTATATACCACTAGAGTTCACCCCTTTACCAACTGAGCTCTTACAACGATTTACTAAAAAGTCGACAAGTCCGCAACCTATTATACCAGTTTTAATTTTTTTGACGATTCTCGCCAGGATTTTAGAAACAAAATATGAAAATATTGTATTGTCACGGGTCCTTTACAAGTATACAAAGTTTCAAGTCGATCCAATGTTTCTAAGTGGGTGAAAATCGTGTTCAAAGATTCCGTTACATAGATATAAAGACACAATTTTTTTGATTATCTGACGATTCTGGCCAGGATTTTAGAAACAAATATGAAAATATTGCATTGTCACGGGTCCTTTACAAGTATACAACATTTCAAGTCGATCCAATGTTTCTAAGTGGGTGAAAATCGTGTTCAAAAATTCCGTTACATAGATATAAAGACACTTTTTTTTTATTTTCTGATGATTCTGGCCAGGATTTTAGAAACAAAATATGAAATTATTGTATTGTCACGGGTCTTTTACAAGTATACACAGTTTCAAGTCGATCCAATGATTTTATGTGGTGAAAATCGCGTTGAAATATTCCGTTACATAGATAGATACAGGTCAAGCTAATATAAAGCGTGTAAAAACGATCAATTTGATGTAATTTATCATATAATGTGTGTTTATAGGTTTTAATTAGTTTTTGGACATGGATTTCTTCTTATAAAATAGTCGACTTTATGTTCTGTATCATTCTTCTCTACGACTCTCTTTTGTTCTTTAAACGTGGATCTTGTTCCGTCCATTCAATTGTTTTGCATCATATTTTATTTGATTTTATTACATCTCCAAGATTTGGAGCACTGTTTTACAATAGTATATTACGATGCGAGGTTGGGAAGTGGTTTTTACAGAATCGAGGAAAAATGTTTTAAAACTGAGTGATAGCGAGGTTTTTAATTTCAGAGATTCTGTGAAACACTTCACAAACGTGCGTTGTACATTATTTTTTGCGCGATGGTGTTATGAAAATAATAAATAATAGTAAAATAATAACATATTTTTTTGGAAATATTTGCGTTTATTATAAACAATTGACTAACGTTAACAGTGTGGGCAATGTTTATTAGTTCAAACAACAGGAGGCCTTGGGAACAATTATTGATAACATGGCTGCAAATACGTATTTATTGTTTTATATTGTTTCAAATAAAGTTCAGTTCATTTAAAATGCAGTGATTTGTTTCGTATAATGTAGGCCTATATCAACACTACCTTTTGGATATTTTCTGTATATACATTGTACATAGTATACATAGAGGGCAGTGGTTTTACTTCCTGCACGTGGGTGTAAATGTAATATTACAGTATGGTTATTAAGGTTGGCAATCCCGAAATGTAGGAAGTTGAACTTTCAATAATGGTCGTCATTGCTAGTAATTGCGACAAAACGCGCTATCGCGCAAAAATGTATGTTTGGGGCTGTAGTTAAAATATAAAATCAAATTGAAGATATACATAGTAACAGACAAAACCCTTCCAAGCTTCACTTTCCGGAATAGTCATAACTTTGATAAAATTTGCATCTTTCATCAATTGCCGAATTTGACGACCATCAAATATTCCGCCATTTAACTTTTACATACTGAGCTTAGGAAATGTTCTACAAATGTATTTGAAACATTTTCCTTCCTTGTTCAAAGCTTTGACGAATTGTTTTATCATATCCAGATGCACGTCGTGAGTAGGGCCTACTTTAATTTTGTCAAATAACTGAGATCACGGCCGATGTGCGGAGTGAGGGGTGTGAGAGTGGGGATCACGTGTTGTTTGTATATGCGAAATAAATGAGCAGAAATCAAATCATGACTGAGACGAATATGATACGGCCCTAATAGTGATTAAGGAATATAAGAAATGAATAAATAATGAAGGCATAGAATGTAGTTAAAAATAAATTAAGTTTCATGTTGGTAAATAGTTCTCACAAGAAGCGGTTGAAACCCTAAGTAAAAGAGGTCATAAACATGTAACTCCTCAAATTAGACCTGAAATGTTTAAGTAGGGTCTAGCTTCAAAACTCACGTTTGGGAGAAATGTCAAACTCCAAATTTACAATCGCGAAAAGCCCAAGCTGGCAAACACGGTCCCTAGCCGTGAGAATAAAATCAAAGGTAGGTGGTGGTTTAAATAAAATAGTTACGCCCTTGGAGGACATGTGATTGAATATTCTAACCAATCAAAATCAGAGTTAGGGTATAGACCATATATGGGAATAATTGGTCCTGACTTCGATACGGAACTCATGAGGACAAAATTTAATACACGGACACTTATACTCGACACTTAGAAGGAAGAAGATCTTGAATGTATAGTAAAAAAATATCTTGTAACAACGATTATGGATTTAGGGAAAATCTCCCGAACTCATAAGTCATTTGCTAGTCCTCATTAGCGAAATATCGAAGGCCAGGGACAGAAAAGTTTTATTTTTACTGTGGAACGTTCATTTAAATTGGCAGAGATTAATTAAATAAAATAATTCAAACAATTAGTGATTGTCTGTTCCCACGCAATTCTCCTTCCGAACCCTATATAGATAGGAGTCTCAGCGCTCACCCTGAAACAGGAACCGACTAGCTACCGAGGAAGGGCAAGTAAAATCTAAAATAAAACAAAGTAAAACCTAAGCGACTATTTAACAGCCTCGTAAAAATACCGCCCCACGTTTAAATTTACAGAGGGAGCGAGAGGCATTGTGAGACGAATATGATACGGCCCTAATAGTGATTAAGGAATATAAGAAATGAATAAATAATGAAGGAATAGAATGTAGTTAAAAATAAATTAAGTTTCATGTTGGTAAATAGTTCTCACAAGAAGCGGTTGAAACCCTAAGTAAAAGAGGTCATAAACATGTAACTCCTCAAATTAGACCTGAAATGTTTAAGTTGGGTCTAGCTTCAAAACTCACGTTTGGGAGAAATGTCAAACTCCAAATTTACAATCGCGAAAAGTCCAAGCTGGCAAACACGGTCCCTAGCCGTGAGAATAAAATCAAAGGTAGGTGGTGGTTTAAATAAAATAGTTACGCCCTTGGAGGACATGTGATTGAATATTCTAACCAATCAAAATCAGAGTTAGGGTATAGACCATATATGGGAATAATTGGTCCTGACTTCGATACGGAACTCATGAGAACAAAATTTAATACACGGACACTTATACTCGACACTTAGAAGGAAGAAGATCTTGAATGTATAGTAAAAAAATATCTTGTAACAACGATTATGGACTTAGGGAAAATCTCCCGAACTCATAAGTCATTTGCTAGTCCTCATTAGCGAAATATCGAAGGCCAGGGACAGAAAAGTTTTATTTTTACTGTGGAACGTTCATTTAAATTGGCAGAGATTAATTAAATAAAACAATTCAAACAATTAGTGATTGTCTGTTCCCACGCAATTCTCCTTCCGAACCCGTTATACATATATATAAAAAACTTACTGCCCCAAAGTGTCGCCCAACGAAAGGGTCCTTTTACTGTGACAAAGTTTTTTTCAACGTGAGTGCATTCGAAATAAGAGTGACTTACGAAAGTTGTGGACTGAACATCATGATCCAGCAACAGTGTGGAAGACAACATTCAAACCACGAGATGGAAGGTGCAGCTAGGAGTGGACAACAATCCAGGAGCAGATCAACCTAGATAACCGATGGCGGATCTCTACAAACCTGACGTAAGACAAACAAAGAAGATATACCAAGGTAAAGTGACAGATTTGTTTAAAAAAATAATAGAACATGAAAGTTGTCAAAAGAGGATAAAGAACTTAATGTGGAAAATCAACGAATTAAACGAAAGTGTTAGAGTGCTGAATCACACAAAAATATTTTTTGTGAATAGAAAATAAATATTAATATTAATAAATTGTAGAATTAAATAAATAATGGAGGGAAATAATATAAATTTAAATGGTGGAGGAAGTTTGTTAGAGGGTCAAAACAAAGAATCAAATAAAATAAATATGACCCAAATTAACCATGAAGATTCCTTGATGTTTTTGCATGATATTAAGAATATGCTAGATTCATTGGGAGAAAAAATGAAACAATGTCATAAAGAAATTATTGAAGAAATGAAACAAGGTCATAAAGAAATTATTGAAGAAATGAAACAAATTCATAAAGAAATGAGGGAAGACCTGAGCAATTTTAGATTAGAAATAAAACAAACTGGGAGATTCTGTAAAATCAGAAAATTCAGGGGGCAGGAGAAAAATTGACCACTAGTTTTAGCAGGAAAGGGTGAGATAGGTAGAAATAATGATGATGAAAGGGAGACAGGATATGAAACTCCCCAAGAAAATAGATGTAAAAGTAACAATGATATTTGTATGGTAGTTACTACAACAGGTGAAAGTGCTGTAGATCAAACTCAAAGGGACTCAGATAGGGAAATGACACTTCAGAATGAGGGAAAAAAATGCGAGCCAACTATTATAGATGTAGACAAAATACCTCAAACCAATGATGATGAAGTACATGGAAATATATTTAAATGCAATAATGAAATGCATGTTATTAATGATGTTAAATTAAATCAAAATGGAACAACTGACCTGATGATTTCGGTACAGCCAAACATCCGCTCAGTATTCCAATTTGAAAATTTGGATATGCAAAGTAGATGCATGGGAAAGATACGAACAAAATATGGAAAAAAAAACAAGAAAAAGCTAGGACGTAAAGAAAATATGCATAAGTCATACCGCGTAATAAAGAAGCGCCAAATAAATAGGAGGAAATGGTCGAAAAACAGTCAATACGTTAGATTCAAAAGTAACATAATGAAGTACTGTACTAAATTAATGCATGATGAGAGAGAATTTTACCTAGAAAAATATCGTGCTGAAATATTTGATCCCGGGCGCGAAATTATCGCAAAGTGGTGGAATGCAAATTTCAGTCTATCCTGTTAGAATGGATGTAATATCAGTTAGACATTAACATGCACCTGCATTGTATGCACAACAATTAAATAAATGTGTAATTAGAAAATAAGATTATATATGGGAATATTAGTATGATAAATGTGAGAAGTGTTGGTCGTACATATATCAGATTAGTTATTAGGAACAATTAATGAGAAATAGTTTAAAAGGGTCTTATATTTGTACTTGCTAGAAAACATAATGAGACTAGATAAATGTTGACGAAAACAGGGGAAGAAAATTTAATTTACAGAGGGAGCGAGAGGCACCACCCCGCTTTAGAAAAAAAATAATAATTAGCATGTATATTTGCCTTAATCTAAAGCGTGAACAAGAACAGAGACGATGATAATAATAAATAAATTGTGAAAATTACAAAGAAATGAAGAGCTGATCGTAGTGGGAATATTTAAGAAAATGTTGAACCCAGTCTAGAATAGAGATAAAAATCAGTTCACTAAACTTAAAATGTTGTAAAAGATGAAAGAGTGCGAGTGAGACGGAAATAGGCACACCCTTCACAGGTACAAAATTAATTTGTCGAAAACAATGTACTTACACAAATACGATGTGAAATGAATAAATAATTGTTTAAACAAAACTCTTAAAAAAATACAAAAAACCATTGTAACTTTATTATCAACTTCATAATGATTCAAATGTTCTTAAAAAATTCTAATATTATTCTTAAGGAGTAAAATGGAAGCGTTATGAGCATACGAAAATTTAAGAAAGAGGTTAAGGCATCGTCCTTTTAACAGTTTATGATTGGTGACAGATAAAAATATAGCGTAGACAAAGTGAAAGAATGAATAAATACAGGATCAAAGCCCGAAGGAGGCGTTTATATTATGTCCTTTTAAATGATAAACGTTCGCTCATATGATAGCGAGAATTGTTATGGGTAGATAGAGCGACATGATTTTGATTCGACCGGAGTTGTCGAGTTGTTTTACTAATGAAATGTAAATTGTCGTCAAAAACGAAATTGACGAATGTGAGCTACGATGATATAAAATTCTGTATACAGCGACGTTTCTGCGCGTATGAAATGTGATATTATGTTACCGACAAGTAAATAAATAAGGATAATTTCCACCTTAATCGATTGAATAAAAATAATATGCGAATGATGAATAAAGGAGTTCTATAAAGAATAAATAGATTATCAAGGTATTGTGAAGATCAGTCAGTGAACATGCTGAGAATAAATTTTCAATGACCACAGCTAAAGGGAGCGCCTATTTAAAAAAAAAAAAAAAATAAAATAAAAAAAAAAAGAGATAGATTTACAAATGAATTATTATGATGAATCGTGAAATGTTTCTGAAAACTGAGATCGCGATATATAAACATATATGATTATTATTGAACACCAATATGCTTATTTATAAAGGGTGATCATCGAAAATTACATAGGAAACTAATTAGTAAATTTACCATTTGATTAAAAGAGGGCAAATATGTTTACGGCAACATTAAGATCTATGTCTCATTAAAGAAATAAATGACCCAAATAGAATAGATTAGTAGCTAATTGGAATAAAAAGAATGTTAGTTTATAATAAGTGAGTTCCAGTGAATATGTAAAGTGTGAACCATGGAAAGTGCGAACGATATAAAGGGATGATATAAATAAAAAAATGTGCATGGCATTGCAATAATAAACTGAGTGATATATGGAAAACGTATTATGCTAAATTACCGAGCGTGTGAGAAATAAAAGTGACGTAATCAAAACAGAAACAAACGTATAATAAAGTGAGTGAAAAAAAAAAGCGAGAAGATGTATGGGATATGATAAACTAACCATAGGGTTAAAATAAGAAAAAACAATTGTTGATCAAAAAAAAAAAATAAGTAAGGATTGAACCACCGATCGCAAATTGAGTTTAAATGTACATGTTTTCTTTGTTGTTGTCGTTGTTGATCTAGTGGTAATATGCAGAAAACTGTAAGTAAACCAGGGTGATATATGTTCAATAATATAATCTATTTTGTGTTTCTAAAAACATTTCCATATATGGCACTTGTAGGAAAAGTAATAATGTAATACATTTTGGTTTGATGTAATTAGCATATTTAATTACTTCTCTTCTAAGGGGAGCTGTGTTAAAAAAAAAAAAAAAGATATTTTTAACTTTACGATAGTATTTTTTTTTTGTTTTAACAAGAGGCATTGTGAGACGAATATGATACGGCCCTAATAGTGATTAATGAATATAAGAAATGAATAAATAATGAAGGAATAGAATATAGTTAAAAATAAATTAAGTTTCATGTTGGTAAATAGTTCTCACAAGAAGCGGTTGAAACCCTAAGTAAAAGAGGTCATAACATGTAACTCCTCAAATTAGACCTGAAATGTTTAAGCTGGGTCTAGCTTCAAAACTCACGTTTGGGAGAAATGTCAAACTCCAAATTTACAATCGCGAAAAGCCCAAGCTGGCAAACACGGTCCCTAGCCGTGAGAATAAAATCAAAAGGTAGGTGGTGGTTTAAATAAAATAGTTACGCCCTTGGAGGACATGTGATTAAATATTCTAACCAATCAAAATGAGAGTTAGGGTAAAGACCATATATGGGAATAATTGGTCCTGACTTCGATACGGAACTCATGAGGACAAAATTTAATACACTGGACACTTATACTCGACACTTAGAAGGAAGAAGATCTTGAATGTATAGTAAAAAAAATATCTTGTAACAACGATTATGGACTTAGGGAAAATCTCCCGAACTCATAAGTCATTTGCTAGTCCTCATTAGCGAAATATCGAAGGCCAGGGACAGAAAAGTTTTATTTTTACTGTGGAACGTTCATTTAAATTGGCAGAGATTAATTAAATACAATAATTCAAACAATTAGTGATTGTCTGTTCCCACGCAATTCTCCTTCCGAACCCTATATAGATAGGAGTCTCAGCGCTCACCCTGAAACAGGAACCGACTAGCTACCGAGGAAGGGCAAGTAAAATCTAAAATAAAACAAAGTAAAACCTAAGCGACTATTTAACAGCCTCGTAAAAATACCGCCTCATGACTGGAAACATAAATGTTATTAGTAACAAGCCGTTTACTGTTTAAGATATAAGATATGCAAAAACCATAAAAACTAGAACACATTCAGCACTTTCATGGATATGTTCGTAAACTGTGCACTTGAAAACATAGAAATTCGCTGAGATATCCAGGGCAACAATTTTTTTTTGTAGAGCTGTGTTATCATAAGTAATGCTACGAGTGATTTCCAAATTATCGATAAATTCACGACTCACGAAGTGAGGAGTGAATTTATCTAGAGAATTTGGAAATCTAGAGTGGCATTTGTTAGGACTATGTAACGAATAAAATTAAGCTGTTTACTCACAAATCATTATTTAACTATAGTTATTTTAAAATATTTATATATTTAATTTAAACAGCGATGTTTGAAAACAAATGAGAAGCGATAGGTACGCTTCATCTGCTTCTTTTGTTTATCACTGCAATCAGATCATACTATTTATTGCCAAAGGAACGCAATATTGTAAGTATGCTCTCTAGTGGAGAAAAAATGAAACACATCAAACTGTATATTAATTAATTTCTGATGTCGTATAATGTAAATATGACAATTATATTTTTCTGGATTGTTACCTGGGAAAAAATACATTTAAGAAAGTGCAAACAGTGGTTTCTTTTTTTGGTGGTATAATCAATTGCTAGAAATGTTTTTATATTAACTCCCGCATGCGGCATGTGTTGACATTCATGCACTATATACACAATCTGGTAGCCGTATTTCTCACAGGCTCAGTCACTGCAAAATAATGTTCAGACCTGGTCAGAATATTAAAAAGGAGGAGCCTTCTTTAATATGGTAATTATAACACTGATAAATATTTCGTGAAACACGACTCTGATTGGTTGTAAAACAGAAATCGTTGAAACGTGATTGGCCATTGAGTCCCATTTGGGGCATGAGTTAAATAGTCAATTTGTTTTATTTGTAACTTCACTGCTTATAAAATATGGAATAATTTAAGTAACCGCCACTGAATGAATGACTGGGTTTATCGAAAATTCCTTTTATGGTTAAGCTTTTCTGTTGTAACAGGTTTTGAGTACTAACGTAACAATAAAGGAAAGCGACTGACTTTGAAATCCATCTTTAGCTAGTGGACAATCTGATGTTACTGACCATGATGCAACGCGTGCCTACACATAAATTGACTGGATTCAGAGTCAGGAATTCTCGTGTTTTCCAAACTGTGGTATGCATATCTAAGTCAGAGAGACTACAATGCGATTAAACGAAAATAAATAAAAACTTTAATATTTGTCTTTCTACAAACAAAATAGCCTAACTGCAAATTTGAGTTACAATATATCTACTTTCCATTTTCGTTGTTAACGATACAAATCAAATCTCTATTGCATTAAATAAATAATTTCATATTTTTTCTTTGTTAATTTATACAAATAAAATCCCTGCTACATTAAATAACTAACTCAATGGCACTATCGAACCCGTAGGTTCATGGCCGCGCGGACATAAGCTCTCCTTGCATCCCTATCCTGAGCAAATGTTTTCCAATCTTTCCCTGTATAATCTACTTCCCTCAAATCATAGTTAATGTTATTCTCCCACATCATTCTTGGTCTACCAAATGGGTTTTTTCCCTCTAGTTTTCCTACAAGAAGCTTCTATGCACGTCTTTCATTCCTCTTTCGTGCCACATGCCCTGCCTACCGCAGTCTACGATAATTAACTGTTCTTATTATATCTGGCTTCCTATAAAGACCATGTAGTTCACTGTTATGAAGTTATCTCCATTCATCTGTCTGTTCATCTCTCTTTGGTCCAAAAATGTTCCTAAGAACTTTATTCTCAAATACTCGTAATCTGCTTTCCTCCCTTAAAGTAAGAGTCCATGTTTCGCATCCGTATAATATAACTGGCAGAATAATCTTCTTCTTCAAGGTATGGGCCTGTTGGCCCGTTCCGCTCCCCGGTGCACTATATGCTGCATGTGCAGGTCGTCTTTCCAATGACGTTTTGGTCTTCCTACATTTCTTCGGTCTAGAGGCCTATAATGAAGCAGCATCTTTGATAAACGATTATTTGGCATTCTTTGTATATGTTCAAATCAATTACGTTTATTTCTGTGAATTCTCTCGTTTATGTTATAGGCCTATATTTGTAATTCATCTGTGATATCTGGACTTCTCTTTTGATCTCTTAGAGATACACCTGCAATTGACCTGAGAAATCTCATTTCTATTGCCTCAATTATATTTTTTATCAGAGATCGACTGGCAGAATAATAATTTTATATATTTTCAGTTTAACGTTTCTTTGAATATGCTACATTAAATAGATAAATAAATTGACCATTAAAAATTCTATATATTGAGTATGATCATTCATAGGATAAATGTTAAATGAAACCGCTCAAATAGTTCAACAACATACTCAGGTTTATATATTTTAAAAATAGTCCAATTTAACTGCCAATCAGAGTATTAAGGAATTTGCTTCAACATTATTTTTTGACATATTATAACTGTGTTATACAGAATAGTTATATAATTTAGAAAATTTTTAAAGTGGCAGATAGCATAATTTTATACAGAGCCTATCAATAGTAAAGTAAGTAAAAGTAAAGTGTTCCCACTACCTTGGGGGAGTAGGATGTTAAGGCTCCCACTTTTTCTAGACAATCGGCACTTGATGCCAGCCGGGTTGTCAGTCCTGCGTGACGGCCGCCTTTACCCCCCGCATCTGGTATTCATTTTAGTTAGAGGCTGAGTCGACCCCAGGGCCAGTGCCACCAGAAGGTTTGGGCCAGTTTAAAAATCCTGACCCCACCGGGACTTGAACTCTCGACCTTCCGGTTTGTAGCGCACTGCCTTAACCACTACGCTACGGCGTGCCCCCACAGAGTTTAACAATATTTTTTTTAATTTAAAATTTCAGCAATGGTAATTTAATTTCTGTTTTTAAAAAAGAAAATGCATTTATAATAGCATAGTATTACGATCAATTTATAATTTGCAAAAAATTGGTGCCAAATTTAATATGGAAATATCAATTAACAAAACTAAAATTATGGCATTTCATGGGAAGGACCCCATACAAAGTAAAATCTGTCTCCAGAATAATATTTTAGAGAGATCTAATCAATTTAAATATCTTGGATATTATCTCTCTATCTCTGAAAAAATTACTAGATATAATGAAAATTTGGGAATTATTAATCAAGTTATGAAACCATCCCTTGTACAAAAAAAAAAACACCAGATTACGTTTATATAACACTTTGGCTAGACCAGTGTTGACCTATGGTTGTGAAGCATGGACACTAAAAAGACAACATGAAAGCAGAATAACGGCTTGTGAAATGAGATTCATGCGCAGAACAGCGGGTTACACCAGATGGGATCGGAAAAGGAATACCGATATCTTAAAGGAATTGAAGACTACGCCAATTTTGGAATATATTAAACAGTACCAACTAAATTGGAAACACCATCTTGAAAGAATGAGTTCAAATCGGATACCCAAAGCTGTTTATAATTATATACCAAGAGGACGAAGATCTCTGGAGGGAAAATTTTCTATAGGATCGTAACAGGCCTTGGCCTAATACTTGGAAGGAAGAAGAAGAAGAATTACGAAATATATTGTTCTTTTTGATAAAAATAAAGCGACGGTAGGCATTGAAAACCACATAACTCCAGTAGCCAGCAAAGAAATATGTGATGCATAACCTGTTGAGAACACGGACTACAAATTTATCAATAACTTGACTTGTATTCTGTAGTAAAATATGTGGGAACTATTGCTGTATCAATTTTCATATTTATTTAAAACGGTTATTTGTTTCTCCTGTAAAATTTACCAAAATGGAGTTATGAGGTTTTCATTGCCCACTATCGATATACCAATTATTACACACATTATATTGAATAATAGTAAGGATTTATTCTTCTTCTTCGGCTTTCCCCCACTTATAGGGTTGCCGTCTTCAGTTTCCATTTATCTCTATCATTCCAATCTCCCTCTTCCAAATTCCGATCATCCATTATAGTTCTGACGTAGGTTTTCCATTTCCATCTTGGTCTGCCACGTTCATTTCTTCCAGGGGGTGACCATTGGTATATATTTTTTGGCCATCTTTCATTTTCCATTCTTTGTACATGGCCATACCATTTAAGTGTTTGATTTTCAATCCTCTTAACAACAGATGTGGTGACATTCATTTCTCTCCAAAGGAATTCATTTCTTATTTTATCCTGTCTTGTTTTTCGGAGGCTTCTTCTAAAATAATCAAATTCAACTGTTCTAATTTTGTTCTTTTGTAATTCCGTCAAAGACCAAGTTTCACTTCCATATGACAAAATATTCTGTATTATGCTCTTATAAATTTTCATTTTAGTTTCCTTTGTAATATTTTTATTCCAAATTATTCCATGTAATTTAATGTCTTAGTTGCATTTTTTGCCATTGCAATTTTAGTCTGTACATCTCTCTCACAGGTGCCAAAACTTGTAATTATTGACCCAAGATATTAAAAAAATTATTTAATTATATAATACTGTAAATGGACATCAATAAAATAAAATATCTGGTCGTATACATATTCATTATACGTTTAAAGGTAATGATCACTTAATAACAAATGAGGGAAATTTTGAAGAAGCGGCCGAATTCAAATTCCTAAAACGATAATTACAAGCAGGATTGAAGTGCACAAAGAAATTAAGCATAGGCTCAATTCTGGAAATGCGTGCTTCTATGCATTGCAGGGACTTCTGCCATCCCAACTTCTTTAAAAAAAACGTTAAACTGAAAGTATATAAAACTGTTATTTTCCTAGTTATATGGATAAAAAACATGGACTATTAGTTTAAGGGAGGAGAAAAGATTACAAGTGTTTGAGAATAAAGTTCTTAGGAAAATGTTTGGACCGAAGAAATATGAACAGACAGGCGAATGGAGAAGACTAAAGAACTACACGATCTTTATGGAAAGCCAGACGTAATAAGATGAGTTAAGTCTCGTAGACTGCGATGCGCAGGACATGTGGCACGAATGGGAATGAAAGAAGGGCATGGAAACTGTAAGAAAGCAAAAGAGAAAATGCCCAATATATGGACCAAATATAATTTGGGAGAATACACGAATGGGAATGAATGAAGGGCATGGGAACTGTTTAAGAAAGCCAAAGAGAAAATGCCCAATATATGGGCTAAGAATAATTTGGGAGAATACACTTATCATGATTTGAGGGAGTAAATTACTTAGAGAATGATTAGAATACGTAGGTTCTGGATTAGGATGTATGGAGAGCTTAAATCCACGCGGCCATGAATATATGGGTTCTGTAGCTCTAGTGAGTTAATTAGTTATCATTTATTAAGTGGATGAAGCTTACATTTTTAAAAAATCAGATTAGATTAAACTCTACATTTTCAAAATTTCTCAACGTACTTTATGCGCGGTCATACCGTTGATCCGATTGTGATGGGGCAAAATGTTCAGGAGATTCCCGGGATGAACACAGGCTATAAGAGAGTTGTGATACTCAATTCCTACACCCTTAAAAATCGCCCTTTGTAGTGGAAAACGTGAAAAAAGTAGCTCTTTGGACGCTTAAATGGCTTACGCTGCCTAAACCATAACAAATACACAAAGTTAATGACCACAGAATTGAATAATTCAAAAAGCTCTACAAAAAAGTCCCCGACAGCATATGTTTATCTCTTACGGATAACTCACAATAACCATTTTTGTCTTTCATTGATGCCAAGAAGATCGAGACAAGTATGTAGATTCCTGTGCAAGCATAGCAGTACATTGGCGGGTATTCTTTTACGGATAACTCACAATAACACATTTTGTCTTTTAGCTCATTTATGCCAAGAAGGTCGAAATAAGTAGATTCCTGGGCAACACCGGGTAATCAGCACGGGGAATCTTAAAATAATTACGATATACATTTATAATTATTTTTCATTCTACTTATTCAACTAATTATAAGAAGTAGTCTACATTAATTTTCGCCTTTCAGCTTATTTACGCTAAGAAGATCGGGATGAGTAGATTCCCGAATAAGGCCGGGTAAACAGCACGGGGTATCTAAAAATAATTACGATATAAATATTTCCCTTCACTTATTTAACTAAACATAAAACACATTAATTTTCGTATTTCAGCTCATTTATGTCAAGAAGATCGGGATAAGTAGATTCCCGGGCAACGACGGGTAATCAGCACGGGGTATCTAAAAATATAAATTTATAATTATTTTTCCTTTTACTTATTCAACTAAACATAAAAGCAAATTAATTCTCATTTATTTAGGCGTAGCAGCGCACGCCGGGTATTAGCTAGTATTTTATAAAAAAAACAAAGACAAACAATTGTTCACATTTTAAAATACAATAGGAAATAACATTAAGAGGATTGTTTGATAATCAAGACATTTTGTTTGTACATTCTTACCTCTTGTGGTTGCTTTTGTCGAGCATATGTTTCAAGGCTTCTGATCCTCATCGTCAGCGCTGATGATGGGGCTCATAAGTCTTGAAACATATGTTCGACAAAAACAACCATAAGAGGTAAGAATGTGCAGACAAAATGTCTTAATTAATTGTTCACATGATCATCTAGGAACATTTTCGTTAGCTCATGACAAGGAAAGGGTATTAAAAATGTTGTAGGGCATACTAACCATATTATGTTAATTTATTTTAAAATGTAAGTTTCGATGTATTAATTCAACTGCTTCATATTGTAAGATATCCATCCATCCATAGTAATTCTGCCCGAAGGCAGGTCCTTCACTGCAATCATAGCACTTTCATGCTATGCTTGCAGCTTTACTAGGGAATTGTGTAGGTGTGGTAGCTTCCCGTTGCTTTCCACACCGGTGAAGGATGATGATGATAATGATAATGGTAAGGATGATAATGATAAGGGTGATGGCCATATGATTTCGGGGACCGTTTGGGCCTTAACGTTTTCCTGACATTTGTCTTACAGGTGAGGAAAAACCCCGATAAAAACCTCACCCAGAAAAACTGCCCCGACCGGTGATCGAACCCGGGTCCGCTGCGTGACAAGGCAGCACGCTACCTCGAGACCACAGCGGTGGACGTTGTAAGATATAGAGTGCTTATATAAAGTTTAATACAAACATTATCTAATCTAAAACAAGAAAGCTTTCAACCCAAAACTTCTCAATTATAAGTGTGTTAGGTGGATATAATTTTGTAAGACCTGCAGAACCAGTTTTTATACTAAACCTATCAGATATCACAATCCGCCACTGATTAATCGTTTCTTTTTCTATGCGAAATAATAAACCCAAAGTTAAATGGAAATATTTCAAACTCACGTTTTCTTTTATAAAATCTTCTGTAAGCTCCATCCTATTTAACTACCCAGACCATTTCAATGGCGGCTTCTTCTTTAATTTTATAATAGAAATAAAGTGTCCGAATCACAAATATAAAATGAATGATGTAGAAGTAAGATTCACAGGTCATCCCAGGATATAAATCCTCTATCTATAGATAAAATAACTTTCTTATCCTTAAATTAACACGGATGCAATGCCATAGGCCTATATTAATACTGTTTTACCCACTAATTAAAATATTGCCTTATTTTTTAAATGTGATATAATGTTTAATATTTCATGTATGCATTTTTGGACCAAAGAGACATGAACAGCCAGACGAATGGAGTAGCCTTCATTATAGTGATCTACATTATCTTTATAGGAAACCAGATATAATAAGAACAGTTAAGTATCGTAGACTGTGATGGCAGGACATGTGGTATGAATGGGGAGTAAAAGAGGGGTATGGAAACTAGTAGGAAAACCAGAGAGAAAGCACTCAGTAGAGCAATGTAGGAAAACCAAAGGGAAAACACCGAGTTAGTAGACCATTGATGAAGTGGGAGAATAACATTAACCATGATTTGAGGGAAGTAAATTATACAGGGATTGGTAGTAAAAGGTTCCGGGCTATGTGGCCGTGGTCTATAACTGGCGTTAGAAACGCCAGTTATAGACCACGGCCACATAGCCCGGAATCTTTTACTACCATGATTACCGGCCGTGAAAGCCTGCATTCCACTAATATACAGGGATTGATTGGAAAAGATTAGTTCAGTATAAGGATGTATGGAGAGCTTATGTCCGCGCAACCGTGAACCTACGGGTTTTCTAGTGCCAGTGAATTAGTTAGTTAATAGTAATAATTGGGAAAGGATTTTGAGGTGCGACATCTTTCCAAAAATATAGCGTTTTCATACCAATGGTTCAATATATGTATTTGGGGGGATGAAGTGAAGCGAAATTGACACAATTTGTTGCAACTTTTCGTGAGATTACTACATTTCGCCGCTTTTCCCTTCCTTTTTATGCTTCAGCACCTTTTTTCTCCGCGTTTTTAAAAGATAGGACAGAAAATTGTATATTTTTTCTTCTTGAACAGCTTTTTAAAATCTCAATCAGAAGTCAACAATATTAAATAGATATTAAAATATAGTTTATGTAATTTATACCCCAGAAACAATGGCCAATCTGCAGTGTGAAGTCAATAATAATAAATAATCCATCCATAGTAATTCTGCCCGAGGGCAGGTCTTTCATTGCAATCATAACATTTTCATGCTATGCTTTGCAGCTTTACTAAGGAATTACCATAGGTGTGGTAGCTTCCCGTTGCTTTCCATACCGGTGATGGATGATGATAATAATGATAAGGATGATGATGATGGCCGGATGATTTTCGGGGACCGTTGGACCCTAAGTATCCTGAAATTTGTCTTACAGGTAAGAAAAACCCCCGAAAAACCTCACCCAGAAGTCTATCTCAACCGGGAATCGAACCCGGCAGCACGCTACCTCGAGACCATTGCGGTGGACAATATATATCCTCTTGTAAGCCCAGGTTTCCCTTAACAGAGATTTAGGCGCTCTCCCCCTACAGGAAGTATTTGAACCATACTAATTTAGTTACACTTGTTTTCGTAAAGATGTCATTTGAGTGGTCCGTGGTCAGCGTTCCGCCTCATACTGACATCTAGAAAACCAAGGTAGCACTAGGACGGGAAAATTCGGTAAATTTTGCTTAGAGGCCTTTTCATTCAGGCTTAAGGATTTTTTACGAGCCTGAAAATCTTCAGACTCGGGACCCACGGCATAAAGCCCCTCCCGGAGGACTTGCTCCTTGGATTTTTCCATCCTAAAAAATCCATTGACCCCGGCCGGGTTTGAACCCGCGACCCTCGGGACCAGATGCAAGGAGCATAACCATTAGTCCATTAGTCCGCCGCGGCCGATGGACAATATATATATATATATATCCATCCATAGTAATTCTGCCCGAAGGCAGGTCCTTCACTGCATTCATAGCATGATGTTATGCTTGCAGCTTTACTAGGGAATTGTAGGTGTGGTAGCTTCCCGTTGCTTTCCACACCGGTGAAGGATGATGATGTTAATGATAAGGATGATGATGCACATATGATTTCGGGGACCGTTTGAGCCTTACAGTTTTCCTGACATTTGTCTTACAGGTGAGGAAAAACCCCGATAAAAACCTCACCCAGAAAAACTATCCCGACCGGGGATCGAACCCTGGCCCGCTGCGTGACAAGGCAGCACGCTACCTCGAGACCACAGCGGTGGACACACACACACACACACACACACACACACACACACACACATATATATATATATATATATATATACACACACACACACAAACCCGCTCGAAAGTATAAAAAAAATAGTGCACATAATAATCTCTATAAATGCTAATTACTTTAAAACAACCGCTAAATTGGAAAAATTGTAACCAATGTTGACGAAACTGCAGACTGTATGGTACTAGTGTTAAACTGTATCTAAAGTCATTATCGTTTCCTAGGTCGTTGATAAAGGCGGAAAATAAGTTAACGGAGACTTAGATATGACCCGCATGTCTATTATTATTGATACGGTCTATCGCCTTCATTTTTTTACCTGCTCTGTCATTAACTCACAAGATGAAATTATTGTTTTAAGACAAATGAAATACTCAAGAGATTACCTTCCGGACCTTCCCCAAGGCTACGATTTTTTACTCTCCCTGGAAACCTTCGTCTTCCGTAATTTTTACAGATGCCTTCTGGCGAATTTCTTCACATTTTTTACACGTCATTCGTTTCGTATCTTTGACCCAATCTTAATTTTTCTTAACATGAAAACATATTTTCTTTCATGTTTTGGAAATTCTTTGGACGACTTTTATATTCTTGCGGTAGTTGCCTCAGGATTTTCAGGTGCACGATAAGCAAGCGCCTTACTTCCAGGTCTATAAAACTAACAGTATCATTTTATTAAACTGCTAGCATAATGATAGAATTCTCCGAGCTTTTAATTTGTGGTAAACTTTCCAGAAATTAAATATAGTTTTTTACTTCAAATAATTTGGAGTAAAGGTTGAGTCCCTACCTTCCGTTCCCAGGAGCTTGGGTTCGATTGTCTTGTAATCTCATGTGCTGTCTTTGGTGGTGTCTTCGCACACTGATAATCACATATACAGAGAGTCATAATTACAAAGAAATAAACGTTATCTCAGTCAAAACATAAATTTATAAAGTCGACGTTTCAATCTCCTTATGTGAGATCATTTTCAAGACATGGTTGTTTATAAATTTATCAACAACCATGTCTTGAAAATGATCTCACATAAGATTGAAACGTCGATTTAATAAATGTATGTTTTAACTGATATAACGTTTATTTCTTTGTAATTATGATTATTAATTACTCTCAGTGAAAAATAGTATTGTATACAATATACAGAGAGGTCAATCTGTGTAGTTGTCAGATGTGCGGTTCAAAGTTTTTGCCCTTTGTCTATAGCCGATCCGCCCAGGACATTCATTGGCCTGTGAGTCCTTTGAGGATAAGTCTTATAATATATATATATATATATATATATATATATATAATGGCATAGCCCAATGTTGAGGCATATCCTCTCCATTGTTAGATGTTACTAGACCAATTTAATTTAGTTACTCTCATTTGCCCACATATGTCATGAATGGTATGCGGTCAACATACGGACCCAATGAGACATCTAGCAGACAACTAAGGTATTAATACTCGTAGGATGGGGCCCATGGCTTGAAGTCCCTCCCAGAGGACTTGCTGCTTGGATTTTTCCATCCTAAAAATCCATCGACCCCGGCCGCGTTTGAACCCGCGATTCTCGAGACCAGAGGCGAGGAACATAACCACTAGTACACCGCGGCCAACACAGGAATAAGTAGGTAGATTAAAATGAGCATAATTTATTTCATATTTGTGTAGACCTAATGTGAGTTTTTACCGCAACCGAGTGATCTAAGGCATCATATTTTGTAGAAGAGCTACGGGACATCCGCTGGTTCGAGTTCTACTGGGGAATTTTTTTCTCTTGGAATTTCGGCCAGTATGGGAACGATGCCCACCCAGCACCGTGAATAATTTGGATAGCTACAATAAGAAGCGGCTCCAGGTTGAGGAAACCAGCTTTAACAATAGGGTTGCTGAACACATGTCATCTCTATTCTGACTAGATGATTGCCCGCCTCTATGTGGAATTGAGCCCAGCAGTCGGTTGGTAGCTAAGTGCCTTGTAGGTTTGACGCATCAAGTTTACTGTAGTAATGTGAGTTATTCTATAATAAAGTATCTCTTCCACTTCTCGGGATCGAACTCGGGCTGATTTGCCGTTTTAGCTTCTTTACTTTGCTAGCATAAGATGCAATGACACTGAGGAACATGCTGATGGAGCTAAATGGCAAGTGCGAGGATTATGGGATGAAGATAAATATAAATAAGACGAAGGCCATGATTATAGGAAAGAAACCAAGGAAGATAAACATGAGGATTAAAGACGAGGCCATATTGAGTAAGCGGAGAGCTTCAAATACTTGGGTTTACTGTCAGTAGTAACATGAACTGTGGTCAAGAAGTTAAGCAAAGGATAGCAATGGCAAAAGAAGCTTTTAACACGAAGAGAAGCATTTTCTGCGGAAGAGGCTAGTGAAGTGCTTTGTGTGGAGTGTATGGTGCAGAGACTTGGACATTACGACGGAATGACGAAAAGCAGCTGGAAGCTTTTGATATGTGGACATGAAGAAGAATGGAACGTATAAAATGGACAAAGTAAAAAATAAAGATGTGCTAGACAGAGTGGATGAAAGAAAAACAATGCTGGAACTCATAAAGAAGAGGAAAAGAAATTGGATTGGCCGCTGCTAAGAAGAAACTGCGTGCTGACGGCTGCCCTAGAAGGAATGGTTAACGGAAAGAAAGTCAGAGGCAGAAAAAGACATCAGATGATGGACAATATGGATCAGAATGTTGGACGATTACTAAAAGATAAGAACAAAGATTGGATGCAGCTGAGATGAGATTTTTAAGAAATATAGCAGGATATACTCTGCTGGATAAGAAAAGAAATGAAGATATAAGAAAGGAACTAAATATTTTCAAACTTACAGACCGAATAATTAAATATAGGAACGGCTGGAAAGAACATATTGATAGAATGCCAGAAGGAAGATTTCCAAAATTATTGCTAAATTATAAACCGCACGGAAGGAGAAATGTTGAACGCCCACACACAAGTTGGTCTGAACAATTGTAACAATTCTAGCTTTTGTGAAACTGGAACGAGCCAACAGTCTTAATCCTTGGATGATGATGATGATGATAGACAATATTAAAATTAAAGGATTGTATGCGGATATAAAAAGGGAAGGTTGAGGAAAGAGTGGGGAATGCTGAGCTTGCAGTGAAAGACCTGCTCTTGGGCAGAACACTGTAATGAAACCCATAACTATAGAGAAAATAAAATGTCGAACTGTAGCCTATATGAATATTTATACCATGCACGTACTATTTACGTTTCCCGGAGAGATTATGTGAAAGTTGTTAATTGATATTCTGAATTAATTTATCTACTTTCTTAGTTTTAAAGGGTCATTATCCTTTTACAGTCACCTAAAATAATTAGATTAATGGCATTTCAGTGTATTTTTATAACGATCGTATGTAAAGTATATTATGAATGACTGTTTAACTCATGCCCCAAATGGGAGCCAATGACCAATCGCATTTCAATGAATTTTGATTTGCAACCAATCACAGTCTTGTTTCATCTGGAATGTATCAAATAAGTTTATCATAAGTAATGCCACGAGTGATTTCCAAATTATCGATAAATTCACGACTCACGAAGTGGGGAGTGAATTTATCTAGAGAATTTGGAAATCAAGAGTGGCATTTGTTAGGACTATTTAACGAATAAAATTAAGCTGTTTACTCACAAATCATTATTTAACTATAGTTATTTTAAAATATTTATATATTTAATGTAAACGGCGATGTTTGAAAACAAATGAGAAACGATAGGTATACACTTCATCTGCTTCTTTTGTTTATCACTGCAACCAGATCATTCTATTTATTGCCAAAGGAACGCAATATTGTAAGAATGTTCTCTAGTGGAGAAAAATGAAACACATCAAACTGTATATTAATTCATTTCTGATGTCGTATGATGTAAATATGACAATTATATTTTTCTGGATTATTACCTGGGAAAAAAATACATTTAAGAAAGTGCAAACAGTGGTTTCTTTTTTGGTGGTATAATAAATTGCTACAAATGTTTTTATATTAACTCCTGCCAACCGCTATGTGTTGACATCTATGCACTATATGTACAATCTGGTAGCCGTATTTCTTTCTTGGTTCAGTCACTGCAAAATAATGGTCAGGCCTGTTCAGAATATTAAAAAGGAGGAGCCTTCTTTAATATGGTAATTATAACACTGATAAATATTTCGTGAAACACGACTCTGATTGGTTGTAAAACAGAAATTATTGAGACGTTATTGGCCATTGAGTCCCATTTGGGGCATGAGTTAAATAGTCATATTAAAGAAAGATCCTCCTTTTTAACATTCTGAATAGGCCAAAGAATTATTTTCTCCAAGAAATACAGCTACCAGAAATACTGCTTGCGGTGATACGAGTATAATAGAAGAACATTCGTAGTATTGATTATACCACAATAAAAAGAAACCACTGTTTACACTTTCTTAAACTATTATTTCCAGGAATTTACGTTCCAGAAAAATATAATTTACATCATAGGACATCAGAAATTAATTAATAACCTATAATGTTGGTTATAAACAGTTTGATGTGTTTCATTTTTTCTCTGCTAGGGTGCATTCTTACAATATTGCGATCCTTTGGCAATAAATAATATGATCTGGTTGCAGTGATGAACAAATGAAGCATAACAAACGTTTCTCATTTGTTTTCAAACATCGCCGTTTTCATTAAATATATAAATATTTTAAAATAACTGCATTTAAATAATGATTTGTGAGTAAACAGCTTAATTTTATTCGTTAAATAGTCCTAACAATTTCCACTCTTGATTTCCAAATTCTCTAGATAAATTGGAAATCACTCGTGGCATTACTTATGATAAGTGGTTAGTATTTAAAAATGTTTAAAACGCTTTACGAACGGTAGCGTGGTGGATTCACCGTAGCCTAGTTGGTTAAGGCAACATGTTACAAGTCGAAAGGTCCCGGGTTGAAGTCCCGATGGAGGTCAGGATTTTTAAACCGACCTAAATCCTCTGCCCGCACGTTGGCCCTGAAATCGACGCAGCTATAGCTCGCTAGTATGAAATTGCTGACATGTTGTCAGCTGTATTTCTAACCGCATACATAAAGCGGCCTCTCCCACTGAATATCCATCCATATCGGCAACACTGTCGTGAAAACGTCAGGGCCGGTGAATCAGTCGCTGGACTGTAAGGATGTTGAGGTCGGTAAATTGTGCTTAGAGCCTTTTTTATTCAGGCTTAAGGATCTTTTACGAGCCTGAAAATCTTCAGACTCGGGACCACGGCTTAAAGTCCCTCCCGGAGGTCTTGCTGTATGATGTTTTCCATCCTAAAAAAAATCCATCGACCCCGATCGGGTTTGAACTTTGACTCTCGGGACAGAGGCGAGGAGCCTAACCTGTATTTAGTTAGGGTAGTTAAAGATTGTTAGCAAGGTCATGACATATGTTTTAAGGTTAAAAACCCGCTATAAATACCAATAAGATTATTTATATTCCAAATGCAATGAAGAATAAAGCAACGATGCTTTACATGTCTTCGGCTTGTCGATCATAATTCACATGCGTGAAGTGCGTCTCGCATGTGTGCGTTGTAATCTATTCCAGTAATGTAGCAGGTATTCCGGAGCAATCAAATACAACGTTTTATGCATTAGTGTGAAATCTAACTGGCAGACACCATTTAGCCTCGAGACATAACAGCCCAAGGAATCATATGCGTTTATAATGAAGAAACTAGTATACCTCGCTATGACAGCTAAACACGCAACCTTTTACAAGGAAATTCCTGAGTATTTTAAATTCCAGCGTTGAGTAAACTAAAATTCCAGCAAATGAGAACATGACTTTAAAATTTTGGTTTAAACTATTATACTAACTAACTCACTGGCACTATCGAACCCGTAGGTTCATGGCTGCGCGGACAAAGTTCTCTATACATCCCTTCTATAACATATTACACACATCATTACCTTATTATTTATCACACCGATTCACTAAACTCTCTGATACACATAACTTAGATACCCGATCCCTTGAGCACAGTGTCCTTTATATCCCTCCTCATCATACTACCTATTATTCGAAATCTTTTACAGTTTCTCTTGCTAGAACATGGAATTCACTTCCACCCTATGTCAGAGACTGCCAAACTTTATCATCTTTCAGAAACAAATTGAAAATAAAATTACTAACAGAAACAACTCCCTAATATTACTTTCTAAGAATTAATAATGTGTTTTTGCATTATTTAATAAAAATAGACTTAGGATTTGTTAATATATTTACCTAATGCCTTGTATAAAAAGCATAGATTAATTCATTGTAGTTTATTACTTTCTTTGTATTTTTTTCTTCTCTTTTTATGTATAGTAGATTCGAGCTGTTATTCCTTTTTGTATTCATTGTATCATTAATTTAATTTTAATTGTATTTAGTTTCATTGTATTATTAGACATTATTTTCATTATTATTCAATTTGACAGATAATTAATTGTTCAATACGACTATTATTGTAATTTTTTTGTATTCATATGTAACATATGTTTGTCCTGTTTAATATGACTATTATTGTAATTTTTTTTGTATTCATATGTAACATATGTTTGTCCTGTTTAATATGACTATTATTGTATTTTTTTTTTGTATTCATATGTAACATATGTTTGTCCTGGTGAGTGGAAGAGAAGGCCACATGGCCTTAACTCCACCAGGCTAAATAAATCTATTCTATTCTATTCTATTCTATTCTATTCTATCCTGAGCTAATGTTTTCCAATCATCCCCTGTATAATCTACTTCCCTCAGATCATGGTTAATGGTTGGTCTACCAACTGGGCGTTTTCACTCTGGTTTTCCTACAAGAAGCTTCCATGCACGTCTTTCATGCCCCATTCGAGCTACATGTCTGCCCATCATCGCAGTCTACGAGACTTAACTGTTCTTATTATATCTGGTTTCCTGTAAATATCACGTAACTCACTGTTATTAAGTCTTCTCCATTCGCCTGTCTGTTCGTCTCTCTTTTGGTCCAAAAATGTTCCTAAGAACTTTATTGTCAAATACTCGTAATGTATTTTCTCCTACCTTACATTAAGAGTCCATATTTCGCTCTGTATACTGTAATGTAACTGGGAGAATAACAGTTTTATAAATGTTCAGTTTAAAGTTCTTTGAGAGAAGTTGAGACGGCAAGAGTTTAAAATCTTATACAATTAATTAAACAAATTATAGTTCGTTCATCCACCGCTGTGATCTCGAGGTAGCGTGCTGCCTTGTCACGCAGCGGGCCCGTGTTCGATCCTCGGTCGGGGCAGTTCTTCTAGGTGAGGTTTTTATCGGGGTTTTTCCTCACCTGTAAGGCAAATGTCAGGAAAACTTTAAGGCCCAAACGGTCCCCGAAATCATATAGCCATCATCATTATCATCATCATCATCCTCACCGGTGTGGAAAGGAACGGGAAGCTACCACACCTACAATTCCCTAGTAAAGCTGCAAAGCATATCATGAAAATGCTGTGATTGCAGTGAAAGACCTGCCCTCGGGCAGAATTACTATGGATGGATGGATAGTTCGTTCAATGGTTCGGATTGCGTTTTGTAACAATTTTTCCATAAATCAATGGACAAGGCACAAATAACGTAAGCTAGAAAGTAAGAACAATTTTTAGTTTCAACAGTAACTTAATGTATGTATGGATGTATATATATACCCCATATGTCCAGCGTGGGGACGGATGCTCCCTAGCGTGAGCTTCTTAAACAGGCTAATTTAGTTGCACTTATTTACCTACAGATATCAACAAGTGACATATGATTAGCGCATCGCCTTCATGAGACATCTAGTAAGTAACTAAAGTGTTACCGGTAACTTTAAATTAAAATTAAACCTCGTAGTGATATTTCCTATAATAGTCCAACTAATATATTGCTTGGATGAAGGTCTGTTAAATTTTGCACAGTTACTTTTTATTCAGGCTTGCGGTTCTTTTACGTGCCTGAAAATCTTCAGACTCAAGACCCACGGCGTAAAGTCCCTCCTGGATGATTTACTCCTTGAATTTTTCCATGCTAAAAATCCATCGATCCTGGCCTGGTTTGAACCCGCGACCGTCTTAACTAGAGGCAAAAACATTATCACTAGACCACTGTGGTCGACAACTTACAAATGCATTATTTCCTATATAACTTTTTAATTCCAATATTTTAATGCATTCTTATTGTGGACGTTTACGATCAGAGTATCCAGTAGGCTGTGTTTGTATTATTGAGTTGGTCATAGCCCATATTTTCACTATTATAATATGTTTAATGAAACTATTTAGCTCATGCCCCAAATGGGAGTTAATGACCAGTCATGTTTCAATGAATTTTGTTTTACAACCAATCACAGTCGTGTTTCAGCTCGATAATTATCGAATATTGATTACCAAAATAAAGAAAGCTCCTCCTTTTTAATATTCTGAACACGTCAGAGCATTATTTTGCAGTGACTGACTCTCTAACAAATACGTTGAATATAACAAACAATGAACACATTACTTCGACCTATATATTTGATAATTGTGTGTTCAGTATTTGTGTTTATAAATACTGATTTTACTGACTACTTTCCGAAAAACAATGTATTAATAACATATAATGTTGGTTATGCTTATAATATATAGTTCGATGTGTTTATTTTTTTTTCTCCACCAGGGTGTATTCCTACAATATTGCGATCCTATTTTGCGATAAATAGTATGAGCATATTGCAGTGATGAAAATATGGAACATAACCAAACATTTATCATTTATTTTCATACATAGCCGTTTTTATTAAATATATAACTATTTTTTAAATAACCATATTTAAATAATGATTTGTGAGTAAACATCTTAATTTTATTCGTTAAATAGTCCTAACAAATGCCACTCTTGATTTACAAATCCTCTAGATAAATTGGAAATCACTTGTGGCATTACTTATGATTATTAAATGGCAATTAAGATGAAAATATCTCTCTCTTCTCTCTCTCTCTCTCTCTCTCTCTCTCTCTCTCTCCCTTTACCTTAGTTTAACCTCTCCCTTGTAGATACTTTTATGTGCCCACGTCACATGAGCCTTACAGTGGTACAACTTGTCGGGACAAGATTTAAAACTCTGGATCACATGCTATTTTTGACCACATAAGGACATAGAGGACATCCTAGATGAATGATCAGCTCAATGGCAGGGCCACCCCCGAGACAACACAAACATTTAATACAATAGTTACCATTCACTCATGCATTCATACTAAACGAGGCGAATATGATATGGATGATTATGACGGCCGGATGAAGTTCGGGTATCATTTGGGTCTTAAAGTTCGTTGTACAAGTGAGGTAAAAGCCCGAAAAAACCTCACCAAGGAAACTTCGATCGGGCATCAAACATGACCTGACGTTGCATTCTCCAGACCACAACGGTGGACGAAAAAGATTCTGGTAATACAACTCCAACTCAGCATTTATCTTGATGACTATGGTTAGTTGGGAAAGCCTCCCTTCCTACAGGTTGGTTTACTCCTCAATTTGACCTCTAGAGAATATGAGTCTCATATCAATTCGCTTGGTAATTTTAACAGAATTAATATATCTATGAAGTAAAAATAACTTTAGAGGATGAGGAAGGCCTACAACTCAATGTTATTAATAAGCTGTTAGTTTATGCTGATGATGTAGTACTATTGGCCGATAGCGAGGAGATATTAAAGGACAACACTCACACACTATTGACTAACACTAAGAAATTAGGACTGGAAGTAAATATAAATGAAACTAAATATATGGTCACACGTAGAAATACATTATATAATGGAAATGGACAACTAATGACAAATGAGGGAAATTTTGAGGAAGTGGCTTAATTCAAATACCTAGGAACAATAATCACAAATAGGAATGAGATGCACAAAGAAATTAAACATAGACTCAATTCTGGAAATGCGTGCTATTGTGCATTTCAGAGACTTTTGATGTCCCAACTCCTTTCAAAAAACGTTGCACTGAAAATATATAAAACTATTATTCTACCAGTTATATTAAATGGGTGCGAAACATGGACTCTTACTTTAAGGGAGGAAATGAGATTACGAGTTTTTGAGAGTAAAGTTCTTAGGAAAAATTTTGGACCAAAGTGAGATGAACAGACAGGTGAACGAAGAAGACTACATAACAATGAACTACGCCAGATATAATGAGAACAGTTAAGTCTCGTAGACTGCGATGGGCAGGACATGTTGCGCGTATGGGGAATGAAAGACTTGCATGGAAGCTTCTTGTAGGAAAGCCAGAGGGAAAACGCCCAGTTGGTAGACCAAGAATGAGGTGGGAGAACAACATTAACTATGATTTGAGGGAAGTAAATTATATAGGGAATGATTGCAAAGCATTAGCTAAGGATAGGGATGTATGGGGAGAGCTTATGTCCGCGCGGCCATGAACCTGTGGGTTCGATAGTGCCAGTGAGTAAGTAAGTAAGTATGAAGGAAAAATAAATAAAATATCTTCAACTCGTGTCCAACTCAGGGTCGGGTCGAAGGATGAGATGAGATTAGCCCCCTACTATACAGAGGTCTGTGAATGACAAGGGTACCAGCCGACCACGCCTGACGTATCATCTTTGGGGGCAGATGAAGAAATAAATCGAAATGGATGAGCTGAGTATGTAGAAATGGAGGAATGAAATTGTGGCAGGGGAAAAGGGAGAAAACCCTGAGAAAAACCTGCCCAAACTTCGTTTTGTCCACCACGAAACCCACTTGTAGTGACCGAAACTCAATTTAGGGACTCCAGCGGTGAGAGACGAACATCTAAACGCTTGCACCACGGAGCCGCCATATTTATGAAGTTATTTAATAAATCAAACTGTCAGAGTTTTATATGATTTTCGTAAATATTTATGTTATTTAACAGGCAACTTTTGCCTAAACCAGGAAGTGAGGAAGAAGAAGAAGAACATTCGTAACAGCTGTTTCAATACACTGTGTCTTGATCAGATGATTGTCATAAATACAAATACATTTATTTGTGTTTATGACATTCGTCTGATGAACAGACAGTGTATTGAAGTTTTATTTATTATATACATAATGGATTTTCATCAAGTAAACACCAAATCAATTGAATATTTATGAAGACTAGTGGTCGCCCAGCGGTCGAAATTCGACCACAACTCATTAAAGTTTTATGTTTGTCACAAATACGTCGTTATGTATTAATTTTCAATTTATTTTAAAAATACGAACGATAGGAAATATGTGGTATAGCTTGGCTAAGCCATATTAAAAAAAAAAAAAACAATAACGCGTCATTTGACATTTGTACTATTTAAATTTGCATGTGGCCTATTATTATGTGTACAGGAATATATATGTATATCCATCCACAGTAATTCTGCCAGAGGGCAGATCCTTCACTGCAAACATAGCAGCTTTATTAGGGAATTGTAGGTGTGGTAGCTTACCGTTGCTTTCCACACCGGTGAAGGATGATGATAATAATGAGGATGATGATGATGGCCATATGATTTCGGGGACCGTTTGGGCCTTAAAGTTTTCCTGACATTTGTCTTATAGGTGAGGAAAACCCCCGATAAAAATCTCACCCAGAAAAACTGTCCCGACCGGGGATCGAGCCCGGGCCCGCTGCGTGACAAGGCAGCACACTTCCTCGAGACCACAGCGGTGGATATATATATATATATATATATATATATATATATATATATATACTTACTTACTTACTCACTGGCACTATCGAACCCGTAGGTTCATGGCCGCACGGACATAAGCTCTCCATACATCCCTATCCTGAGCTAATGCTTTCCAATCATTCCCTGTATAATCTACTGCCCTCAAATCATAGTTAATGTTGTTCTCCCACCTCATTCTTGGTCTACCAACTGGGCGTTTTCCTTCTGGCTTTCCTACAAGAAGTTTCCATGCACGTCTTTCATTCCCCATACGCGCAACATGTCCTGCCCATCGCAGTCTACGGGACTTAACTGTTCTTATTATATCTGGCTTCCTATAAAGACCATGTAGTTCATTGTTATGTAGTCTTCTCCATTCACCTGTCTGTTCATCTCTCTTTGGTCCAAAAATTTTCCTAAGAACTTTATTCTCAAATACTCGTAATCTCCTTTCCTCCCTTAAAGTAAGAGTCCATGTTTCGCACCCATATAATATAACTGGTAGAATAATAGTTTTATATATTTTCAGCTTAACGTTTTTTGAAAGGAGTTGGGACATCAAAAGTCTCTGCAATGCATAATAGCATGCATTTCCAGAATTGAGCCTATGTTTAATTTCTTTGTGCATCTCATTCCTATTTGTGATTATTGTTCCTAGGTATTTGAATTCAGCCAATTCCTCAAAATTTCCCTCATTTGTCATTAGCTGTCCATTTCCATTATATAATGTATTTCTACGTGTGACCATATATTTAGTTTTACTGATATTTACTTCCAGTCCTAATTTCTTAGTGTTACTCAATAGTGTGTGCGTGTTGGCCTTTAGTATCTCCTCGCTAATATATATATATCCCGAATTCTTTGTCTCTCGCTACAACCCGTCAATGTTCTATGTCGAGGCATAATGGAAGTAGGTGCGAATATGTACATTTAAACAAAAATGTAATGACATTACTGAAACAAAGAGTAGACAGGAATTAATTTAAATTTAAATAATAAAATGTACTCACTTTTTTTAAATCACTAATAAATAATAAACCACTAATAATAAATACGCAAGAAAGTCAATTCACATTGTCGCTGCACAATTTTCATCTAACAACAATGCACTTTCAGTATGAACGTAAACAAATGAATGAGTACACAAATAAATTCCTTAGAGACAATTTATTTTATTGTGTTTAATTTAATTTATTTGTAAAACATATTAGACATACATTTTATTTTTCTGCACTCCTTCACTATCCATAGTAATTCTGCCCGAAGGCAGGTCCTCCACTGCAATCATAGCATTTTCATGCTATGCTTGCAGCTTTACTAGGGAATTGTGTAGTTGTGGTATCTTCCCGTTGCTTTCCACTCCTGTGAAGGATGATGATAATGGCCATATGATTTCGGGGACCGTTTGGGCCTTAAAGTTTTTCTGACATTTGTCTCACAGGTGAGGAAAAACCCCGATAAAAACCTCACCCAGAAAAACTGCCCCCGACCTGGGATCGAACCCGGGCCCGCTGCGTGACAAGGCAACACGCTACCTCGAGACCACAGCGGTGGACTCCTTCACTATATGAACTTTATTTATGCTAAATATCACACTCCTCCGTGCGCGCAATCTTCTTGAAAAGGGGTACAAAGATTTCTCTGAACGTAAACAAGTGAATGAGTACACAAATACCGTAAATTGATTCTATTTTGTTTGATTTAATTTATTTGTAATACATAGGCTATTAGACATAAATTATATTTTTCTGCACTCCTTCTCTGTACGAACTTTAATTATGCCAAATATCACACTCCTTCGTACGCGCAATGTGCTTAAAAAGGGGTACAAAGAGTTCTCTTCACATATTAATATATAGATATAAAAATTACGTTTATAATATATTTTACACTGCGAGTTCAAATGGCTTAAAACTGAACTGCAACTTACATAATTCGAATTCACTTGTAACATTACATTCCATGCGAATGAAAGAGATTTTATAAATATCAAATTCATGATCATTTCAAGCTCGTGATTTAATTTGTCTCTGTTAAATTATTGAATTTCTGCTTAGTGTTTTGCTGTAGGGCCCTATTAACTGTTAAGTTGGACGTGATTACGTGTAAGTGTTTTTATTTTAATTCACATCATGTCTTATTAAATGTGTTTTTATTTATTAACTTAAACCGGTTTCCAAATTATCGGCATCAGACCTGAATTCAAGTTTCTCTATCGACTTGTATAAGCATTGCCACAGAGACAATCGTGGAGTATAGCTTTTACAGCTTAGAGTTTATTACTCCACTCCATAGCGCGAGAGGCCTAGTTGAAGGACCTTGGCTTACCATCCGGCTGCTGGCCTCACATCTACAGAGATAGATGATGGTAGAAATCCCATGAGAAAGTTTGTTCCCCCATGGAGACTCGAACCAGCGCAAGTCCAATAGCTCTGCGCCAAAGCTTGTTGCCTTGACCACTCGGCTTCGGTGTTATTTGTAATTTCTGATTATACAAAGAGTTTGTGAAGATGATTGGCAACAAGGAAATTGCAAACTTTCATATACATGAATACTTACTTACTCACTGGCACCTTCGAACCCGTAGGTTCGTGGTCGCGCGGACATAAGCTCTCCATGCATCATTCCCTGTATAATCTACTTCCCTAAAATCATAGTTAATGTTATTCTCCCACTTCAATCTCGGTCTACCAACTGGGCGTTTTCCCTCTGGTTTTCCTACAAGAAGCTTCCATGCACGTCTTTCATTCCCCATTCGTGCCACATGTCCTGCCCATCGCAGTCTACGATACTTAACTGTTCTTATTATATCTGGCTTCGTATAAAGACCATGTAGTTCACTGTTATGTAGTTTTCTCCATTCACCTGTCCGTTCATCTCGCTTTAGTTCAAAAATTTTACTAAGAACTTTATTCTCAACATATACGTGTGTATATACATCATGAATATATAAAGGAATAGACAAAACAATCGAAACATCTTCCAAATATCCATTAAAAGAACCACGGTTTGCCTTTAAAACGGCTGCAGTTCTTGAAATTTGTTTGTGAATGTATTCTATGAACATTTTGTACCATTCTTCAGTGGAAGAAGTTCTTCTATTTTATTATTATTATCGTAAGTATTATTATTGTTATTATCGTATAAAATGTTTGCATATGAAATTTACATTGCAACATTTATCTATATTGTTAAATATTTAGTTGTATTTGTGCTGGTTGTGTGGAAGAGAAGGCCTTATGGCCTTAACTCTGCCAGAATAAATAAAACTAATAATAATAATAATAATAATAATAATAATAATAATAATAGTAATTATTATTATTATTATTATTATTATTATTATTATTATTATTATTATTATTATTATTATTATTATTATTATTATTATTATTATTATTATTGCCATTCGATTAATGGTTAGTTTCCCGATTCACTCGCGACTCGACGATTCGTCAGGGCACTTGCATCCCTTTTATATGCGAATGATGACTTCCATCGAATGGAAACCTCGAGAGGCTGCTTCATGCAGAAAGCGAATCAGAGACGCATTTGGAAGCTCATAGCGTACCCAATTGACCCATGAATTATCTCGGATACCAAGTTACATATGAAGAGGAAAAAGATTTTAGTAAAAAAATTATACAATTTAACAGAGTAACAGGAATTATAAATCATATTTTCAAGCTAAACACAGTACAGCAACACATACGAGTTAGAATGTATAAAACACTGGCCAGACCCATATATGTTACGACATTGAAGCCTGGACAATTCGCAGTGTAGATGAACAAAGACTAACTGCGGCAGAAATGAAATTTATGAGACGTACTGCAGGTTACTCAAGAACAGGCCATAAAAGGAATTCTGAGATTCTCAGAGAATTACAAACAGAATCATTCATGGAATATGTACAAAAATACAGAAACAACTGGAAATCTCACGTAAGAAGAATGAGCAGAATGAATACTACGTCAAATCTTAAATTACCAGCCACCAGGCAAGAGATCTTTGGGCAGACCCTTCAAACGTTGGATTGAGACCGTAACAGACCACTAGGTCTATCACATGAAAGGAAGAAGAAGAAGAAGAAGTCCAGGTTTATTATTATTATTATTTTCTTTTTGATTGCGGTTGAGCCCATGTAAGACTACGCAAAGTGCTTAGAGACGTTTCCTTTGAGCCCAAATTTCTTTCATTCTTTTGCTATGAACTTGTTTTCTATCATCTGTCCAAGTTGTTCCAGTTTTTTTATTTGGTTTGTCCTCTTGGTCAACTTGCCACTTATTCACCTTAATTCTAAATATATATCGGGGCACGCCGTAGCGTAGTGGTTAAGGCACTGAGGTACAAGCCGGAGGGTCGAGGGTTCAAGTCCCGTTGGGGTCAGGATTTTTAAACTGACCCAAACCCTCTGGCGGCACTATGGCCCTGGGGTCGACTCAGCCTCTAACGGAAATGAGTACCAGACGCTTGTTCTGGGGTAAAGGCGGCCGTCACGCAGGGCTGACAACCCGGCTGACATAAAGTGCCGATTGTCTAGAAAAAGTGGGAGCCTTAACCTCCTACTACCACAAGGGCCTCCGGGCCTGTTGTGGGATCACTTTACTTTTTTTTACTTCTAAATATATATCTGTTTGGGATATCTTCTTTAGTAATTCCTGCCAATTTTAAGTCCTTTTTGACTTCATCAATCCACTTCATAGTATCCACTGGAGCTTTACTTCTGTTTTCGTAGAATTCCATTATCTATTTTGTAAGCCTATTTGAGTTCATTCGTTTAATATGACCATAAAATCTTAACCTTCGTTTTCTAATATCACTATGAATGTCCGTATATATTTTTATTTCCTTTTTACTTCTGAGTCTAAATGCTTCACCTATGACTTGTGGACCTAAAACTATTCTTATAATTTTGCATTCTTTTTTCACTATATTTTCAATATCTTTTTTCTGTTCAAAATTAATGTTTCTGCTCCATAGAGGCACTCTGGTTTAATTACAGTGTTATAGTGTCGTAATTTTGTATGTAAAGATGTGCATTTTTTATTATAAGTGTTGTGAGTAAGCCGAAATACTGTTTCCATTTTTTGGCATCTACTTCTATTGGCTTTAGTTTCAACTCCATTTTCCTGAATTATTTCACCAAGATATTTAAATTGTGAAACTCGTTTAATTTTTCCATATTTGGTTTCCAGATATTTTGGTGCTTGTTTATTGCATGTAATATATTCCGTTTTTTCAAAAGAAATCTGCAGACCAACTTTCTCTGCAATGTAATTTAATAATTCAATCTGTTTTTGTGCTGTTACAACGTCACGGGTTAAGATTGCTAGATCATTAGCATATGCTAGGCAATCAATCTTCAATTTTCCTCTTCCTAATATGATTGGTTGATTACATTAAAAATTTTTTCTGTTTACGCCATTCTTGTATTACTTTATTATTATTATTATTATTATTATTATTATTATTATTATTATTATTATTATTATTATTATTATTATTATTTTAATAATCTTATAGTGTACATTAGTTAAAATACTGATTTACTTAGATCTGCTGAAATGAGATATCTTCGGAGGACTGCAGGATACACACTACTAGATCACAAAAAAAATGAAGACATCTTAGAAGAATTACACATGGAATCTTTAGAAAACAAAATTTCTGATTATAAGTCAAGATGGATACAACATGTTCATCGAATGGAAGATCACAGAATACCCAAACTAATGTTAATATATCAACCTGCAGGAAGAAGAAGACCAGGACGTCCACTCAAAATACTTCTGGATGGTGTTTCTCTTGAGGCCGAAACAGGTCAACAAATGGCCTAAATTCGTGAATGTACTATGATGATGATTATTATTTTAATAATCTTATATTGTACATTAGTTAAAATACTGATTTACTTAATTCGAACCGACATGTTACTGTTTCAAGAGACATTCTTGTTTTGTCTATGTGCTATAATATTGTGTCTTTGGTTTCGCCATATAAGTGCGTGATAGTATCTAAATCTGTCTGAACTGCGCATTCAGTAAATACGATGGACAGGTCATTGAATTTCAAAATACCGCGCTTTAAAAGATGCGGGCTTCTTATCGAGTTGGCGATGATCAAGGAATGTGCCATGTCAGGAGTTGTATCGCCTGCAGTGGATCTACCAGCAGATTCCTCAGCATTTCAACAGATACCCTCATCATAACACGAGCTACCAGAAAACAAAAATTAGCAAAAGTTAAAGAACTCTATGGAAAAACTATAAGAGTTCGTTTAAGACATGTTCATTAGATGTTTTGATACATGACACCCATAGTCTCCAGAAGGATTTATTAATAAATCCTGATTAATAAGTCCTTAGATAAAAAATAAATAAGTACATAAAATAAAGTCGGCCGCGGTGGACTAGTGGTTATGCTCCTTGCTTCTGGTCCCAAGGATCGCGGGTTCAAACCCGGCCGGGGTCGATGGATTTTTTAGGACGGAAAAATCCAAGGAGCAAGTCCTCCGGGAGGGACTTTAAGCCGTGGGCCCCGAGTCTGAAGATTTTCAGGCTCGTAAAAATCCTTAAGCCTGAATGAAAAGGCCTCTAAGCAAAACCTACCGAATTTTCCCGTCCTAGTTCTACCTTGGTTTCCTAATGTCAGTATGAGGCGGAACGCTGACCACGGACCACTCGAAATGACATTTTTACGAAAACAAGTGTAACTAAATTAATATGATTCAAATTCTTCCCTGTAGGGGGAGAGCGCCTAAATCTCTGTAAAGGGAAAACATGGGCTTACAATACAATACATAAAATAAAATGGAGTTCATCCAATAATCTTTTTAGGCTTTTCGTAAGTCTCTGAAAGCTCTATTTATGAATTTACAGTACATAGTTTAGAGGATGAAAAAATAAATATGCGACCCAGGCCAGTGTTAAGTTATTTTTAGCGAATTCCGAATCGAAAAAAAAAAACATATTTTTAATTTAGATATCTTCATCGGTCCTATCGAGCAGACGCCGAAAATGACTATGACAAAAAACATATGTGTGTGTATATGTATATAGTGCTGCCTTGTCACGCAGCGGCCCCGAGTTCGATCCCCGGTCGGGACAGGCTCCTGGGTGAGATTTTTTTCGGGGGTTTTTCTCATCTGTAAGACAAATGTCAGGAAGCTTAGGGCCCAACGGTCTCCGAAAATCATCCGGCCATCATCATCGTCGTCCTTATCATTATCACCATCATCCTTCACCGGTGTGGAAAGTAACGGAAAACAATCACACCTATAATTCCCTAGTAAATCTGCAAAGCATAGCATGAAAATGCTATGATTGCAGTGAAGGACCTGCCTTTGGGCAGAATTACTATGGATGGGTGGATATATGTATTGGCATGTACGAATTAATTAAAAAAGTAAGCTCGAATTCGTTAAGCAGCAAAATCGGACAATTAAGTATAGGAATAGGCCTACACCTGAAACGAAAATTTAAAAATTCATCGAAACTCAGTATATGCTATTTAAATAAACAAAAGAAATTATTCTCCAAAAATCAGCTAAATCCGACCATTATAAGTGAGGAGTTACCTGAAAATTAAAATTAAAAATTGATGTAGCAATATTTGGTTCGTCGCAATATATACCGACAAATTAAATTGGCAATATATCTTATAATATACATTAATTTATTCTATTTCCATCCATAGTAATTCTACCCGAAGGCAGGTCTTTCAATGTAATCGTAGCATTTTCATGCAGCTTTACTAGGGAATTGGAGGTGTAGTAGCTTCCCTTTGCTTTCCACACTGGTGAAGGATGATGATGATGGCAATTTGATTTCGGGGACTGTTTGTGCCTTAAAGTGTTTCTGACATTAGTCTTACAGATGAGGAAAAACCCATAAAAACCTCACCAAGAAATACTGCCCCGACAAGGGATCGAACCCGGACCCGCTGCGTGACAAAGCAGCACGTTTCCTCGAGACCACAGCGGTAGACTATTTTTCTATTTCTTATTTTAATATACCTATTGATAGAAAAATGAATCTGTGAATATTATTTTTATATTGTTACTAGCTAATACCCGGCGTGCGGTGCTACGCCTAAATAAATGAAAATTAATGTGATTTTATCTGTGGTTGAGTAAGTAAGAGGAAAAATAATTATACATTTGTATTTTTAGATACCCTGTGCTGATTACCCGGCGTCGCCCGGGAATCTACTTATCCCGATCTTCTTGACATAAATGAGCTGAAATACAAAAATTAACGTGTTTAGTTAAATAAGTAAAATGAAAAATTTATATCGTAATTATTTGTAGATACCCCGTGCTGTTTACCCGGCATTGTCCCGGAATCTACTCATCCCGATCTTCTTGACATAAATGAGCTGAAAGACAAAAATTAATGTAATTCTTATGATTAGTTGAATAGGTGAAATGAAAAATAATTATAAATGTAAGCTATATCGTAATTATTTTAAGATTCCCCGTGCTGATTACCCGGTGTTGCCCGGGAATCTACTTATCTCGATCTTCTTGGCAGAAATAAGCTAAAAGACAAAATTCGTTATTGTGAGTTATCCGTAAAAGAATACCCGCCATGTGCTGCTTATGCTTGCACAGGAATCTACGTACTTGTCTCGATTTCTTGGCATTAATGAAAGACAAAAATGGTTATTGCGAGTTATCCGTAAGAGATAAACACTCCATGTTATATACCATCTCCACTTCTCGCAACTGGAATTCCCTACCACAAGAAATAAGGAGCTGCCGGACATTGGCATCTTTTAAAATAAATCTAAATTTATATTTGCTCTAAACTCGACTTCATTATTATCCAGTGTAAGATATATATATTAATTGGTGTTTCCCGTATAATGTATCATATTTATATTATTATTATTATTATTATTATTATTATTATTATTATTATTATTATTATTATCGTATCATTATTGTTATTACCCTATAAAATGTTGTTTGTACATGACATTTACATTGTTACATTTATTGTATCTTTAAGTGTTTATAATTAGTATAGTGTATATCTATATTTGTCGAATATTTATTTGTATTTGTACTGGTTGAGTGGAAGAGAGGGCCTTATGGCCTTAACTCTGCCAGAATAAATAAAGTATTATTATTATTATTATTATTATTATTATTATTATTATTATTATTATTATTATTATTATTATTATTATTATTATATGCTGTCGTGGACTTTTTTGCAGAGCTTTTTGAGATATTCAATTCTGTGTACATTAATTTTGTGTATTTGTTATGTTTAGGCAGCGTAGGCCATTTAAGCGTCTAAAGAGCTACTTTTTTCACGTTTTCCACTACAAAGGGCGATTTTAAGGGTGTAGGATTGAGTATCATAACTCTCTTATAGTCTATGTTCATCCCGGGAATCTCCTGAACATTTAGCAAAAAGTCCCATCACAATCAGATCAACGGTATGGCTGCGCATAAAGTACGAACAAACAAATATTCATTTTTATATATTAGATAATAAGATTTTTAAGACTAAATCCTGTTCCCTCCTGAAAGCGAGCAAACCGCGCTCCATGTAACAATTTTAAATATAATTAATGTTTACTTATTTTGTGTAGAAACTTAACAGCTGTACTGTGCGCTTACAATACAAATAATTGGGTATCTTTTTATTTTAAAAGCTAAATTAGATAATTTTATGTTCTGACATGCAAGTTAAGTATTTTTAGGTCCTGTAAAGTAAAGTTATCCCACTACAGTCCATAGGAGACCATTTTAGGGTAGTAGGAAGTTAAGGCTTCCACTTTTTCTAGATAATCGGCACTTGAAGTCTGCGTGACGGCCGCCTTTATCCCCAGAACAAGCGTCCGGTACTCATTTCCGTTAGAGGCTGAGTTAACCTCATGGTGCCACCAGAGGATTTGGGTCAGTATTTTTTGGGTCCTGTAGGTAACCAATCTTCACATACTCTTGAAATTCACAATGAGTTAAAGCAAGAAGATGCATTATCTTCTGTACTATTCAGCTTTGTACTAGAACATGCTATCAAATGTTTAGAGGATGAAGAATGCCTAAACTCAACGGTATTAATAAGCTGTTAGTTTATTCTGATGATATAAAAATATTTGGCGATTGCGAGTAGATGCTAAGGCCAACTTGATATCAGTGTTTGGTTGGATGATACATCTACTTTTATAAAATGTCTAACAGTAAACACTTATGACCACCCCTTAATGCTGTTTCTGCTCTCAATCTATTAAGCACAGTACGTGCGTCCTTGAAGCATTTTACTGAGCGTCCTCGGTAACAGCTACGTCCCAAGATTTCAAGTCCATTCCGCGTAGCCTCGCCAGGGATGGACAGTTTTCTTCATCACTTTATACTATATGCTATCCGCTCTTAAAGTAATCCTCGTCAAAAGAAACCATGTGACCTGCTCGCTTTTCATTGGTTATTGACACCGATGTACGATATAGAAGCAATAAGTACGCGGAAAAGTAGTTCCCTTCATTAAATTAAAAATATGTCATCTGAATATACTTGTTATTCTTCGTGAATGAAAATAATAATATTCAAAACATACTAAATATTCTAAAATATATATAATCAATAATTACAACTTTAAATAGTTTAGTACATATGGATGATGCATTTGAGTCGTGCTTCAGTCGACAACATGGCTGAAAATGTCGGGTCTTCTGTTGCCGTGTCGCCATCTAAATTTGTAAAACACAAGTCTGGCAAACCTTTTGAATAGTGGTCAAAAAACAGTTATTTTAAATGTACTTCATTAGTTTAGTGAAAAGTATCCACAACTTCCAATCAAATATATGAGCCTTTGGCATGGGTTCCGTGAAGTAATCCCCGCCCGGAGAACCGAATGGGAGACTATTTGACCTCCGGAAAATTTTACCCCAGTTGAACTCATGACCGCATTTCTTGACGGTTGTATTTTTTACGGAGAAAGATCGTCACTCTTTCGACCAAGGTACTTTTTTTCGCCTGGCTTATCACCTTCGACCAGTCCGGCATGGGTAACGCTATCGGGAGCAATGCTACCGCCGGCATAGCTCTCGGGATCATTTAAGCACGCAAGCCACTCCACCACGCAAGGTAAAGATACCATGGAGGGGTCCAGTAAAATATATAGTGAATTTAATATCTGAGTTTACCGGTGTGTCGTGTACAAGTAAGTATTAATAGCGCTCGGAAAAAAATAACACGTGGTAAGGTTTGTAAGTCCCGGTAAAAAAAAAAGGAGATATGTGCAATATGCTTTTGATAAGTGTAATGAATTAGTTGCAAATGCAATTCGAGTGTTAGTGCATAATTTATTTTTTCAAAAATTGAATTATGTATCACATGTCTTGTATGCCATGAAGATGTTGAGAGCAACAGCAGGATACCAAAGGACCGATAAAAAGAAAAACGAAGATATAAGAACAGAACTTAATATATTTAATCTCTGTGAAAGAATAAAATATCAAAATGCTTATCTTCAGCACGTATTACGAATGAATGAACAGCGCATACCAAGAAGAATGTATAATTATAAACCAAAAGGGAGAAGAATGTTCGAAAGACCATTGAAGAGATGGAAGGACCAATTCGACCTATAATGAGATCGAAACAGGCCATTGGGCTTAAACGTTGTTGATGATGTCTTTTATACTTCACACATGCTCCCTGTCAATATGACAGTAATTGTGGCGCGAATGGCGGAAGGATACAATTGGTGTTTGTTTATGTTAGGATCACTCTAAGAGCGGATAAGGTATAGCCCTGTATCGAGTAAAATAGTTATGGGGGAAATTCACTCAGGAGATTTTATTCTGAATTAATTAGCGAAGTATTGCATTAAATTTATGATGGGTGAAAATTCACTATCAGCAGAATACAGGTGTATTTAATTAATAGCTTTTGACAGACGTTGGAGATGTGACTTATAGAATTCGGACATGGTGATATGACCTATTCTATTGGTGTTATTGCGAAAGTAACGATAAACTTACTGAAGCCTCTGCTATTATTAACCATTAAATTGGCAAAACATAAATTTCTTCTGTTAGTTATTTGAATGTAGCGGACCGCAGTGAAAACGGAATATCTTATAACTGTTATTATTGTGTATATTGTATAATTAGACACACATTTAAGTGGTTTATTTTTGTTAGTTTTCTTCTGATTTTTTAAAAATGTTAAATTAACTGAAGCAGCTGATGTATCGAAAAGGATACATTACGAATTTAAGGGTTAACTCCATTAGGCCTATAAGAATACCATCACGCATCCAGGAACGTCCGTACTGATCTTCAAAGATATTCGTGTTAATTTATGGTCGAATTTTGACCAATGGGCCCTAAGCTTCCTGACATTTGTCTTACAGGTGAGGAAAAAACCCCGAAAAATACCTCACCCAGGAGCCTGTCCCGGTCGGGAATCGAACATGGGCCCGCTGCGTGACAAGGCATCACACTACCTCGAGACCACAGCATAATATAATATAATATAATATAATATAATATAATATAATATAATATAATATAATATAATATAATATAATATAATATAATATAATATAATATAATATAATATAATATAATATAATATAATATAAGGGGCACGCCGTAGCGTAGTGGTTAAGGCACTGAGCTACAAGCCGGAGGGTCGAGGGTTCAAGTCCCGTTGGGGTCAGGATTTTTAAACTGACCCAAACTCTCTGGCGGCACTATGGCCCTGGGGTCGACTCAGCCTCTAACGTAAATGAGTACCAGACGCTTATTCTGGGGTAAAGGCGGCCGTCACGCAGGGCTGACAACCCGGCTGACATAAAAGTGCCGATTGTCTAGAAAAAGTGGGAGCCTTAACCTCCTACTACCCCAAGGGCCTCCGGGTCTGTTGTGGGATCACTTTACTTTACTTTATAGAGTCTTTCCTGGCTTTATTTTTCAAAGTTCTTTTTAGTGTTCCTGTTATATAATTAAACTTATTTAGTTTGTTATTTATATCTGTTTCCGCTGTGTATGATATTTCGCAATCTAGGAAATTATATCTTACCACTTGTTCTATTGGTTTATTGTCTAATATTATCTTTCTCCGAACTGCGGTCGGTAAATTTTCGACAGAGCCATGTTTATTCAGGCTTGTGGTTATTTTATGAGCCTGAAAATCTTCAGAATCGGGGCCCGCGGCTTAAAGTCCCTCCCGGTGTACTTGTTCCTTGGATATTCCATCCTAAAAAATCCATCGATCACGCCCTAGTTTGAACCCGCGTCCCTCGGAACTAGAGGCAAGGAAACATAACTACTAGCCTACTGCGGCCGACTTGAGTTGTTACTCAAGATGAGAAATAGCAAATTACACTGAGCAACAAAAAAATAAACTTTTTTTTTGTCTCAGAAAGAAAAATATGTGATTCTGATAGTATTTTTTCTCCTGAATTCAAATGTGATATCGGTTTTTCTCCATCGCGCAAGGTTTCCGAGAGACAGGCATTTATAATTTTAAACACTTTAAGGGCCGTCCTATGAAACGCTGGAGGGAAAATTTTCTATAGGATCGTAATAGGCCTTGGCCTAATCCTTGGAAGGAAGAAGAATATTTTCTACATTCGTAACTACACAATTTTCGAACATTCGGACCTAGAAAGTAAGAAATTATTTTCTACTATATTTCGCCTGTGGAGCATCCCTCTCGACGGTCCAACAATAATCGGCCAGCATATTAGGATTCCATTTTCCTTTATATCTCTTTTCCATAGCTGAAACCATTGAGTTAGCTCATTTGGTTTTATTTTACAATGAACAAATGGACGAAAAAAAACGTTTATTAAAAATAATTATTTAAATTCATTAATTGAAATTGAAATAAAAAAAACTGTGGTGATGGAGAAATTTCGAATACATATTTGAAAACACGATAAAAACTATATTAAGTACAACTATTGGTACTCATGAGACAAAAATCATGTTGACCGGTATTATTACCGGTCGGCACAAGCTTCCTGGGGAAGGTTTTTTCGGTGTTTTTCCTCACCATTATTATTTTATCTATGGTTGTAATAGGCCTAGCCTCAATTTTATAAAAAAAATTGTTGAAGATCGAGTGTAAGACAAGTGTCGGGAAGCTTTGAGCCCCAATCAGTCCCCGAACATCATCTGGGTGTCAATCTAAAATGATCATTTTATGATATTCTTCTATCCCTCAAATAATACCCTTAAGCTACTTAAATTAATACAATAATATACTTATAATGACAATAAACCACATAACAAAAAATTAAAACATGTTTTTACATTATTTTATTGTCATCATTGATTCATTTTCCCTAAAAATATTAAACTATATCATTATCTTGATTGGAAAGGAACTGGAAGCTACCAAACCTACAATTCCCTAGTAAAGCTGAAAGCATAGCATGAAAATGATTGCAGTGAAAGATCTGTGCTAGGGCAGAACACTGTAAACAAAATGTTAAGAAAATTTAAATTAAGGTTGAGAGATTGGATTCGCTAACACTTGCCCATATGCTAGTCAGTAAAAGCATCTACTTTAGTGGCCTTGGTTCCATCGTGGTAGTGATATATTATTTCATGGTCTACAGTGTGTGCCGTTTTGTCGTCTTGCCAAATTCGTTCATAAAGTGAATAACAGGTGTCGGACTCTGTTGAATGGTCTAGTTGAACCGCCAATCATAGAGCTGAATGATTATGCAGAGAATAAGTAAGCGAAATTATATGTCACTTATCCAATAACAAAGCTAATGTTACTATCACTCCTGTATTAAGGGCAATGTGTACTTAATTTCCTACAACAGATCAGATTTTTAGTATAAGACAGATTTTAGAAAAGAAATGGGAATATAATGGTACTGTACATCAACCATATGTAGACTTCAAAAAAGCATATGATTCAATTAAGAGGGAGAAGTTATATAGTATCCTGCTGGAGTTCGGAATTCCTAAAAAGTTAGTTAGACTTATACGAATGTGTCTAAATGGCACAAAGAGGAGGGTGCATGTAGGCAAACAGTTTTCGGACACCTTTAAAATCCAGAATGGATTGAAGCAAGGAAATGCACTATCTCCTCTACTATTTAATTTTGTACTGGAACATGCCATTAAATCTTTAAGGAATGAGGAAGGCTTACAACTCAATTTTATTAATAAGCTGTTAGTTTATGCTGATGATGTAGTACTATTGGCCGATAGCGAGGAGATACTAAAGGACAACACGCACACACTATTGAATAACACTAAGAAATTAGGACTGGAAGTACATATCAATAAAACTAAATATATGGTCACACGTAGAAATTCATTATATAATGGAAATGGACAGCTAATTACAAATCAGAGAAATTTTGATGAAGTGGTCGAATTCAAATACCTAGGAATAATAATCACAAATAGGAATGAGATGTACAAAGAAATTAAACATAGGCTCAATTCTGGAAATGCGTGCTACTATGCATTGCAGAGACTCTTGATGTCCCAACTCCTTTCTAAAAACGTTAAACTGAAAATATATGAAACTATTATTCTACCAGTTATATTATATGAGTGCGAAACATGGACTCTTACTTTAAGGGAGGAAAGGAGATTACAAGTATTTGAGAATAAAGTACTTAGGAAAATTTTTGGACCAAAGAGAGATGAACAGACAGGCGAGTGGAGAAGACTACATAACAATGAACTACATGGTCTTTGTAGGAAGCCAGATATAATAAGAACAGTTAAGTCTCATAGTCTGCGATGGGCAGGACATGTTGCACGTATGGGGAATGAAAGACTTTTCATGGAAGCTTCTTGTAGGAAAAGCCAGAGGAAAAACGCCCAGTTGGTAGACCAAGAATGAGGTGGGAGAATATCATTAACTATGATTTGAGGGAAGTAGATTATACAGGGAATGATTGGAAAGCATTAGCTCAGTATAGGGATGTATGGAGAGCTTATGTCCGCGCGGCCATGAACCTACGGGTTCGATAGTGCCAGTGAGTAAGTAAGTAAGTAAGTGTACTTAATTTCCGATCCTAAAAAATAAATATTATATTGATCACATTATCAGGTAATGTTATACAGCTTAGAAGTAAATCCCAGAAAATAAATTACTAATTTTTATTTTCTTTCTCTCAAATACGAATACGAATTCCCGTAAGTATTTCAAATTGTGAGAGGGGAGTTAGTATACAGCCTTTCTACAGTACTGCCTTCTATCTTCTTCTTCTTCCTTTCCAGGATTAGGTCAATGCGACCTGTTTCGGTCTCAAGTCCATTGTTTCCTTGGCCGTCCCAAAAAGATCTTTTTTCTTGCGGTTTGTAGGTGTTGATCGTTTTGGGTAATCTTGCATTGTCCATTCTGTCTAAATGTTCTTTCCGTCGGCATTTGTGCTCTTCTAGTTTATCGAGTATTGAAAATATCTCCAGTTAATTTCTTATTGATTCATTATGTAATCTATCCATGCGTGTTCCTTTTACGGATCTTAAAATTTTCATTTCAGTGACTTTAATGAGTGAGATATATTTTTTTGTAAGTACCCAAGATTCTAAGATAATCAAATTCAACGGTTCTAATTTTATTCTTTTGTATTCCGTCAAAGACCAAGTTTCACTTCCATATGACAAACTATTCTATATTATGCTGTTATAAATTTTCATTTTAGTTTCCTTTGTAATATTTTTGTTCCAAATTATTCCATGTAATATTTTAGTTGCATTTTTGTCATTGCAATTTTAGTTTGTACATCTCTCTCACAGGTACCTAAATTTGTAATTAATTATCCAAGATATTTAAAAATTTCACTTTTTTTATTTTCCTTGTTTCAAGTGTGAGGTCATTCACATCCTTTCCCTAACACATATATTCTGTTTTATGTAAATTTATGTTCAGTCCCCCCTATATAATTACTTCTCTCAAATCATTAGTTAATGTTCTTCTGCCACCTCCTTCTTGCCTGTTAACTGGGAGTCAAGAATGGGGTGGGAGAATCATGATTTGAGGGAAGTAAATTATATGATGATAATAATAATAATAATAATAATAATAATAATAATAATAATAATAATAAACTTGCCAAAGCCTATCCCAAGCCAGATTGAAGAAATGGGCTAGGGAGAAGAGTTAACAACCTTGTTAAAAAAACCAGGGTTCAATAGGCCCGGTTGATAGTACCTTGTGAGGGCTTCTGCCTAGGGTTACAGGTACTGCTGCCTTGCAGTTAGGTATTGGTTCATCAAGGGCTAAAAAAGAGAGCCTTGATTAAAAATCTCCAGGTTCTTCAGGTTGGAGATTGTAGCGACAGACTAGCTCACTGTCGTAGAAAAAATGTACCATGTAAAAGAACTTAAAATAATAATAATAATAATAATAATAATAATAATAATAATAATATAATAATAATAATAATAATAATGACGATGACTTCGGAAGAAGAATGAGACCAGACTGCAACAGCTTGCGAGTTGATATGCACTACACAACTAGAATTAAAATATGTGAAGATGGTAACAATAATTTAACATACCTATTAATTGTGGAATGCAGGCTTTCACGGCCGGTAATCATAATGTTAAAAGATTCCGGGCTATGTGACCGTGGTCTATAACTGGTGTTTCTTCCAGACGTTTCTCCCTCAACAGCGGAGGGCATCTTCAGTGGCGAGTGCTTCTAGGTGATGTTACCTTGTCGTAGACTCGGCAGGTAACATCACCTAGAAGCACTCGCCACTGAAGATGCCCTCCGCAGTTGAGGGAGAAACGTCTGGAAGAAATACCACGGCCACATAGACCGGAATCTGTTAACATTATACCTCCTGAACTATACCTCCAAACATAACCAAAACGGTAAATAATACAATCATCATAAGAATGGATTCGTCTGAACTCGAAAGGCAATAATGAGATCTGCTCAAAAGGAAAATATTCCTTGGTGGCGTCTAATGAAAAAAGATTAGAAAATTTTGTGACTTTTAACACTGACATGACGACTACAACGATGATGATGATGATGATGATGATGATGATGATGATAATAATAATAATAATAATAATAATAATAATAGTGTATTATTCTACCAGTTATATTATATGGGTGCGAAACATGGACTCTTACTTTAAGGGAGGAAAGGAGATTACGAGTATTTGAGAATAAAGTTCTTAGGAAAATTTTTGGACCAAAGAGAGATGAACAAACAGGTGAATGGAGAAGACTACATAACAATGAACTACATGGTCTTTATAGGAAGCCAGATATAATAAGAACAGTTAAGTCCCGTAGACTGCGATGGGCAGGACATGTTGCGCGTATGGGTAATGAAAGACGTGCATTGAAACTTCTTGTAGGAAAGCCAGAAGGAAAACGCCCAGTTGGTAGACCAAGAATGAGGTGGGAGAACAACATTAACTATGATTTGAGGGAAGTAGATTATACAGGGAATGAATGGAAAGCATTAGCTCAGGATAGGGATGTATGGAGAGCTTATGTCCGTGCGGCCATGAACCTACGGGTTCGATAGTGCTAGTGAGTAAGTAAGTATAGTGTATTAATCTATAATTACTTAGTCCTACACAATGAGTTAGAATTGTCGAAAGTTCTAGAATAAAAACTTCAGTTCTTGACTAACAAAGTTGGAATTCAATTAAAAAAGCATTCATTGTCTTAAGAAATTTATATTCTCCATTGTGCAGTAATGGTTGTTATACTTGTCTTACAAAGACTTGGACATCATCACAAAAATTTTAAATTCGATTGTTCAGAGATCCAAATAAATTGCTAATTGTACTTTTGTTTGTTTGTAAATTTATTAAACAGATATTATAAATTCCCGCGACCAAAATAACACGAGATCTTAACCATCGAGCTGGTCAAATTAATACATATGTAATAGTACTTAACTGTCCAATCCTGTGATGGAGAAACTCTGGGCTTTATAATGCCGATACTTTTTATACAGTGAAGTTTGGATTGAATTTATAACGCATTTAGTCCATATATATTCTCAAAGACATTAGCAGACGCTAAAGGAAGGGGAGACTTGTTTTTGTATTTCCTAAGTCTCAGTTCACATTTCTTTTCTGTTTGTCAAAATGTTTTAAACTTCAGTATCAGTGATACTCGCATCTCACTTGTTTCTTTATACATAATGAGAATTTCTTACCTGGAATCGATTTGCAGTATCCATTCTATTGTTTCTGAAACAGTGGCGACTTCTACGATGATAATTAAAATGACATTTTTTAAACAGAAAAATTACTGGCATTTGAATTCGTGATTAGCATCTCTGATTACGGAATTTAAGAAGTCGTGGATTGGACATGCAGATTTCACTCTATGAATTGATTGGAAGGATGTTTATAAAACCAGTTTGAGTAGGGGACATATCACAAACAGATTCTGCCCAGAAGTATCATATTTTATATTTGAGGTAGGTCCACCGCTGTGGTATCGAGGTAGCGTGCTGCCTTGTCACGCAGCGGGCCCGGGTTCGATCCTCGGTCGGGACAGTTTTTCTGGGTGGGGTTTTTCCTTACCTGTAAGACAAATGTCAGGAAAACTTTAAGGCCCAAACGGTCCCCGAAATCATATGGTCATCGCAATCATCATCATCATTCATATTCATCTTAGATTTAGCTTAGGATTAGGACTCTCCTGGCTCACCATTATCATCATCACCCGTCATATCATCTGGGCAACGTAACCCCGCTCGAAAGACAATCTGGGGCAATTGCAAAAAAAAAAAAAAAAAAAAAAAAAAGCTTGAGGTAGTTCAACATTCGTTAAATCTAAGGTACGATATCCACGTCTTTACTTCCCTTCTTAAGTAAGCCATTCTGGATTTTTACAGCCTTCAAAAAATCCCATTGAACTTGGTCGAGATGAAATCCTTAAAGATATGTCCTTTGCCGAAGCGTAATTATTAGAGTTCCTTCTTCCATTCCGGTAGTCCAGATTCGTTTTTCCTGCTTGGATCTGGCTGTTTTTCTTGTGTTTGTGTCAAAAAGAAAAATAAACTAGAAAAGGAAAATGTTAAAACATCTACATTGGCGTAACAGCCCATTGGACCTTCGCCTCTTGTTTTTTCATTATAGACCAAGTTAATTTAGTTATGCTGATATGCCTACGGATGTCATGAATGGTATGCGTCAACGTACCGACCAATGAGACATTCATAATATACCTTGCTTAACTTGGCAAAGAGAGAGATGGAGATGTAAGGGTAGATCCTTGACCGCTTTCGTCCAATTACAAAAGAAAGAAGCCACTCTGTTGTCAGTTTTCGTCTTCCTCCTTTACCGTATTAGCAACGGCAACACTGGTGCGAGTGAGAGAGGTGAGTACAGCTGTCTCTTTCTACAAATTTCTTGTCAAGTTAAACCAGGGAGACAATAGCAAGCGACTAAGGTATTAATAGTATGATGATGAGGTCGGCAAATGTTGCTTAGAAGCCTCTTTATTCGGGCTTAAGGGTCTTTCACGAGCTGAAAATCTTCAGACTCGGGACTCACAGCTTAAAGTCTCTCCCGGAGTACTTGCTCCTTGAATTTTTCCATCCTTAAAAATCCATCGACCCCAGCCGGGTTCGAACCCGAAAAACGTAAAAAATAATAATGACAATAACTTCAGACCCACACGGAAAACTGTCAGCCACTAGACTACAGGGATTTACTGTATGCATAGAATTTTATAATGAAAACAACTGCAGGTCTTAATTGATCTTCCCATGTTGAAGGTCCCTTGCGAGCTTATCATAAGTAATGCCAATTCACTCCTCACTTCGTGAGTCGTGAATTTATCGATAATTTGGAAATCAAGAGTGGCATTTGTTAGGACTATTTAACGAATAAAATTAAGCTGTTTACTCATAAATCATTATTTAACTATAGTTATTTTAAAATATTTATATATTTAATGTAAACGGCGATGTTTACAAATGAGAAACGATAGGTACGCTTCTACTGCTTCTTTTGTTTATCACTGCAACCAGATCATACTATTTATTGCCAAAGGAACGCAATATTGTAAGGAGGAGCTTTCTTTAATATGGTAATTATAACACTGATAAATATTTGGTGAAACACGACTCTGATTGGTTGTAAAACAGAAATCATTGAAACGTGATTGGTCATTGACTCCCATTTGGGGCATGAGTTAAATAGTCATGGAAAATCGTTAGTTTTGGATGATAAAATATGAATTCTCTTGTATAGGCCTGTAGTAGAGTGATAATTAAAATAATTCATATGTTTAATGTAATAAATACATGGAATAAAAATCTCTATAACACATAAATCAAACTAAATGCATCTCGTTAAATCATTTTAGAGCAAATATTAATATACGCAAGTCTGACAGTTTAGTTTTTAAAGTAACCGGATATCTGTAATGATTGCCTACGGTTATAAAACGAGTTAAATTAATGGAAACTCAGCGGATCGTGTTTGAAAGGTCGAAAGATCAGTTCACTGAAAAAGACAAATTACGTCTCTGTAGAACAGTAAATGGTTATACGCAAGAATGAAGTGCAGAACGCAAACAAACACAGACTCAATTCTAGAAATGCATTTCATGGACTCTTGCATCCTAACTTCTCTAAAAACAAAAATTATACTAAAAATATGTAAATCTGTTATTATTCCAGTTATATGGATGAGACATATGATCTCTTAATAATTACTTATTTTAGGAATTCACACTATGAGGTATATACATTTAGGTAAAATTTAACCAGTCATCCCCTCGTAATTTTTCCTCTTATTTTAATTTAAACTACTCTCGGAACTTTACATTTCAGTTCATCATCAGTATCTCCGCGACCGTTGTTCTGTCGTCCTGAAGAGCCGTCTTTCGCTCCTTCTATACGCTAATTCAACCCAGGAAGTTACTACAAACCTTACGGGCTACGCCAGTGTCCCCCTACGTACAGGGGTAGATATTGCCAAACTCATAATAACGGTATTTGTTTCTTTAGGGAGGGTGGAGGGGCAAGGTTAGCAGTACTTTTTTTTCCCCCAAATCTATGTACTATACATTTAAAAAAACATAGTTTTCCTTTTACGGCATGCAAACTAATTTTATAGTAAATATCAGAGTCGACACTTTCACACAGGATAGTACAGGTCCGCACGAGCTCAGTGATAAGTGGTAATTTTTTTTTTCTTTAAGGGTCGGTTTCACCAACAGAGGTAACTGTATTACGCCAGTTTAAGCTATGCATTATACATCGGGGAAAACTGGCGTAATACAGTTGCCTCTGTTGGTGAAATTGACTCTAAGAGGGGGTGGCTTGGACGCCTACAACTTACAACCCTGTACCTGCTGTGTTGCATACTTCAGTTTTATTCAAGGATTTCTCTCAAGAAAATACTGTTAAAATGGCAACTCAGTGCCCTATTCCAAACACACAGTAACTTCCTGGGTTGAATCTGAGTGTATTGGCAGACTAAAAAACCTCGAAGCCACGTCATTCTCCCCAAGAATTTCAAAGTTCATCAATTTCTCCCTTTTCACTCCTCTGAATCTAGATATTTTCCCAAACAGTGAGTTATTTTGGTTTTTTTATTTGTTTTAATAATTTAGCTTTTTTTTCGATGAGATGTTTTTCAGACCATGCATGGACAGCCACTGCAGATTTTTCTACTTCCCGGTTATTGACGTTTCTGAGAGTTCTTTCACTCTAGTTTTCAAATTTCTCTTAGTTTTTCCGATGTAGAATTTCTCACATTCTTCAATTTAATCTGATAAATCCTTGATTTGTTTTCTTCTACTATTTTCACATTTTTTGTTAGGTCTAATCATTCTACTGATGCTATAGTCATTTTTGGGTGTCAACCTTATATTGACGATGTTATGTCAGTGTTGATGATGAAACTGAAATGTAAAGTTCCGAAACTAGTTTAAATTGAAATAAGAAGAAAAATATGAGGTGAGTGATTAAATTTTACCTATATATGATCTCTTGCTTTAAGAGAGGAAAAATATTATAGTGGACACTTTTTAATTCGAACTCAAGGGGGAATTGTTAAAAATTCGAATTATCGGAACTTCGAATTAACAAAAACACAGGGACATGTTCCTAGGAACATGGAATGTTAGGACATTATATAAGACCAAAAAGAGATGATCAGACAGGCGAATGGAATAACAGTGAGCTAAGTAATCTTCACAGGAAGCCAGTTATAATAAGAACAGTCCAGTCTCATACACTGCGATGGGCAGGACATGTGGCGCGAATGGGAAATGAAAGAGCTAGGCTACATGAAAGTTTTTTGAAGGAAAACCAGAGGGAAAACCTCCAGATGGTAGACCAAGAATGAGATGGGAGAATAACATTAACGGTGATTTGAGGGAAGTAGATTTTACAGGAGATGATTGGGAAAAAAATAGCTCAGGATAGGGATGTATGGAGAGCTTATGTCCACGCGGCCATGAAACTACGGGTTCAATAGTGCCATTGAGTGAGTTAGTTCTACGAAAAAGAAAATCTGATTCTGTATTTTAGCAGGATATCTCATTTCGTCAATGGTAATGACCAGGGAGCGGGGTTTGAGTAAGTAAACGGATGCTTCATATTACCTGCCACACGGAGTATGTACTGCGCAGGACTCAATCTTCTACAACAGAGTGTTTCTTAGCGACTGTTTCATTTATTCGCTGCATAGAGAGTAGTAAAGAACTGTACATTTCGGAAGTATATTATTGTACATTGAAATAGCTATAATCATGATACATGAGAAAATATTTCTGTACATTAAACTCTTATTCAAAATGAAGTAGTTTTATTGCACACTACAAATAACTAAACATACGATTGTTTGCTTCTTTCTATAATTCCTTATCCTGGTGTAATTGTTTTTGAAGCAGGATATTAATGCCTTCTACTGACTATTTAACTCATGCCCCAAATGGGAGTCAATGACCAATCACGTTTCAATGATTTCTGTTTTACAACCAATCAGAGTCGTGTTTCACCAAATATTTATCAGTGTTATATTTACCATATTAAAGAAAGCTCCTCCTTTTTAATATTCTGAACAGGTCTGACCAATATTTTGCGGTGACTGAGCCTATAACAAATACGGCTACCAGATTGTATATATAGTGCATATATGTCAACACATAGCGTTTGCAGGAGTTAATATAAAACCATTTGTAGCAATTGATTATACCACCAAAAAAAAAAAAAAAAAAAGAAACCACTGTTTGCTCTTTATTAAATGTATTTTTTCCCAGGTAATAATCCAGAAAAATATAATTGTCATATTTACATCATACGACATCAGAAATGAATTAATATACAGTTTGATGTGTTTCATTTTTTCGCCACTAGAGAGCATTCTTACAATATTGCGTTCCTTTGGCAATAAATAGTATGATCTGGTTGCAGTGATAATCAAAAGAAGCAGATGAAGCGTACATATCGTTTCTCATTTGTTTTCAAACATCGTCGTTTACATTAAATATATAAATATTTTAAAATAACAATAGTTAAATAATGATTTGTGAGTAAACAGCTTAATTTTATTCGTTAAATAGTCCTAACAAATGCCACTCTTGATTTCCAAATTCTCTAGATAAATTGGAAATCACTCGTGGCATTACTTATGAACATCATTTTGTTTATACTGAACACTGCATGATCACAGGTGCGTCCTCCCTCCTTATAGTCCATGCATTCTTAACTTCGCTGTATACTTACTAGAACCCCGCTCTCTGGTAATGACAGTGATGACTAATTAGGGTATTTTTAGTGTACAATTTTGTGGTAACTCGTGATTTTGAGATTTTTCATGTGTAAAGAAATATAACTAGGTTGGAGATATCTGTCTTTACACACCATCCCGAGTTATGTATAACAATTGAGTGACATTAGCATAAAATGCAGCCGTAGTTTATTTGAAATACTCTAAAGAAGCAAGACATTACACCAATGCAACGTAAGATAAATGTCCCAATAAAATAACCTTCTTAATGCTCTCCTTATTATGATCTTCAGCTGTTCACTCCAAGATCAAAATACAAAACCTATGCGGTAAATGAAGCCAGTTTATTTTGAAAATGTTGCTTCATTTCAAAGAAAAAACTAGTATTTGTCAGCTGTTTCTTAAATATGTATAAAAAATAAATAATGTAGGCTTACCCAATTAAACTTCAGGTGCATTAGGTAAATGTATAACCTTCGCTGTAAGTTTTCTTTCTTTTTTTTTTAAGATGCAACTTCAAAAAATAAATGATGTACGTATTTTATTAATCTGCAGGTGCATTAAGTAAATTTGTAACTTTCGTTATTTTCCCAATTGTTATTTCAGTTCGGTTCTAATAAATAATGTAATTTGTATGCAGCCTCCAATAAATGAAAGTTGTATTACAAAGCTTGTTCAAGTGCCAAATAAAATAAAATTTCATAATTACAAATTGGCTGGAATTGATCGGTGTTAAATTAGTTATTTAAAAAATCTATATCGTATCGGCTCGAGTTGTCTGGCGAGTAAATATTTAAAGTATTAAAAAATGTAAAACAGTACCTGAGTTCTCAGTCGTTCTCAATAATAAGCAGTGTTGTTTTGAAGGTGGCCTTTCGATAATTTAAGTATCATCTTCTGCTTTCAGTTTGGTACAACACTGCTGATTATTGAGGACGACTGAGATATCAGGTACTGTTTTACATTTCTTAAAACTTTAAAATGGTGACCTCAACGGAGTTTCGTAATGTATTTTAAAAATCTTGAGTAAATATTTATCTCTGAATCCGAGGTTCGAGACTCAAAACCAACAGAAGTCGATGGAGCATAAAAGTCAATGGGACTGATAAATTACAGATTGGTTTATTATATTCTCTACGGTACTTGGCGGCAAGCAGTGCTTGTCGTTCCCGGCGAACGGCATTCGCTGCAGTCACACGCTACGGCCAGACTTTCTCATTCTTTCTCTGTCTCTGCCGTCTCTCGCTTTCCCTGCCTTCAAGGACCCAGCTACTGGACTCCTTTCAACGAAAACGAGAAGCACTGACTGGGGAGGGACACTTGCCGCCGAATACCATAGAGAATGACTTTGAATGCTTTGTATATGACAACAAATATGATTAAGTTAGAGGCTTTCTGCCATCAGATATAAAAAACAATAACACAAAGTTGAGACCACTTTTAAAACTAATAAATGCCAGTCTATTTCATGTTTAAGTAGATGAATAACAAGTGATATATAGTTTAAAAAATATATAGGCAACATTTTCTACTATTAATTTATGTCTTGTTTAAAATGAACAACTGCTAACTAAGAGTATATTACGATGCAAGGTTGGGAAGTGTTTTTTTTTTTCAGAATCGAGGAAAATTTTTAAAACCGAGTGATAGCAAGGTTTTTAATTTGCGAGATTCTGTAAAACACTTCACAAACGTGCATTGTACATTATTTTTTGCGCGATGGTATTTTCAAAATAATAAATACTAGTAAAATAACGTCTTTGTTGGAAATATAAATTATAAACAATTGACTAACGTTAACAGTGTGGCCAAAGTTTATTAGTGGAAACTACAGGAGGCTGTGACACCAATCAGTGTAAAATGGCGGCAAATACGTATTTATTGTTTTATATGATTTCAAATAAAGTTCAGTTAATTTAAAATGCAGTGATTTGTTTCGTATAATGTAGGCCATATATTAACTCTACCTTTTGGATATATTTTATATATAAATTGTATGTAGTATACATAGAGGGCAGTGGTTTTACTTCTCACACGTGGTTTATAATATGTAACATTACAGTATAGTTATTTTATTACAGTATAGTTATTTAGGTGGGGCACGCCATAGCGTAGTGGTTAAGGCACTGCGCTACAAGCCTGAAGGTCGAGGGTTCGAGTCCCGGTGGGACCAGGATGTTTAAACTGATCCAAACCCTCTGGCGGCACTCTGGCCCTGGGGTCGGCTTACTCTCTAACGGAAATCAGTACCAGACACTAGTTCTGGGGATAAAGACGGCCGTCACGCAGGGCTGACAACCCGGCTTATATAAAGTGCCGATTGTCCAGAAAAGTGAGAGAACGTACTATCGCGCAAAAAATATTTTATCTACTATTATAACAATCAATGACGCTTTAGTTCGTAGTTATTAGGCAACAAAACATTTACTTTGTATCCTTACAAAACACAAAACACGCTATCAAAACATAAAATACAGGTTCAACAAAACGTAAAATACACTTTAATGATGATTTCATACAACTATGTAAATTAACTTTCCTTGAATTTTCTGGAAGTATAATAATAGTTGCATCTTGGACTTTTTTAACATTTTTCCTCATAAACCCAGAAAATTATCTTCTCTGCTCATTTTTACTTTAAATTCACATATGAAACTAGCACCCAACATTGCAGAATATAAAGTTTGTTTATTCATTGAGTCTTTTTTTTATTTCTTACTTTACTCTGTCTCTAAATGTATCGTTTCCGCAATAAATAAATTTTATTAATAATTGACATGGGAAAGGTAATGAAATTCAAAAGAAGTGAGAGAGAATGTATCCCAATTGATATCTGTCGCTAAGACGGACCCAAGAGAAGAAAGATTATTGAAGTGTACGGAAATGTGGTGTAAACGGTAAATGCTGAACATTATTTGAACCCAAGTAATCTCTGCGATAAGTCAAAGTTTAGTCTCTGTATATGACGTCACAAAAAAGTATGACAACACAAGGTTCTGTGCAAGGTTGGGTACAGTTTAAACGTGAAATGAAAAGACTTTGAACAAAATGTGTTGGTATTTGTTCAAAATATGGGAGTAATATAGGATTTGCAAGGAACTTAGGAGATAAATGTAAACTAACAGATTTACTGGCACTATCGAACCCGTAAGTTTAGGCCGCGCGGATATCAATTCTCTATGCATCCCTATCCTGAGTTAATGTTCTCCAGCTGTCCCCAGTTGTTCCTTCGAATCATGGTTAATGTTATTCTCCCACCTCATTGTTGGTCTACCAATTGGGCGTTTTCCCTCTGGTTTTCCTATAAGAATCTTCCATACCCCCTTTTATTCCCCATTTGTGCCACATACCCTGCCTATCGCAGTCTACGAGACTTAGCTCATCTTATTTTATCTGATTTCCTATTAAGATCATGTAGTTCACTGTTGTGTAATCTTCTCCATTTGCCTGTCTGTTCATCTCTCTTTGGTCCAAACATTTTCCCAAGAACTTTATTCTCAAAAAACTCGTAATCTTTTCTCCTCTCTTAAAGTAAGAATGCATGTTTCGCGTCATTATAATATATCATCATCATCATCATGAACAAATTCGTTTTAGGCCATGTGGCCTGTACGGTAAACCTAGCGAAGATGATCTTGATCTTTCCACCGATTTTTTGGTCTTCCTTGGTCCCTATGTCCAGTTGGAGTATATTGGAATGCCAATTTTGGAAGTCTATTTCTTGCCATTCTTCTCAGATGATTTTTCCATTCGTCATTATAATATATATGGGAGAATAATAGTTTTATATATTTCCAATTTAATGTTTTTAAGAGAAGTTGGAGACAAATCGTAACATATTTTATTTCTATTGTTTCCAATAACATTCTCTGCTTTATCGAATTGAATGTAAATAATATTATTGAATATCTAGGCATAAAACATTAAAGAACAAAGTATGAAGAGATACTAGATTGAAATTTTATAAAACATTGGCAGTTCCTGCCACTACTTTATGGGAGTGAAACTTGGGTAATGACCAAAAAATTACAAAGTGTAGAAATGAACTTCCTTAGAAGAACAAAAGCTGCACAAGAATGGGTCGGTTAAAGAATGAAGATAGGCTATAAGAACAGAGTTAAATATATATCCATCCATAGTAATTCTGCCCGAAGGCAGGTCCTTCACTGCAATCATAGCATTTTCATGCTATGCTTGCAGCTTTACTAGGGAATTGTGTAGGTGTGGTAGCTTCCCGTTGCTTTCCACACCGGTGAAGGATGATCGTGATGATGATGATGGTGATAACGATGATTATGATGATGATGGCCATATGATTTCAGGGACCGTTTGGGCCTTAAAGTTTTCCTGACATTTGTCTTACAGGTGAGGAAAAACCCCGATATAAACCTCACCCAGAAAAACTGCCCCGACCGAGGATCGAACCCGGGCCCGCTGCGTGACAAGGCAGCACGCTACCTCGAGACCACAGCGGTGGACAATATAGGTATATCCATTAAATTATAAAATCAAAGAATATAGAGAAAAATGGTTTAGACATGTAGAAAGAATGAACGTAACAAGATTACCAAAAGCAGCATTTAACTACAAGCCAAGAGGTTCAAGGAATGTAGGAAGGCCGGTGAAAAGATGGACAGAACAACTCTGAGGCGGAAAGGCATTTTGCCTAGACCGTGAAGTGAAGAAGAAGAAGAATATGTAGGCAGTACAGGTGTGACATATAGTCAGCATGTCTGGTCCCCCACCGTCGCGTCGTAGCTAATTTTGTCATCCTGAAAAAACTACTTATCAAATTACTCATGAAATGGTAGGCACAGGTTCTATACACTGACAGAAGCTTAATAAGAACATTTCTCTGCCCATGGGAACTCAAATCAATGCTTGTCTCTCCTTAGATTTCTCGACAATGTAAAAGTGGGGACTCAATCTGAGATATTAAAACTTCTAAAAATAAGAATGATTTAAAAATACTAGCCGCTTCTGTACGTAGATTTGTCTCGGCAGACTCTTTTAAACCCCTTCTCTCAATTGTATGAAACCCCACCCTTCCGTATATGTTAGCAGAAGACCATGTCCACCTGCATAGAATTCGAAATAAGGGACTGCAGAAGCTGTAATGAATTCTGTATTAATAGCTTCACTTGCTACTGTCTAGCACATTTGTTAAAGGAAGATATTATGGTCTTTGTATTTCAATTAAAAATTGTATTAATATTCTTCATGTTTATTTAACTTTATCTATATTATTGAGTATTCCTCCAAGTTGTTACCTCAGATTAGTTGACACAGTTAAATTGATAATAATAAATTCGTTATCCCATTCAAGGTTTTGTTTAGTAAGGAATTCGTGACATTTCGATCTCCTTATGTCAGATCATTCTCAAGAATAAAATAAGTTAAAATATATCTTCTTAGGTAAGATCCGTCGTCCTCAACTTACAAAATATGTATTCTTTATGCCTGTAGGCCTTTCAGAACATCCGTTCCATCTTCAGCAGGTCCCTCTTCGCTACGACATCCAGTATGATGTTGATGCTGCTGGTCCTAATGTGGTGTTGTGACTAAAGCTTCTTCCTGACGATATGGTATACTGCGTTGTTTAGTCTGGGAGTGCTTTCATTTATTAAAAGCTTGTTGTCTATTTTCCTGATAATTTTGCAGGTCTTCCAATATGTTGATTTTAGTTGGATTCCCTCTTTGTATACTATTGTAAGGGTGTCTTCTATTGAGTTAATTCTATGACCGGCGTTTATTATGTGCTTAGTGTAATTAGACTTTCCATATGCGTATACGAAATCGTTACGATGTTCTTTAAACCTTATGTTGAAGCTTCTTTTCGTTCTACCTATATAGAACTTGTCACAGTCTTTGACAATTCACAGAAATGAATTTTATTGATATTGATCATTCTCAAGACAGTACAAATTATACCAACAAATTGGAAATGGCACTATTATGTATATTAATACAATATTGATGATGTAGCTATTATTTGTACATAAAATTGCTAATAATTTAATTATTTTTAATGAGTTATTAAACCGTATCGCTTCTAACACTAAATACTAAAACATACTTTATAAATATACAGTATTACTCTTTACTGATGCTTTAAAACGACAAAACTAACAGTTATTTATTTACAATGATTGAAAACATAGTTAAAAAACTTGTACAACACAAAAATTATTTCAACATAGAATATTTAAGTTCATATTATATAATTTTATTATTTTTAATACATTATTAACATATACCCTACGCTATATATTTAACAACCTATGTAAAAATAAATAAAACCCTATAATAATCTTAGAATGATCTGGTTCTTATGTAATGTTAACGTTATTAAACAATTAAAAATAGATTAGAACAACAATAATGTACCCTATTCAAAATACGTGCTAATAAAATATTAAACATTGCAGAAACTCCCGATTACGATTGTACGATAGCTGTTACATAAAAAATGATTTTTTGGCAACATATGTTGTTAGAATTTTGTTGCCACTACTCAAAGTAGTTTCCTTTGGATGAAATACACTTGTCCCAGCGTTTCTGTCAGTCTGCAAAGACATGCTGGAAACCCTTTTTTGACAGGACTTTCAAAACGCCTCCGCAGCCTTCACTACTTCTTCTGAAGATGGAAACTTCCTCCCGCGAAAGTGTTTATTCAGGTTAAGGAATAGGAGAAAAAAACACGCGGGACTAAATCCGGACTATAGGGAGAGCGAGGGACGCAGTTTACTTTGATTTTTACAAGATATTCAGTTACAACATTTTCGATATGAGACCTCGTATTCAGCTTGTTTCACGGAAATGTGGCCTTTTTCGCCTGAAACGGCCTTGTAGAGTCATCATGAAATCTTTATAGTATTGCCCAGTTGCCATCGTGTGCGCAAACACAATATGCTAATAAACCATTCCATGAATATAAAAAAAATACCATAATTTGCCCATCAGAATAAACCACTTTTTTGCGCGATAGTGCGTTTTGTCGTACTTACAGCAATGGCGACCAACTTCCTACATTTCGAGATTGCCAGCCTAACTGTACTGTAATAAAATAACTATACTGTAATATTACATGTTACAAACCACGTGTGGGAAGTAAAACCACTGCACTCTATGTATTCTATGTACAATATATGTACAAAAAATATCCAAAAGGTAGTGCTAATATACATTACACGAGACAAATCACTGCATTTTAAATGAACTGAACTTTATTTCAAACAATATAAAACAATAAACACATACTTGCCCCATTTTATAACTGATTGGTGTCACGTCTTCCTGTGGTTTCAACTAATAAGCATTGCCCACACTGTTAACGTTAGTCAGTTGTTTATAATGAACGCAAAAATTTCCAACAAAGATGTTATTATTTTACTATTATTTATTATTTTGAAAACGCCATCGCGCAAAAAGTAATGTACAACACACGTTTGTGAAGTGTTAAACAGATACTCGGAAATTAAAAACCGAGCTTTTTTCCTCGCTTCTGTATAAACCACTTTCCAACCTCGCATCGTAATATATATATATTAGGGTTGGTGATGAAGGAGATTTAAACACAGCTTTATTGTTTGTTCACAGGATCGAAATGATATATCCATGTTTCATTAGTAATAGCTTGAAAGGAACTCTGGATAATCTCCTTTGTGTCCGTAGGCGGTACTGAATATGTCTCGACTTGCACATCACTCATAGACAGGAACAGGGAGGGATGACCTTGAAATTTGTACCATATGTACATGACGCATTAAGCTAACAAAATCGTAAAACCAATTTTTTTTTTTTTTGCTTGTTAAATTATGTCATAAAAATAATGATAATTTATGATTGAACAGCCCTCATATAATTAACCATTAGGCCTATTGTAATATTTCTCTCTCTCTCTGTCTCTCTCTCTCTGTCTCTCTCTCTCTCTCTCTCTCTCTCCATGGCGCGACAGGCCTAGAAGGCCCTTTGCCTACCAGACGTCTGTTGGCCTTACATCCATATGTGTTGATCGCAGAGGTAGATAGGGACAGAGGGAATCTCGTTAATCCATTCATCCGCGTCACTAATTATATGACGAGGCATCCAACCAGTGTAAGGGTGACATGTGGTTAGCATGTCGGATCCCCCAGCCGTTATAGCTGGTCTTCTCAACCTGGAGTCGCTACTTATTGTAGCTACCCAAATGCCTCACGATGCTGGGTGGGCACCGGTCCCATACTGGCCGAAATTTCATGAGAAAATTTCTTCCCTCATGGAGATTCGAACCAACGCAAGTCCCGTAGCTCTGCTCCAAGCCTTCTTGCCTTAACCATTCGGCTAGGGCGCGGGACTAAAATAATATATACATATGCCTATTTATGTAGTGAATTTTAAAAATTAATTATTCTTGTATTATTTATTTTGAGATATTATTGTACGATTATCGACAGGATTGTCGTATTATTTAATTGAAGGAAACTTAGCATTGTGGTAAAACATGTATATTGTTATATTAAAACGTAGGTAGTGATGGGCCACATAAGATTACACTGGTCGACATGGTTTTCTTCACAATAAATCTGATCAGTGATTCTAGTGCATTTTTTATACTGAATTCAGATAGGCCTATGTAGTCAGAATTTTTGCATTAGGCACAGTTTTTTGTGACAGCTACTTTTTTAAAATTGATTTTAGCATTTTCTTTGACCTGTCATAGGAATCTTTACCTTATATGAAGGGTTCCCTGTACCAGTATATGCAGATATAACCTTAACTCAAAACTCTAATTCTGACCTTAGCTCAAACTGAAAATGATTAAGGTGAAAATAAAAATGATCCTACATAAAATATGCTCGAAAATCACTATCTACCACTTTCTAGGTAAGTCAGAATGAGTTAGAGATGGATTTTATTAAAAATTATAAAAAAATGTAAATGAATATCACAGAAAACTCTTGCCTGATAGGAAAAAACTGAAATGATATTTTAATTCAGGATGAAAAATACTTCTAAAATCTCATATTTTTATTCTTGTGAAAGAAAAATAGTTCATTTTTGTCTACCAGTGTTATTTTCAGTTGAGTAACTGCTGCAGGTGATTATCGGACTGTATTCTAGACTCATAATTCTCGATCACTGAAGCATTTTACCCTGTGTGGTCCTGGCGCAACCCTAATCCAGTCTTAAAAACAGGTGTCCCTTTTGGGGAACACTAATTAATCAATACGTTTTTATCATAAAATTTTAAATTAATAAATAATCATAAGAAAAGTCCGTGTTGTTACATAAGCATGCTTATTTAATGGCCATTAACTTCGAAAATAATTTAAAGTTTCTTTATTAAGGACATATTTAAATTTTACTCCTCACCGCACACGCTTTTACAATATTATTAAGTTTCAATTTGAAGTCTCTCAAAATTAGTTTATTGTTAATATCAATAAATAGTCCACCGCTGTGGTCTCGAGGTAGCGTGCTGCCTTGTCACGCAGCGGGCCCGGGTTCGATCCCCGGTCGGGGCAGTTTTTCTGGGTGAGGTTTTTATCGGGGTTTCTCCTCACCTGTAAGACAAATGTCAGGAAAACTTTAAGGCCTAAACGGTCCCCGAATCATATGGCTATCATCATCATCATCATCCTCCTTCACCGGTGTGGAAAGCAACGGGAAGTTACCACACCTACAATTTCCTAGTAAAGCTGCAAGCATAGCATGAAAATGCTATGTTTGCAGTAAAGGACCTACCCTCGCGCAGAATTACTATGGATGGATCAATAAATATACTGAAAACGATATATATTTTTTTTTTCACCGCTGTGATCTCGAGGTAGCGTGCTGCCTTGTCACGCAGCGGGCTCGGGTTCGATTCCCGGTCGGGACAGGCTCCTGGGTGAGGTTTTTTTCGGGGTTTTTCCTCACCTGTAAGACAAATGTCAGGAAGCTTTAGGGCCCAACGGTCCCCGAAAATCATCCGGACATCACCATCATCATTATCATCATCATCCTTCACCGGTGTGGAAAGCAACGTGTAGCTACCACGCCTATAATTCCCTAGTATAACTGCAAATCATAGTATGAAAATGTTATGGTTGCAGTGAAAGACCTGCGCTCGAGCAGAATTACTATGGATGGATCAATAAATATACTGAAATATATATATATATATATATATATATATATATATAAACCTCATCATAATTATTAAAGACATTTATTCAGGAGACAGTACAACTATCAAATATGGAAATAGTCTTAAAGAAATATTAGTCCAGCAAGGAATACGACAAGGAGACTCATTAAGTCCCATATTGTTCACATTAATAATGGATGAAATTATTAAAAAAACTAAAAGTTGAAGTTAGAAAAGGGATTAAAATAGACAACAAAGAGCTGGAGATAATAAACTATGCTGATGACACAGTTCTAATTTCACAAACTGAAGATGGTTTACAAATTCTATTGCACAAATTTAGAATCATTGCAACAAAATATAACATGAAAATCTCAATAAACAAAACCAAATCAATGGCAATATCCAAGGACCCACGCCGTGGTAAATCATAAATAGAAGGGAAAAGTATAGAACAGGTAATGATATTCAAATATTTGGGAATATTAATTAATAGCAGCAACAGAATAATAAATTAAATTCTCCATTAAGGAAATAATGCAAACAAAATATTGGGATCTTTAAACAATGCTGTTTGGAAAAAAAAATAAAAAAATAAGAACAGAAACAAAAGTAAGAATTTACAAATAAGACCAGATCTAACATATGGTTGCGAATGCCGAACACCAACTCAAAAAATAAAACAAATTAATGAAACAACCAAAATGAAACGTTTAAGGAAAATCGTAGGAAAATCGCTGAGAGAGAAAATTCACAGTTCTATTATTAGGGAAGAATGTGAAACTGGACCTATAAACCTCTGAATAAATGATAGAAGACTAAATTGGAATGTTCACATAGATAAGAGAACGGTAGATTGGTGATGATATTACCTTGTCACGGATAGGGCAACTGTTGCCTTATAGGAAGACGTTGGTTCGTGAAAATCTAGAGGAAGGACAAAAATCACTTTATCCACCAGATTGGGGGTTAGAACTATGAGCCAGCTCCCCATCATTTGGAAAAATTGAAACTATGCCAAAAAACGCAGTGTGAACAATACAGGCAGGATTGACCAAATAGACAAAATCAACGAAAAATATTAAAATAATAATAATAATAATAATAATAATAATAATAATAATAATAATAATAATAATAATAATAATAATAATAATTTATTTATATGTTGTAATCTTCTAAGCCCATGTTTTCCCTTAACAGAGATTTAGGCGCTCTCCCCCTAGAGGGAAGAATTTGAACCATACTAATTTAGTTACACTTGTTTTCGAATAGATGCCATTGGAGTGGTCCGTGGTCAGCGTTCCGCCTCATACTGACATCTAGGAAACCAAGGTAGTACTAGGACGGGGAAATTCGGTAAATTTTGCTTACAGGCCATTCATTCAGGCTTAAGGATCTTTTACAAGCCTGAAAATCTTCAGACTCGGGATCCACGGCTTAAAGTCCCTCCCGGAGGACTTGCTCCTTGGATTTTTTCCGTCCTAAAAAAATACAGATTTTTAATGTTTACACATATTTATGTTTCCTAATATTTTATTTTCCTTCTCCACTCGTCCATATCCATTCAATCCATGCCCTCCAGTCCTCTTGTTCTCATTCCAGTTCTTATTTCTTGCAACCACGAGATCTTATTTTCCTTCTCCTTCTAGGTGGACACCATTCCAATGTTTTTCTGAGTAACTTTTCTTCTTGCATTAGTCGTACATGCCCATACCAATTTAATTGTATATATCTTATACAAACTACTATTGAATATCGAATATTCATTTTTTCTATAATAATAACAACAACAATAATAATAATAATAATAATAATAATAATAATAATAATAATCTGATTAGTTCTGGAACACCCTGTCCTATTTAGAATAGCAAAGACCTTCTCAAATCCCTCACAATAGCATAGACTTTAGGATGGTGAAAGGTAAAACTTTGCAAATGTAAACTGTGATTTGACGTGTAGGAATGTCTTTCTGATTTAATTCATGAATTAATCGAGAGATTGTTATCTCTGCGCAGTTTACGAGAGCTCATGTAGGTAGCAATAAAAAAAAGACAGAAACCCATCTTAACAACGAGTTCTGTTCTGTCCGCTTGTTTTCTACTTACTTATGGTGAATGCCATGGAATAACAACAGCAAAAAGGAGGCAGAAAACACTTTTGACAGTAAAAGGCTACTTAAACAAGCCGAAATGCAAATACGACAACGTACCTTGAATAACGATAAGGGCATTATTATTTTTATTTTCAGATAAACTGGTATTGGAGCAAGGGGGCCTTGGAAATATTAACAAAATGGTGTATAACTCTCTGCTATTATGTTCACATCACGTTTGTGTACGTGCCGCTTTATAAAGTTGCCGGAACAAATAAAAATTTTAAATTAGAGAAGGTCTGCCTTTGTTTTTAAGTTAAATTTTATATCGAGAAATGTGCAGAATGAATTCTCATTTACATTTGTCCGACATTAATAGAATTTGTTAGTGTGTGAGATAATTCATTTAGTCTTTAACAAGGGCTATTTTCAATACTTTCTAAGAATCATTAGAGAGGAACTTCGGGTAATTTGGACCCCTGTTTTGAATTTGTTGTTTTTCTTCTTTTAATTAAGGAATTTGAATTTTGTTTAATTACAGTGATTGTCATTAGTGTTGTAACTATGGAATATCATTGTTTTTATTCAAATATGGAAACTTCTTCATCTAATATCTAAAAATGGACGTTTGTTTGTTCGTACTTTATGCTCGGCCATACCGTTGATCCGATTGTGATGGGGATTTTTGCAAAATGTTCAGGAGATTCCCGGGATGTACATAGGCTATAAGAGAGTTGTGATAATCAACTCCTACACTCTTAAAAATCGCCCTTTGTAGTGGAAAACTTTGGACGATTAAATGCTTACGCTGCCTAAACCATAACAAATAAACAAAATGAATGTAAACAGAATTGAATATCTCGAAAAGCTCTACAAAAAATTCCGCGACAGCATATGTTTATCTCTTACGGATAACTCACAATAACCATTTTTGTCTTTCATTGATGCCAAGAAGATCGAGACAAGTACGTATATTCCTGTGCAGACATAGCAAACACATGACGGGTATTCTTTTACGGATAACTCACAATAACAAATTTTGTCTTTTAACTCATTTATGCCAAGAAAATCGAAATAAGTATATTTCCGGGCAACACTGGGTAATCAGCACGGGGAATCTTAAAATAATAAAGATCCATCCATAGTAATTCTGCCCGAAGGCAGGTCCTTCACTGCAATCATAGCATTTTCATGCTATGCTTGCAGCCTTACTAGGGAATTTGTAGGTGTGGTAGCTTCCCGTTGCTTTCCACACCGATGAAGGATGATGATGAAGATGATGATAATGATAAGGATGATGATAATGATAAGGATGATGATAATGATGATGGCCATATGATTTCGGTTCTTATAGGTGAGGAAAAACCCCGATAAATACCTCATCCAGAAAAATTGCCCCGACCGGGGATCGAACCCGGTTCCGCTGCGTGACAACGCAGCACGCTACCTCGAGACCACAGCGGTGGACTAATAATTGTAATATACATTTATAATTATTTTTCGTTTTACTTATTCAACTAATAATAAGAAGTACATTAATTTTTGTCTTTCAGCTCATTTATGCTAAGAAGATCGGGATGAGTATATTCCTGGGTAACGCCGGGTAATCAGCACGGGGTATCTAAAAAAATATAAATTTATAATTATGTTTCCATTCACTTATTCAACTAAACATAAAAGCACGTTAATTTTAATTTATTTAGGAGTAGCAGCGCACGCCTGGTATTAGCTCGTAATTAATGAACTTTTATATATTACAAGAAAAGTCCAGTTTAAACTCCATAAATAATAGGCTACATGACGCATTTATTTAAGATTAAAAACTTAATTACTGCACAATGAAATCAATATGGCGCAGTGGGTTTTATATTAAGAAAGTAGCCGTATTGACTATATTTTTCTAGGGAATGGTGCAGTGAGCCAGATATAAATTATATATGATTTTCATAACTAACTATTTACAGTAACTCACTGGCTCTATCGAATCCGTAGGTTCATGGCGGCGCGGACATAAGCTCTCCATTCATCCCTATCCTCAGCTAATGGTTTCCATTCATCACCTGTATAATCTACTTCCTTTACTTCATTGTTAATGTTATTCTCCCACCTCATTCTTGGTCGACCAACAGGGCGTTTTCCCTATGGTTTTCCTACAAGAAGCTTCCATGCACCTCTTTCATTACCCATTCGTGCCATATGTCCTGCCCATCGCAGTCTATGAGACTTAACTGCTCTTATTATATCTGGCTTCACATACATACCATGTAGCACATTATTATGTAGTTTTCTACATTCAATCGCCTGCTCAACTCTTTTTGGCACAAAAATTTTCCTAACAGTTCTCAAATATTCGTAATCTTCTTTCCTCTCTTGAAGTAAGAGTCCATGTTCCGCATCCATATAATATAACTGGGAGAATAACAGTTTTATATATTTTCAATTTAAAGTTTTTTGAAAGGAGTTGGGACGATAAGAGTCCCTGCAATGCTTTTTATGATTTTTACATTTTCTTCTTAGAGACTTTACTTTTACCATTATCTTTGTATTATGAAATATATTAATTGATATAGAGCACTCCACGCTTTTGATGGTAAAATTATTTCCTTTTTGTTGATAACTCTAATTTTATTCTATATGTGTTGGAGATGATTTTTTTGTTGACCACTTTAATTTTATCCCAAGCGTGTTGGAAATTATAATTATTTTTAATTGTTTTAGTTCGGTTTTCTAATAAAGCGTGTTGTTTTAGTTTTTTAAAACTATTATTTATTTATCGTATTTTCAAATATGTATTCGGAATTTTTCCATCACCCACAGTTTTTTTATTTCAATTTCAATTAATGGATTTAAATAATTATTTTTTAATAAACGTTTTTGTTTCGTCAATTTATTATCCAAATTAACTGATATCTTAAATTCGACACAATGAAAACATTAACTGCATAACAACTATATAGAGCATTCCATTAATAGTCATCTAGGAAGCTACTTACTTTATTTTACATAATTTAAATTTTATTATATTCTATGTTTTTGTTAGTATTAGCTAGTATTAGATCACATCATCTTTGTATTTTGTTTAGTCTGTATTTTAATATCTTAAAATTGTAATATGTATGTAATTTTTTGTATAATTTTACTATTCGCTGGTTGAGTGGAAGAGAAGGCCTTATGGCCTTAACTCTGCCAGCTAAAATAAAGCATTATTATTATTATTATTATTATTATTATTATTATTATTATTATTATTATTATTATTATTATTATCTTGTGCAGTGAGCGATGAGCACAGGGAACACTTTCATCAGGAGATTTCAGATATGGAAAAGAGATATCAAGGCAAATGGAATCCTAATAATTATGATGGTCGGTTATTGTTGGACCATCAAGAGGGATGCTCCACAGGCGAAATATAGCATAAAATCGTCATTTCTTACTTTCTAAGTGAGTCCGAATGTTTGAATATTGTATAGTTACGAATGTAGAAAATATTAAAGTGTTTGAAATTATGAATGCCTGTCTCTCGGAAACCTTGCGTGATGGAGAAAAGCCGATATCATATTTGAATTCAGGAGAAAAAATACTATCTGAATCACATATTTTTCTTTCTGATACAAACAAAAGTTTCTTTTTTGTTGTTCAGTGTAATTCTTATGAAGAGGTGAAAACATTCAGCTACCTACGATTATTTTTAACGGATCAGAATCAGTAGCATAAAGATAATTAATGCCGCCTTAAAGCAGCAAGTTCGTGTTATTAATTTTGTTCAGTGTTTCCCGTCTTCTCGAATTTTGTTTAAGAATCTAAATATTGAATTTAATAAAACATTAATATTGCCTATGATACTTTATGGTTGTGAAATGTGATCTCTTATATTAAGGGAAGGATTCTTAGATAAACATTTGGCCTCATAAGGGATCAACGTTAATAAAATTCATGCATATTTTACTTCACTGCAAGCTACAAGAAAAGAACAGACAAGCGCACATCAAGAACCCAAACATAGTGCTAAGAAAAGTTATCAAAGTCCCACAAACAATCAAGTATATAAATGAAATATTCCAGACACTGAAATAAACCATATTAATTGTAATCCATTAATTGTAAAACCATATAAAGTGTAAACTAAATATCCTGCGATGTACCCACAGGGTAAAACGCAGGTTGTAAAACTTGTTCAAAAAAAAATCATGGTAAAATTCCGTTGAGATATTTGTCACGCAGAAGGAAAATCAGCCTATACAAAACATATCCATGCAGGTCATCGTATGTTAGATATTGAAAACGCTCTAGCAATACTGCACAGAGGAAATAATCCAGCTAAGATAAACGTACTTGAGGAGATGGAAATTTTGAAGGGAGTTAACAACGACCACCTGATAAATGAAAACGCACCCAGTACGTTTAATTCCCTCTACCAGATTTTCAGTGAAACACCAGTATTGAATCAGGGGTCAACAGATAATACTTCTGCTGATGATGGGACTAGTCCCGAAAGCGCTACAGATAATTAATATTTTTTTATTTAAGGAGACGAACCTTTTAGGGAACTATTTTATAATTTTATACTATAATTGTGCTCATAAGGGATGAACTAATTACATAATTTATATCGTTGTCCTAGTTTTGCCGAGATTATGATGTGCAGCTCATGGGCGTAAGTAGAATGCATGATGGAACTGTAGGCCTATGTAGTTCCACAATGGTAGAAATGCTATCAGAGTGTTTATTTCGAAACCATTGGGGAAAAGATCAGTAGGAAGACCAGGCGAAGGTGGAAGGTAAGATGTATTGAACTTACGGGTTCCGTTAAACCAAAAAGTTGGTCATTAATTAAAATTATTGTTAATATTATTTCATTCTTCTAGAAGAAAATACGGGGAGGCTGTATTGTAGTTGCATTAAATTAACTGAACTATATTAACCAATCATCGTCATGAAGTTTATTTTTGTACGTTTAGTAACGTATTCTCGATGACTATTTAACTCATGCCCCAAATGGCAGCCAATGACCAATCACGTTTCAATGAATTTTGATTTACAATCAATAACAGTCGTTTTTCACCTCGATTTTATGACTTTCATTTTATCAAGTGGCTCCCAGATTGTATATATAGCCTATAGGCCCTATATATGGTGCACGTATGTAACCAGATTCTGCTTGCGAGATATAATAGTCATGAATCTTATACAAGTTGAGATATAATAAAAAAAAAACATTCGTAGCAACTGATTATACCATAAAAAACACTGTTTGCACTTTCTTAAACGTATTATTTCCCGGGAATTAACGTTGCAGAAAAATATAATTGACATATTTACATCATAGGACATCACAAATTAATTAATAACCTGTAATGTCGCGTTTCATTTTTTCTCCACTAGGGTGCAGTTTTACAATATTGCGATTCTGTTTGGCAATAAATATTATCTGGTTGCAGTAATGAACAAATGAAACATAGCGTTTCTCATTTGTTTTCAAACATCGCCGTTTACATTAAATATATAAATATTTTGAAATAATTATATTTAAATAATGATTCGTGAGTAAACAGCTTAATTTTATTTGTTAAATAGTCCCAACAAATGCCACTCTAGATTTCCAAATTATCTAGATAATTTGGAAATCACTCGTTGCATTACTTATGAAAATAATGTAAATAGCTTGCATTTAAATTATAGGGCCGCACAATTATTAACGCATATTATACCATTTGGGACATAATCTCTTTCAGAAAGTCAACAGACCATTTTAAATCTAATCACAATTTTCGTCAAGAATTTTACGAGATAATGTCTGTATTAAAGTTCCTCACTTCCGGTTCTAACAATGTTAACCCAGTTACCAACAAAAAGTGGATTTTCTTCTAGAAAAAACACATTTTAAAATAACTTAGACCTGATTATTTGCCTGGTTTTTAAATTCTAACTTCCAACTTGGAAATAATGTTGTCAGTCCATCTTGTTTTGTCCCTTTACTATAATTTAGCGTTGTCTTATTGTATAAGTTAGGAACACACCCATATGCTTTTAAACTCCTTACTTATAGTGGAATGAAATGTCAGGTCTTACAATGGGAGTTACCGCCCTTGAAGGGATGTCCGCCACCGAGTCTAAACAAATTTACATTCCCTCTCTCTGTAGCTCGTTAGACTTTAGATTATCATCTCTGATAATGCTAGGAGTATGTCTGATTAAAATAAATGTCTAGCTGTTTCTTACTTCGGATTTTGATGCTGCAGATAGTATGATTTTCTACAATAAACAGCAACGTGAACATCTACACAACCACTAATTGATTTTCTGTGCTTATAAGAATAAATTTTATTTACAAATAAATGTTATATACAGTATTGACACCCGAATGAGCAAGTGCTCGTGCTCGGGTGCAGTTCAGTTACATAAATAATACGAATGGAATATAGGTCTATATATTACAAAGTTAGGGGCCAGTTTCATTTTTACATAAATTGACACATACAAATAAAAAATAATAATGTATTGGGAATAATAATTAATGCAATGGAGAATGATTTACATAAAATAATATAAACCATATAATGTAATGAATTATAACCAATAATACAGAAGAAAGTAATTAGTAATATATTGATTTATAATAATATAAGCAAAAATATTTGCTTTATATTTAGTATTTTAAAATACTAAAATGATTAATTTTATTCTTAATTAATTAATTAAAAATAATTAATTTAATTGTTTTTTTTAAAACTAGCTGTATTTAGTTTACTTAGTTCTGGATTGGATCTAATTAATTCATTATATAATTTGGGTCCTATATTATATCATTTGGGTATTTTATATAATTTGGGTCCTATTATATAATTTGGGTTTTATATCTGCGAGGTTAAACGAACTTACTAGCACTATCGAACCCGTAGGTTTATGGCAGCACGGACGTAAGCTCTCCACACATCCCAATCCTGAGCTAATGCTTTCCAATCATACCTGTATAATCTACTTCTGTCAAATCATGGTTAATGTTATTCTCCCACCTCATTCTTGGTCTACCAACTGGGCGTTTCCTTTCTGGTTTTCCTACAAGAAGCTTCAGTGCCCCTCTTTCATTCTCCATTCGTGCCACATGTCCTACCCATCGCAGTCTATGAGACTTAACTGTTCTAATTATATCTGATTTCCTATAAAGATCATTTAGTTCACTGTTATGTAATCTTATCCATTCGCCTGTCTGTTCATCTCTCCAGAAGTGTTCCTAAGAACTTTAATCTCAAATACTCGTACAGTTTTCTCCTCCCTTAAAGTAAGATCCATATAATGTAACTGGGAGAATAACAGTTTTATATATTTTCGTTTTATGTTTTTTTAGAGAAATTGGGTGACAAGAGTCCCTGTAATGCATAATAACATGCATTTCAAGTTTTGAATCTATGTTTAATTTCTTTGTGCATTTCATTCTTATTTGTAATTATTGTTCCTAAGTTTTTGAATTCAGTCATTTCTTCAAAATTTCCCTCATTTATCATTAACTTTCCATTTCCATTGTATAATGTACTTCTATGTGTAAACATATATTTAGTCTTTGATCTTTACTTCCAATTCCAATTAGATAGCGTTACTCAATGGAGAAAATATTTACTTACTCACTGGCATTATCGAACCCGTAGGTTCATGGCCGCGCGGACATAAGCTCTCCATACATCTCTATCCTGAGCTAAAGTTTTCCAATCATTTCCTGTATAATCTACTTCCCTCAAAACATAGTTAATGTTATTCTCCCACCTCATTCTTGGTCTACCAACTGGGCGTTTTCCCTCTGGCTTTCCTACAAGAAGCTTCCATGCATGTCTTTCATTCCCCATACGCGCAACATGTCCTGCCCATCGCTGTCTACGAGACTTAACTGTTCTTATTATATCTGGCTTCCTATAAAGGCCATGTAGTTCATCAATGGAGAAAATTGACATTTTAATTGTGGAATGGAAATTTTGATTGAAAAATATATATTTTTTAAATTATTAAACTTATTTCATAGCCACTAATTAGATTTGGAAGAGAAACTTGAACATAGTAAACAAAAGATAAAATAAAGTAGAATCTATAAAATTACTTGAATATACGAGACTGGGTAAAATTGAAAATAGGGACATAAGGAGTAAATTTAAAATTAGAATTATACCTTATCCGCTCTTAGAGTGATGCTACGCCAATTGTATCCTTCCGCCATTCGCCCCACAATTACTGCCACATTGGCAGGGAACACGCGTGAAGAATTGAAGACATGTATTAGTTGATTGGGGTAGAAAGCTGGTGAGATTTTTCACTGAACTTGTGAAATACATTCAAAATAACTGTTTTTTGACCACTAGTCAAAGGTTTGCCAGACTTGTGCTTTAAAAATTTAGATGGCGACACAAGCACTTTCAGCCATTTTGTATTTCGTATCTCAGTAACAGCGACAGTTATCTTAAGGAAAGACTACTGAAAGAAACAAGCCTCTCCAAATAGTTGTGGGGATGAGAAGTATATGACCTTGAGCGGTAAAGTAAGACCAAATAATAGAATCCCAAGAATGATGCTGGATTGGAATGCTGAAGGCAGGAGGAGAAGGAGGAGGAAACCCAGGGAACAGTGAATAGATGAAGCGAGGAGAAACATGATGAGCAGAGGCTCAAAGAAGAAGGTGCTGAGGATAGAAATCCGTGGCGGAGCAAAATACATTTTGTCTGAAGGATAACTACTGTAATGTAGAGAAAATCCTTAAATTATTATTATTATTATTATTATTATTATTATTATTATTATTATTATTATTATTATTATTATTATTTTAGGTGTCTACTAAACAGGATCGGTGAAGATCTGTAAAAATATTTTTAAATCTTTTCATGAGATTCCTTCGGAATTCGGTAAAAGAAGACGGTAGGTGAAGTTGCTATTACAGTTTCCATACAATATGGTGAATTAAAATGGCTACTTTGTAGTAAATATAAACTTGATTGTAAATACGTGTATCATAACCAGAAAAGCCATTACATATCCCGGTGGCATTGTAATTCTCATTGCAATAAACACATTAACCCTTAATAATACAATGGTAACTATGGAAACTGTCTTCATGGTTTTAATGAAGTAGCTGCAGTAAAGAATTCGGAAGAAATATTTTAACAAATTGGACACAAATCGTGAGCTATCATTAAAATACATTTTATTCCATTCTAAGTACAAAATATTAACTATATTAATGTGAATGTATGTTAATATTTCATCTTTTTGACGGCTCCATGGCGATGCAGTGAGAGCTGTAGTCTCGAGATCGAGTCTCGATCGCTCCTTCTGGGTTTCGTGGCGGACGAAACGGAGCTTGGACAGGTTTTTCTCCTGCTACAAATTGCATTGTACCAATTCTCCATACTGTTGACCACGGTGAACTAGTGACTATGTTCCTTGCCTCTGGTCTCGCGGGTTCAAAACCGGCCGGGGTCGATGGATTTTTTTAGAATGGAAAATCCATGGTTCAAGTCCTCCAGGAGAGATTTGATGCCGTGGGTCCCGAGTATGACGATTTTTAGTCTCATAAAAGAGCCTTAAGCCTGAATAAAGAGGTCTCCAAGCAAAATGTACCGACCTCCTAGTAATAGATTAGTCGTCTACTAGATATTTCATTATGTTAGTATATTGACCACATACCATTCATGACACCTTTAAGTAAATACTGGTAACTAAATTAACTAGGTCTTCTAACCAAGTTAATTGGTTAACATTGTGCTGTTACGCCAATTTTTTCTCCAATGCCACCAGGTAGTCTTTTATGACATTTCTGGCTTTCTGCCCTGGCGTTCGTGGAATTGTAGCCCATTTCTTAGCTTGGGGCACTGCAAGGCGGAGTTACATTGCCCAGATCATATGATGGGTGATAAATGATAATGAAGCGCCAGGAGAGTCCTTAACCTAAACTTAACTTTAATTCCAGACCGTAGGCAACCTTAGGAATAATTCCCTTTAAAGAAAAAATCCTATGGTCTGACCGGGAATCGAACCCGGGATCTCATGAACTGTAATAGACACGCTGACCACTAGCCTATGAGGCTGGTCTGTTAGCCATTATAGATGTAGGTAGATTTCTCCTATCATCCATTTCTTTCCATCCACCCCTGCACAGTGCGAAAGGCGTGGTCGGCCAGTACCCTTGTCGTTCACAGACCTCTATATACTAGGTCATTCGATATATAATGACAACACTGTTGTAAACCAGCGATCCTAGTGGTGACTATTGTAATATTATACTACGTTGTTGAACAGTATTTGTAGTCTTACTAATCAAGTCAAGATTTTTAACTGAAAGCAGAAGATAATACTTAAGTTATCGAAAGGCCTCCTATAAAACAACACTGCTGATTATTGAGGACGACTGACATCTCAAGTACTGTTTTACATTTCTTAAAATTTTAACACAGTGACCTCAACGGAGTTTCATAATGTACTTTAAAGTCAGTACCAAACTGAAAAGCAGAAGATGATACTTGAGTTATCGAAAGGCCTCCTACAAACCAACACTGCAAATTATTGAGGACGACTGACATCTCAGGTACTGTTTTTCATTTCTTAAAACGTTTACTAATAAAATTGCTTATACAGGCTTTCATCAGTTGTTTAGTTATACATTGTGTAAGCCTTATATAGATAATGTGCAATTTCCTTACTGATAAACGTTGTTAGGAGCTGCATTACAATACAATCCTTACACACAATACGTCATACATTCGTCATCATTGTGACGTCAGAGCATATTACGCGCTGTTTGAAACAGAAAAAGAACATCATCAACTAGATGTTAATCGTGTAAGAAATGAGTACGGACAAGAACAAATGGATATCCCCAAATTGGGGAGATACGGAAAAAAAGAAATATGTTTAATTTATTTACATTTTACTTTAGGCTACGTCAAATATATCGTATAACAGATTTCACAGATAATGTGCTTTGAAAAATTTTGGGAACAATTTTTTTTTTCGCTAGGGCCTACTTATGAATTATATACAATGTTTTGAGAAGCTTTGGAAAATGTTCAAAATACAGGGAAATGATAGCAAAAACAAAACTGTAATAATACAATGATACCAGAAATATTTAAATAATTATAGTATAATGGGCTATGAAAGAAGAAAATATAGAATATTAAAGCGCCAGGAGAGCTTTTAAAACCTAAATTTATCCTAAATTCCAGACCATGGGCGACAATAAAATAACCCTTAAAAATCCATAGTCTGACGGGAATTGAATCCGGGACCTCACGAATTGTAGTCGGAAGTTCTGACCACAAGACCATGAGAGAAAGCGAGAAATGTTAAAATATTACCTTTGTAATACCAATCATTATTTATGTATCAGTTGTATATATTTATTATATACGAATGATATAAAACGTTTTGTTAAAATAATATGAAGAAGTATTTAAACTACATTCAGGTTAAATATTGCCTCACAACAACTGTTATATAACCTAGTCTTTTGTGAATATGTGCTCCATTTTAAAATATTTGTCATTGAGACTGAATGTAATAATTTTATTTTTATAATTCTTTATTTACCCAGCAAGTACATTACTAATATTATTTATGTCTTGTGTACCCATCACACAGTCGTTGAGGTGTTGTATTTTGCGTCAAATTTAAGCAAACGTTCATCAATAACGAAATAAAATGGCGGAATCTATAATCAGCTGATCATAGAGTCCACCATTTTCTCTTGTTATACAATCCTTATAGAAGAGGGCAAATATGCATAACGATTCACATGTATAGTTGTAACCTTGGGGACGGATCTTAGTTCAGTTTAGTTCGGTTACGGATGGGGGATCCTTTATGCCGGTTTATATATTGGTTATATAGATTCCGGACTAGGGTTCTCAGGTTCTTTTGGGATTCAGTGAACAAGGGACAATTTATCTCAGATACAACAGAGGATTTACATGGAGAGCTACACCAACAAACGAAATTTATTTAGCGGGGTTAAACACATATTTATTTAATTTTCACTAGATTACACAGTTGCTTGGTGCCCGGCAGGAATGAATTATTCGGCACTCGGAAATTTCTCCCTTCATAATAACGATCAATTATTTTGTTATATTATTATAAACTGTTAGGTCGGGTTAAAGTATAAGTTACGATCGAATAATGTTTTAGCGATTCTGAGTTCCGCAAAGTGTCTGCCTGTGCGCGGTATTGCCGAGAGTGACCGCCGGATGATCTTGCAGCAAAGTCTCTTCCGAAAGTGTCTCACAGACAGTATGTCCCGAATTATTAGAACCTGTCATTAAATAGGATATGTTTCCTCCTTCCAGATAATTCATTCCTCGGGAACGCCTACAAAGAGTCTTAGAATTCTAATTTGGGAAAAACCTGGGAACGACCTAACCAAGGAGTCTGTGACTGCCGGGTTTCAATTTATGAATTTTAAGAACTGGCCCTCAATTCCACTTTAAAAAATTATTGTCGGAGAGTACACAGCAGTCTCAGACTGCCCAGAATATAGTCATCGAAATTAAGTATAGCCATATATAAAAATTTTACAAGTCAACAGTCCCTACATTCGCTTAAAATATTCAAATATGAAATGCCACGTTATCAAATTCAAGTGTTTTACCAATTGCATAAATAAAAAAAAATTACACGCATTAAAAACGGATGTAAACTCTAAACCCATGGGGCAGTGCTTGATGGAGTTCGATGTTTCGGGGTCCTCTTTCGAAGATTATACTGTAATGAAACTTGAATCAAAGTGCGAAAGTGAAATAATAATGTATGAAGTAATTAAAATGACGCGTAAAAAAATTATAATTATATTATTATTTACGATATAATAGAATATCCAACAATTATTCTGTTTACATACCAGATATCTTTTCCCATGTACTAAAAATGTATGGATTTAAGGAAACACCCTCAAACACATTAAAACAAATTATGTGGTACAGTAGGGGTTCCACAGCAGCACATATGACTGCCTGGGCAATATCAAATCCACTTAAAAATTGTGTGGTACAGTGAAGGTATCCACAGCAGCATCTACGACTACCCGGGCAATCTCAAATCTACTTAACAAATTATGTGGTAGAGTGGGGGTATCCACAGCAGCATCTAAGACTAGCCGGGCAGGCTCAAATGTGTTAAAACATTATGTGGTACAGTGGGAGTTTCCACAGCAGCATCTATGACTAGCCGGGCAGGCTCAAATGTATTAAAAACATTATGTGGTACAGTGGGAGTTTCCACAGCAGCATCTAAGACTAGCCGGGCAGGCTCAAATGTGTTAAAAACATTATGTGGTACAGTGGGAGTTTCCACAGCAGCATCTAAGACTAGCCGGGCAAGCTCAAATGTGTTAAAAATATTATGTGGTACAGTGGGAGTTTCCACAGCAGCATCTAAGACTAGCCGGGCAGGCTCAAATGTATTAAAAACATTATGTGGTACAGTGGGAGTTTCCACAGCAGCATCTAAGACTAGCCGGGCAAGCTCAAATGTGTTAAAAACATTATGTGGTACAGTGGGAGTTTCCACAGCAGCATCTAAGACTAGCCGGGCAAGCTCAAATGTGTTAAAAACATTATGTGGTACAGTGGGAGTTTCCACAGCAGCATCTAAGACTAGCCGGGCAGGCTCAAATGTGTTAAAAACATTATGTGGTACAGTGGGAGTTTCCACAGCAGCATCTAAGACTAGCCGGGCAAGCTCAAATGTGTTAAAAATATTATGTGGTACAGTGGGAGTTTCCACAGCAGCATCTAAGACTAGCCGGGCAGGCTCAAATGTATTAAAAAATATTATGTGGTACAGTGGGAGTTTCCACAGCAGCATCTAAGACTAGCCCGGGCAGGCTCAAATGTGTTAAAAACATTATGTGGTACAGTGGGAGTTTCCACAGCAGCATCTAAGACTAGCCGGGCAGGCTCAAATGTGTTAAAAACATTATGTGGTACAGTGGGAGTTTCCACAGCAGCATCTAAGACTAGCCGGGCAGGCTCAAATGTGTTAAAAACATTATGTGGTACAGTGGGAGTTTCCACAGCAGCATCTAAGACTATCCGGGCAAGCTCAAATGTGTTAAAAACATTATGTGGTACAGTGGGAGTTTCCACAGCAGCATCTAAGACTAGCCGGGCTATCCGGGCAAGCTCAAATGTGTTAAAAACATTATGTGGTACAGTGGGAGTTTCCACAGCAGCATCTAAGACTAGCCGGGCAGCTCAAATGTGTTAAAAACATTATGTGGTACAGTGGGAGTTTCCACAGCAGCATCTAAGACTAGCCGGGCAAGCTCAAATGTGTTAAAAACATTATGTGGTACAGTGGGAGTTTCCACAGCAGCATCTAAGACTATCCGGGCAGGCTCAAATGTGTTAAAAACATTATGTGGTACAGTGGGAGTTTCCACAGCAGCATCTAAGACTATCCGGGCAGGCTCAAATGTGTTAAAAACATTATGTGGTACAGTGGGAGTTTCCACAGCAGCATCTAAGACTATCCGGGCAGGCTCAAATGTATTAAAAACGTTATGTGGTACAGTGGGAGTTTCCACAGCAGCATCTAAGACTATCCGGGCAAGCTCAAATGTGTTAAAAACATTATGTGGTACAGTGGGAGTTTCCACAGCAGCATCTAAGACTAGCCGGGCAAGCTCAAATGTGTTAAAAACATTATGTGGTACAGTGGGAGTTTCCACAGCAGCATCTAAGACTATCCGGGCAGGCTCAAATGTGTTAAAAACATTATGTGGTACAGTGGGAGTTTCCACAGCAGCATCTAAGACTATCCGGGCAGAGCTCAAATGTAGTAAAAAACATTATGGTGGTACAGTGGGAGTTTCCACAGCAGCATCTAAGACTATCCGGGCGAGCTCAAATGTATTAAAAACATTATGTGGTACAGTGGGAATTTCCACAGCAGCATCTAAGACTATCCGGGCAAGCTCAAATGTGTTAAAAACATTATGTGGTACAGTGGGAGTTTCCACAGCAGCATCTAAGACTAGCCGGGCAAGCTCAAATGTGTTAAAAACATTATGTGGTACAGTGGGAGTTTCCACAGCAGCATCTAAGACTATCCGGGCAGGCTCAAATGTGTTAAAAACATTATGTGGTACAGTGGGAGTTTCCACAGCAGCATCTAAGACTATCCGGGCGAGCTCAAATGTATTAAAAACATTATGTGGTACAGTGGGAGTTTCCACAGCAGCATCTAAGACTATCCGGGCAGGCTCAAATGTATTAAAAACATTATGTGGTACAGTGGGAGTTTCCACAGCAGCATCTAAGACTAGCCGGGCAGGCTCAAATGTGTTAAAAACATTATGTGGTACAGTGGGAGTTTCCACAGCAGCATCTAAGACTATCCGGGCGAGCTCAAATGTATTAAAAACATTATGTGGTACAGTGGGAGTTTCCACAGCAGCATCTAAGACTATCCGGGCAGGCTCAAATGTATTAAAAACATTATGTGGTACAGTGGGAGTTTCCACAGCAGCATCTAAGACTATCCGGGCGAGCTCAAATATATTAAAAACATTATGTGGTACAGTGGGAGTTTCCACAGCAGCATCTAAGACTAGCCGGGCAGACTCAAATGTGTTAAAAACATTATGTGGTACAGTGGGAGTTTCCACAGCAGCATCTAAGACTAGCCGGGCAAGCTCAAATGTGTTAAAAACATTATGTGGTACAGTGGGAGTTTCCACAGCAGCATCTAAGACTAGTCGGGCAATCTCAAATCTTCGTCAGAAATTATGTGGTACAGTGGGGGTATCCATAGCAGTATCTAAGACTACGCGGGCAATCTCATATCCACTTAAAAAATTATGTGTACAGTGGGAGTTTCCACAGCAGCATCTAGGACTGCCCAGGCAATCTCAAATCCATTAAAAAATGATGTGGTACAGTGGGAGTTTCCACAGCAGCATCTAAAACTACCCGGGCAATCTCAAACACATTAAAAATTATGAGTTTTCACAGCAGCATCTAAGACTACCCAGACAATCTCAAATCCATTAAAAAATTATGTGGTACAGTGAGGCTTCCGCAGCATCATTTAAGACTACCCAGGCAATCTCAAATCCATTAAAAATATGTGGTACAGTGGGAGTTTCCGCAACAGCATCTAAAACTATCCGGGCAATCTCAAATCCATTAAAAATTATGTGGTAGAGTGGGGCTTCCACAGCATCATCTAACACTACCCGGACAATCTCAAATCCATTAAAAAATTGTGTGGCAGAGTAGGAGTTTCTACAGCAGCATCTAAGACTACCCACGCAATCTCAAATCCATTAAAAATTATGTGGTGCAGTGGGAGTTTCCACAGCAGTATCTAAGACTAGCCGGGCAAGCTCAAATGTATTAAAAACATTATGTGGTACAGTGGGAGTTTCCACAGCAGCATCTAAGACTACCCGGGCAATCTCAAATCCATTAAAAAATTATGTGGTACAGTGGGAGTTTCCACAGCAGCTTCTAAGACTACGCAGGCAATCTCAAATCCATTAAAAATGTGTGATACAGTGGGAGTTTCCACAGCAGCATCTAAGACTACCCGGGCATTCTCAAATCCACTTAAAAAAATTATGTGATACAGGGGAGGGTTCCACAGCTGCACCTAAGATTGCCTGGGTAATCTTAAATCCACTTAAAATTAGGCGGTACTGTGGAGTTTTCCACAGCATCTTCTAAGATTGCCCTGGAAATGGTCAACAAAAATAAGTATTATCGTGTATAAAAATTGTACGACATGACAATAGTTTGTACAGTCGTTGAAAAGATTCTAATACGAAATGCTAGATTATCAAATTGAAGTGTTTTTTTCCAATTCTACAAAGATATAAAAATATTAAAACACAATAATAATAGGGACGCGCCGTAGCGTAGTGGATAATGCACTGCGCTATAAGCGGGAAGGTCGAGGGTTCGTGCCCCGTGGGGTCATGATTTTTAAACTGACCCAAACCTTCCTGCAGCACTGTGGTCCTGGGGTCGACTGAGCCTCTAATCGAAATGAGTACCAGGCGCTTGTTCTGGGGATAAAGGCGGCCATCATGCAGGACTGACAACCCGGCTAACATCAAATGCCGATTGTCTAGAAAAGATGGGAGACTTAACCTCCTCCTATCCCAAGGGCCTCCTGAGGTCTGTCGTGGGATCACTTTACTTTACTTTTAATAATAGATAATTAGAGACCGGATTATTTGCATTTGCTTGTTGCATTTGTATTTGCATATTTAGATCTTTTTCACCTGTTATTACAAATTTTAACTAAAAACTAGTGATAAGGCATATTTTCGCGCTATATTTATAAGATTATAAAAATGTGTGTGTTTTACAATGAACATTTCGAGACCATCAAAAGTGTACACGATTAGATCCAGCATTATAAGATTTTACATTTTGATAATAAATTACTAAACAATATGATACTAGACCTAGGCCATCCCACCCAATTAAAATTCTAATTGTATTTGGGCTAATAATCAAAAATATTATAGATATAACAAATAAAAGGACAAGAAAAATAAACCGATTAATATTCAAGTCTCCATGTATGTAATCATCTCTATAAAGAATAACTAAAGAAGAAATAAAAAATACAAAACCCATTAAATATTAATGGCATTCAGTCAAATAAAAAAGATATCACAATACTGCTTGAGTTAATTACACATACCTCCCATTCAATAAAATAGATTTGTTCGTTCATAATAAAATATACACTAAAACACAATATCGATAGTGCAGATGATTTGATAGTTCGTCAGTGCAAGGAAGTATTTTACGTTTGTTTGCAGTATAAAAAAAACTACTGTGGTTAGCACTCATTCTTTCCATATACCTGCAACTATTAAAAAGCTTGAATCTCAATATTTGGCGTTGATTGTCTATTCAGTTAATGGGATAATAATGGGTAAAATTCCAACAGAACTCCATATTGCCGGAGGTATTCCCAAGCAAATTTAAGGAAAAGTTTGAAAACATTTTGAACGATAATCCAGACTTTGAAAATTTGTATTAAATTAATAGTTTTATAAATGAGAAGGGCAAGTTTTTGCCAAAATAACCAAATTCAAATACTGCCCAGTTGATTAAGTTGACGTAGAACGATCCTTTTCTGTTTATAAAAATATTTTTGAGCGATCGAAGACACAACCTTACTACAGAACATTTAGAACAGCACTTTATCGTTTCTGTTTATAATAGTAGCAAAATTTAGAATATTTTAATTTGTGAACAGTACGTTTGCCTGATATTGATTGATAATTCATCATTTATCAGTGATAAAGATAATATTAAAAATAAATAATAAAAATACTAATCATTATGTTAATTTAGAAATAAAATATCTAATAAAGTAATAAATTTTTTTTGGTATTGCATGTATTGACATTTTCATGCACATTTTAAGCATTTAAGTGCATGATTCGAGGTTAAGTTGCATATAATCCGGCCTCTATCGATAATTAACTAATTATTTACGATATACAAAAATGTATGGATTTAAGGACGGACTCTCAATATGTCGCGTCAAAAGTAGATAAATAAAAATTATTATTTACTGTATATTAGAATAATCCAACAACAATTTTTCTGTTTATATACTAGTTATCGTTCTCCCATCTACTAAAAATTTATAAATCTAAGGACATATTCTCAATTAATATGTCAATCTACTAAATACTATAAATATATGGATTTAAGGAGGGCCCCTCAAATCCACTTCAAAAATTGTATGGTATCGTGGAGTTTTTTTTTGCAACAGCATTCACAGCTGTCCGGTGCTCATTAGCTCAGGATAGAGATGTATGGAGAGCTTATGTTCGCGCGGCCATGAACCCACGGGTTCGATAGTGCCAATGAGTAAGATAGTTAAATATTTTTCGGTAACATTTTATTTTTACAGTTTCGATTTTGCTAACATTTCCTACATTTTTAACGTTTTATAACGCTTCTTAAAACACTATATAATTCATAAGTAATAGGGATAAATACTTAGTTCCCAAGAATTGTTCGACGTTCTTGTTGTTTTATGACAACACATTATCTGTGAAACATATTCTACGATATATTTGGCGTAGCCTAAAGTAAAATGTAACTACATTAACGAGTACTTATTTATTCCAACCTCTTCAATTACGGAATCTCTATTTATTCCTATCCATACTAATTTCTTACACGATTAATCAGTAGATGATTATATTTTCTTTCTGTTACAAACTGCTAGTAAAATGCTCTGACGTAATGATGACGAATATGTGACTTATTGTGTATATAAGGACTGTATTGTTATACAGTTCTTGTACAACGTTTATTAACAAGGAAATTCTGGATGATCGATATAAGGCTTATACATTTTATATCTAATCAAGTGATGAAACCTTGTATAAGAGATTGTCTTGAGCAGGTAGCTGTGTCAAGATGAACCTCATAAGAGGATAGTTAACTGGTATATAATATAAACCGGCAACAATGAGCAGGTGGCCACCTGTGATACCCGTTCCACTGTTTTTACATCTACTGTAACATCAGTGGACTTAATGCAGCTTTCTTCTTAAACAAAATCAGTTACAAGATCAAAGCTGGGGGGCCGAATGCATTATTATATACCACATCATCATTTAGCTTGTACATCGTCCTCTAAATAAATGTTACTTTCAGCTGCTATAAAGTCCGTCAACCAAGCAACTGGATGAACGAATTTTTAATATTTTTATTTGTCTTCTTCTTCCTTCTTCTTCGTCACGGTTCAGGCTTTTTATTAGCTTGTTCCGAGTCCAAATTGGTGCTCTTTCCATCTTTTCTTTGGTCTTCCCAAGTTTCTTCTTCCTCTTGTTGAATAGTCGAATGCTATGTTTGGTATTCTGTTCTCAGTCATCCTTGCTAAGTGTTCTTTCCAGTTTCTTCTGTATTTCAGTATTGTTGTGTTTAATTCTTCTACTTTAAGTTGCTGTCTTATTTCTATGTTTTGTTTTTTCTGTTCTTTGATATCCTGCTATTGATCTGAGGAATTTCACTTCAGCAACTTCAATTCAGGCAGATTGTTGTGTTGCCTTCTTCTTCTTCTTTCAGCTCTACAGCCCTTTTTGGGCCCTGGCTGCTCTTAGGACACTCCTACATGCATCCCTGTCCAACGCTCTCCTTCTCCATCCCCGGACCCCGAGCTTCGGAAGTCCTCCTCTATTCCATCCATCCATCCATCTCAGCTTCGGTCTTCTTCTTCTTCTTCCTCCATCTGGTCTCAGTAGTGTTGCTTTCTAGTAGTAATCTCCTTCTCCATTCTCATTATATGAACCACCCATCTCAGTCTGCCAATTTTAATAACATTTACAATATCTGGGTCTGAATATAAATGCTAGATTTCATCGTTATATCTTATCCATCATACTCCACGATCATTTATAGGTCCCAGGATCTTCCTCAGAATTTGCTTTCAAAGATTCTCAGTCTTTCTCCATCTCTTTGCTAAGTGTCCAGCATTCACTGTCATAAATAGCAGTTGGTCTCAGTATGGTTTTATAAATTTTTAGTTTTACATCCAGATTTATAATATGTGATTTGAATTGGTCCTTAAGTGCATAATAGCATCTGTTGACTTGGAGAATCCTGCTCCTTATTTCCTTATTAATGTCAACAGTGATTATAGTGCCCATATATTTAAATTCATGTACAATTTGAAATTTATATTCGCCTATTTTTAGTTGGTCTTTAGCTACAGGTCTATTGAAGACCTGCATTTTTTCATTAATTTTTAGTCCCAAAGATTCTGTTGCTATGGATATGGCATTAAAAACTTCCGTTATAGATTTTATGCTCCTTCCAATAATAACTATATCGTCAACATATGTCATTATCTGGATGGATTTACTATATTTTATACCATTGATATTAACTTTGGCATCTCTCAGTACCGTCTCATGTGCAATGTTGAACAGTATGCATGATAAATGATAAGCTATCTCCTTGTCTCAGGCCTGTTTGTGTATCAAATTGTGTTGTCACCGCCCATGTTTCGAATTCATAAGTAATGATTGGAACTGCCATCGTACTATATAATTTCGTTATAGAGTCTTTTCTGGCTTTATTTTCCAAAGTTCTTTTTAGTGTTCATTTTATCTATAATTAAATTCGTTTAGTTTGTTATTTATATCTGTTTCCATTGTGTATGATATTTCGCAACCTAGGAAGTTATATTTTGTCACTTGTTCAGTTCTAATATCAGTCGACCGGGGTGTACTAGTGGTTATGCTCCTCCCTTTTTAGCATTGAAAAATCCAAGAAGCAAGTCCTCCAGGAGGGACTTTAAGCCGTGGGTCCCAAGTCTGAAGATTTTCAGGCTCGTAAATAATCCTTAAGCCTGAACAAAGAGGTCTCTAAACAAAATTTACCTATCTCAAACATCCTAGTAATACCTTAGTTGCCTGCTAGAGGTCTCATTGAGTCGGTGTGTTGACCACATGCCACGCATGACATCTTTGGGCAAATAAGGTAACCAAATAATGAACTTGGTCTAAAAACTCCTAACAAAGGCTATGGCTCAACAATGGGCTATGTCATTAATCATCATCATTATCTTTGTCCGAACTGGTTGAAGGCCCTTGCTTTTTATTTTTCTGATGATATTTTCGTACTATATTTTATTTGTATATATCGTTTGGTTTTTAAAATGAAAACAAGTAGCTATACACAAGGACATTTTTCAACTCAACCGGAAGTAAGCTGAAACAAAATTTACAGTAATTAAGACTCCACTTGTAGCGTGTTTAGCAAATCCGCAAATTAAATAAATGAACTTCAGTTACAGCCATTCGAATAAATCTACTGTATCAATATGAAACGTGCTGGATTTAGTCTCACAGTTTTTTGCAGAGTAAATACCATTTGTGTACCTGCACGTTTATCTGAAACGGAGTGAAAAATACAACTGTGTAGCAATTTTACTTCCATTGAAAACAGTCAACATGTTCTGCGTGGCATGGAATGTGCTGAACATCAGTGAGAACATTCAAATGCAGAACACAGTAGAAAATAATATTAAAGTGGCGTCATTTTTCAAAGAAATAAAGTACAAATTTCAGGTATTTCATTTTCAAAAAATACAAATAAATTATAAGTAGACCTACATAAGATGTAAATAACCTCTGTATCGTACATACAGAGGGACTAAACTCCCATTACAGATTTTGAGGATGTGTAGCGGGGAACAAGACGGTTACGTTTAGCGTACGAACTCACGCCCGAAAAGATACAATTTTCCCACTACTAACTCACTGGCACTGTCGAACCCATAGGTTCATGGCCGCGCGGTCATAAGCTCTCCATACATCCCTGTCCTGAGCTAATATTTTCCAATCACTCTCTGTATAATCTACTTCCCTCAAATCATACTTAATGTTATTCTCCCACCTCATTCTTGGTCTACCAATTGACTTTTTTCCTCTGGTTTTCATACAAGAAGCTTCCATGCACGTCTTTCATTCCCCTTTCGTGCAACATGTCCTGCCCATCGCAGTCTACGAGACTTAACTGTTCTTATTATATCTGGCTTCCTATAAAGACCATGTAGTTCATTGTTATGTAGTCTTCTCCATTCACCTGTCTGTTCATCTCTCTTTGGTCCAAAAATTTTCCTAAGTATTTTATTCTCAAATACTTGTAATCTCCTTTCTTCCCTTAAAGTAAGAGTCCATGTTTCGCACCCATATAATATAACTGGTAGAATAATAGTTTTATATTTTTTCAGTTTAACGTTTTTTAAAAGGAGTTGGGACATCAAGAGTCTCTGCAATGCATAATAGCATGCATTTCCAGAATTGGGCCTATGTTTAATTTCTTTGTGCATCTCATTCCTGTTTGTGATTATTGTTCCTAAGTATTTGAATTCAGCCACTTCCTCAAAATTTCCCTCATTTGTCATTAGCCGTCCATTTCCATTATTTAATGAATTTCTACGTGTGACCATATATTTAGTTTTATTGATATTTACTCCTACCTGTTGGATCCACCATTGAGAAATATTGGAGAGCTAGAACGCTAATGGCTTCATTGCCAAGACCCAGCATTTGAAAACAACAACATATTTTCTATTCTCCCAGTTATATTATATGGATACAAAACTTCGACTCTTACTTTAAGGGAGGAGAAAACTTTACGAGTATTTGAGATTAAAGTTCTTAGGAACACTCTATCGGCCGCGGTGGACTAGTGGTTATGCTCATTGCCACTGGTCCCGAGGGTCGCGGGTTCAAACCCGGCCCTGGTCGATGGATTTTTAGGACGGAAAAATCCAAGGAGCAAGTCCTCCGGGAGGCACTTTAATCTGTGGGTCCCGAGTCTGAAGATTTTCAGGCTCGTAAAAAAATCCTTAAGCCTGAGCGAAGAGGCCTCTAAGCAAAATTTACCGAATTGTCCCGTCCTAGCTCTTACCTTGGTTTCCTAGATGTCAGTATTAGGCGGAACGCTGACCACGGACCACTCAAAATAACATCTATACGAAAACAAGTGTAACTAAATTAGTATGGTTCAAATTCTTCCCTGTAGGGGGAGAGCGCCTAAATCTCTGTAAAGGGAAAACATAGGCTTACAATACAATACAATAGGAACACTTCTGGAGAGATTAACAGACAGGCGAATGGATAAGACTACATAACAGTGACCTAATTATCATTATAGGAAACATTTGTCGGGAGGGGGTATGGACAGTTCTTGTAACCCTTTCTCCTTCTCGTGCACTCGGGTCAAATTCCTAGATTCTTTGATTCCCAATTCTCATGGGACTTCATGGTCTATTAACAAGATACCTTTAACTTTTTCTTCGCCTAGCTTTCGTAAATTCCTTAAAATTACAGAAACCACAAAGAGGCACTTAAAAACAAACTCCCTTGTAAACAAACAGGCCTGGAAGGTCCTTAGCCTACCAGCCGACTTTAGGCCTCACCTCCGCATGTGTTAATCACAGAAGAAGACGATCATCCATCCAGTGTAGGGGTGACATACGGTCCCCTGCAGTCACAAATGTTTTTCTTAACCTGGAGTCGCTACTTATTGTAGCTACCCAAATGCCTCATCGGTCTCATACCGGCCTAAATTTTCTTCACCATGGAGACTCGAACCAGCGCAGGTCCCATTGCTCTGTACCAAGGCATCTTGCCTTAACCACTCGGCTAAGGCGCGGGACTGGAGAGGCCCTTGGTAAAGAACTAGATTTAATGGACTGACCTGGCACTAAAACGAATTATATTCATCCCTTCCCATCATCATCATCAACAACAACAATCGCGGATTAAGCCCATGTGGCTTTTTCCGGTCTCATAGATTCTCATTTAAAAAGTTGAATCCATCTCTTTTTCGGTCTACCAACATTCCTATCTCCTTTTGGTTTGTAATCAAGTATAATTTTTGGAATGCGATCATCTTTCATTCTTTGAACATGTTCTTTCCAATTTTTTCTAAATTCTTTTATTTCATCTAAAAGTTTTAAAAAAATACCTCATTTCTAATATATTCACTTCTTCTTTTATCTAGAAGTTTGCAGCCAGCCATACTTCTCAGAAATCTCATTTCAGCTGTTTCTATGATATTCTCTTCTCTTTTAGATAAAACCCAAAATTTACTACCATACAATAGTAAGGAGACTGCCACTGGTTTATAAAATTTTAGTTTTGTTTCCTTTCTTGTGTTTTTAAATATTCTTTTAATTGTGCCACATATATAATTAAATGTATTAAGTTTGTTAAACAGATGTTCATTTTTTTAAATTTGAAATTTCATAACCCAGGTATTTAAAATGGTTCACTTCTTCAATGGATTTCCCCTCCAGGATTATTTTAGCTGATACGGTATCTGATCCCTTGAAAGGTAAGATTTTTGTTTTACTTATTGATATTTTGAAATTGTAATTCTCTATAACGCTATTTAATTGAAAGAGTAATTTCTGTAGACAATCTTCTGAGCTGGATATTACAACTTGGTCGTCTGCAAAAAGTAAGGTATCTAACATCTAATTTCTTATTTTTAAATGTGACTCCAAATTTATCTGCCAATTATATATGCTATCGTGAATATAAATATGAAAAAGGGAGGATGAAAGCGGACATCCCTGTCTTACACCTCTATTTATTGTTGCTGTTATATTCTTTTTATTTTTTACTCCAGTTTCTATTGTTATTTTATTGTCTACATATGTCCACCGCTTTGGTCTCGAGGTAGCGTGCTGCCTTGTCACGCAGCGGACCCGGGTTCGATTCCCGGTCGGGTCTGTTTTTCTGGGTGTGATTTTTATCGGGATTTTTCCTCACCTGTAAGACAAATGTTAGGAAAACTCTAAGGCCCAAACGGTCCCTAAAAATCATATGGCTATCATCATCATAATCAGCCTTATCATTATCATCATCATCATCCTTCACCGGTGTGGAAAGCAACGGGAAGCTACTTACAATTCCCTAGTAAAGCTGCAAGCATAGCATGAAAATGCTATGATTGCAATGAAGAACCTGCCTTCGAGCAGAATTACTATGGATGGATAGACTTTTTATTGCAGTTATCAGGTGCTGAGTTACGCCTTTCTGTTTCATTATATTCCACAATTTATTTCTGTTAACTTTGTCAAATGCTTTTCAAGATCTATAAATGCCATAAAAGTTGTTGGATTATATTCTCGATGTTTCTCAATTATTTAAATGATAGTGAAAATGCAATCTGAACAGGATCTCCCTTTTCTGAATCCGTTTTGGGCTTCCCTTTTAAAAAAACAAATTTGTGGGATTATGGACTTGAGACTTGGCAACTTGAAAAAGATGGAATATTCCTCATGTTATTGTGAATATATAATACGACTCATTTTAATAAGATATGGCAGACAGATGACGGATGTGATCGTACAGTACCAGGTCACCTTGAGGATGCAAATATTCTATTAATCTTACTTCTACGTTCTGCAGCAGAATTGTAAAGGTTGATTCATTGCATTCTGTATGAACTGCGAATTTCTGGAAAAAAATATGTAGGCCTATGGTTTAACATACACGTACCGGCTGATGTTCGTTTTTAGGTCTCTTTGGTTAATTTTTTTAATCCGAAAAACAGTAATTGCTACCACAAAACGCTAAAGTTCAACAGATATAAAACGTTTATACCGTGACAGGTCTAGTACTAGACCTATGGCTTACCAGGCGGCTGTTCGCCTTCAGAAGAGATAAATCGGTATAATTTGTGGCTCACATCAGTATGAGAAGCTGTACTTCTATGAGTTGGAGTCGAACAAAAGTTCTGCAGCCAATAAAAGTCTAATTTACGCTAGTCTTCTTCTTCTTCACTTCCTGGTTTAGGCAAGAGTTACCTGTTCCGTCTTCACTAATAGATCTAAGATCATCTCTTCCGAGGACGTCCAACATCTCTTCTTCCTTTTGGAAAATAATGGAAGATTTTATTTGGTAATCTACTTTCTTCCATTCTTTCTACATGTTCTTTCCATTGTATCTTGTTGTTAAATATATTTTCTTTTATGGAGTAGATCTGCAGTTCTTCACGGATATCCTCGTTTCTTATCTGGTCCATTCTAGTGCAGCCTTTTACTCTTATTAAAAATTTCATCTCGGCTGCTTGGATTTTACTTTCTTGTTTGGTAGTGATAATCCAAGATTCACTCCCATACAAAAGGACAGGGACAGCCATTTTTTTATAAAATTTTAATTTTGTTTGTTTATGGGTTTTATTATTCAATATTCTATTTATTGTACCACAAATAGCTTGAAATAATTTACGCTAGTTAAGATATAAACTAAGAGGAAATCATTAAAGATATTGTGACGCATTGCAATAGCAGCGTTTGAATTTACCGGGTGACGACCAGAATAATGGTCTCGCATTGGTGGAAATAGATTTGTGAGTGGCTTAGTCATGAGTCAAAAGACCCGCGCAGAACGATGCATGCGTCTAGACTTCCGTTCCAGAGGTTTCTCTAAGCTTTTACCCTCCCTGTCGAGAAGGTTCGATGCCAGAAGCTTCCATACGAGAAAGGTCTCGTTTGGAAGCCGATAAATTTCTTTCCCCGGTTTATATAAACTGTTACCAGAGACTGGAGCGAGTTAGTGGTGAAGTGACAGCGATACAATGGATTGTGACCGGTAGAAACTGTGACAAGTGAAAACGTTAGAGACTGAAGATAATTGTGTGATAGATGAACTTTAAACTCCTCTCTCCATGGCGCGACAGACCTAGAAGGCCCTTGGCCTACCAGCCAGCTGCTGGCCTCACATATGTATGTGTTACTCACAGAGGAAGATGATCACCCTGCCAGTGTAGTGGTGACATGTGATCAACATGTCGGGTCCCCAGCCGTTATAGCTAGTTTTCTCAACCTGGAGCCGCTACTTATTGTAGCTATCCAAATTCCTCACGCTGCTGGGTGAAATTTAATGAGAAATTATCTTCCCCGTGGAGACTCAAACCAGTGCAAGTCTCGTAGCTCTGCGCCAAGGCTTTTTGCATTAACCTCTTCGCTACGTCGCGGGACAAATCAACTTTAAAACAAATAGTTATTACTGTAATTTGTGAGTGAAATGCCACCGAGAATTTATAAAATTACATAAAGTTATTGTGGAGTTTTATTCAGATATCTGTGTTGTTTTATTACGAAAAAACGTCGTGAAGACGACCCCAAAGAGCTTAGGACGATCATCGATCCATCCATAGTAATTCTGTCCGAGGGCAGGTCTTTCACTGCATTCATAGCATTTTCATGCCATGCTCTGCTGCTTTACTAGGGAATTGTAGGTGTGGTAGCTTCCCGTTGCTTTCCACACCGGTGAAGGATGGTGATGATAATGATAAGGATGATGATGATGATGATGATGACCGGATGATTTTCGGGGACCGTTGCCTTACAGGTGAGGAAAAACCCCGAAAAAACCTCACCCAAGAGCCTGTCCCTACCGGGGATCGAACTCGGGCCCTCTGCGTGACAAGGCAGCACGCTACCTCGAGACCACAGCGGTGGACCTTAGGACAATATATTACTAAATTAAAGAAGAATTTTACTGTGTGGAGATTATAGCAAGACATGAGTTAAAATAAAAAAAAATTATCATTTATATCTTCGTATTCGTCACTCCCATGGCACGAATTTTTTTGTGCGGGTCGTCTTTAGGCGTCAAGACACTTTAAAACATACCGTTAGACAGACACAGAGTGACGGTCCTCCCCAGATATGTAATAATAATAATAATAATAATAATAATAATAATAATAATAATAATAATAATAATAATATTGTAAGCCTATGTTTTCCCTTTACAGAGATTGGCGCTCTCCCCCTACAGGGAAGAATTTGAACCATACTAATTTAGTTACACTTGTTTTCGTATAGATGTCATTTTGAGTGGTACGTGGTCAGCGTTCCGCCTTATACTGACATCTAGGAAACCAACATAGTACTAGGACGGGAAATTTCGGTAAATTTTGCTTAGAGGCCTTTTCATTAAGGCTTAAGGATTTTTTATGAGCCTGAAAATCTTCAGACTCGGGACCCACGGCTTAAAGTCCCTCCCGGAGGACTTGCTCCTTGGATTTTTCCGTCCTAAAAAATCCATCGACCCCGTATAATAATAATAATAATAATAATAATAATAATAATAATAATAATAATAATAGCTTCATTTTACTTGACAGTGTTAAGCCCTTAAGGCCATGTCTGCCACTCAACCAGGTTTTAAAAAGTACCAAAAAAAAGTCTTACATCTAAATTACAATAAACATAACGATTAAATGTTATACATACATTACAATTATTATTTATAATGTATTTTTATTTACTCTAGATTAACGAATTAACTACAATATATACAAAATATATAAAAAGAAGACAAAAATTTAATGACTTAGTATACATTTAAATAAACAGACAACAATTAATTATTAGACAACAGGCTAATTATTAGGATATCAGAGGTACTTTAGACAGCATAGGTTATCACAAGACAAGAAAAACACATCCAGATTAAATGTGAAAATTTAAAATCCCTGGAATCAAACTACGACCTCCGGACTTTACGATCTTGCCATAGTGCCTTGATGTCGAAAATGACAATGACATCATTATCTTAAGAATGAGTTAGATATTATCTTAATAAATCCACTTCCATAAAAGATACTGTACTAGTGTGTTATAAAAAAAGTTTTCACCTTTGACATCGAGGATATTTGTCTCGAAGAGAAGGGTCTTGGATCCGATATGATGACTACAATATGTAAAGAGTGCTCTGGTTAGGTTATTTAACAGGGGTGAAGAGTCGATACCTGGTCTCGTTTTTCTTATATGAATCTTAATTCTAAGAAATAATTACCTCATACCTCAAAGTGAAATTGATTTTCTTACCTGTGTCTACCTGATGGTCAGCAATTTCCAACATGAGATTAAGGGGTCTCTTTGTTCCGAATATAAAAAATTCCACATCATCAGATAGAGAGGGACACTTCTTCTAAAAAAATCCAATAACTATAGAGTTTATTGATTTAACGGCTACAGTACTGATATTTGTTGGTTTAGATATGACCATCGGCCGCGGTGGACTAGTGGTTATGCTCCTTGCCTCTGGTCCCGAGGGTCTCGGGTTCAAACCCGGCCGGGGTCGATGGATTTTTTTAGGATAGAAAAATCCAAGGAGCAAGTCCTCCGGAGGGACGAGTCTGAAGATTTTCAGGCTCGTAAAATATCCTTAAGCCTGAATGAAAAGGCCTCTAAGCAAAATTTACCGAATTTTCCCGTCCTAGTACTACCTTGGTTTCCTAGATGTCAGTATGAGGCGGATCGCTGACGGACCACTCAAATGACATCTATGCGAAAACAAGTGTAACTAAATTAGCATAGTTCAAATTCTTCCCTGTAGGGGAGAGCGCCTAAATCTCTGTTAAGGGAAACGTGGGCTTACAAGATTACAAAAAAAAAGATACATATGGCCACATAGATTCTCATAGGGTGCTCAGCTCTGCGTGACGGTCGCCTTTATTCCCAGAACAAGAGTCTGATTAGAGACTAAGTTGACCCCGGGGCCATAGTGCCGCTAAAATGTTTGGGTCAGTTTAAAAATCCTGACCCACCGGGACTCGAACACCCGACCTTCCGGCTTGTAGCGTATTACCTTAACCACAATGTTACGGCGTGCCCCTTATATATAACTTCTTCTCTTCTTCTTCTTCTTCTTCATCCAGGGATTAAGCCCGTTGGCTCATTCCGGTTTCATGAAATCTAGAATTGTTGAAATTGAGGGGTCTAGTGAGAGAGGGAGCTATGCCGCTTTGAGAAGAAAATGGAAATAAATCGGGTTTTATAAAGCATTATATTACAAAATTATTTGTACAATAAAGGGGTAACTTTTTTAACTTACTGCTATGCAAACTATGCAAAAGGTAAAAACATAAATTTTAATATAAATAGCACTGATTATTTTCATTTCTTCTCAAAGTAACGTAGCTCCTTCTCTCACTAGACCCCTCAATTGTTCAGACCACCTTCTGTGTGGGCGTTCAACATTTCTCCTATATATACATATATATAAAAGCGATTTTTTTTTCAGATCTTCGCCGATTCTATCTAGAAGTCTCCGACAATGACCATGACCAATATATATATATATATATATATATATATATATATAAGATCTGAAAAAAAATCGTTTGATGATAACAACCTAAATAGCTTCTATCCTTCGGAATTCGCTAATAGGCAATATACCCATGTCGGACTGGTCGAAGGTGATAAGCCAGACGAAAAAAGTACCTTGGTCGAAAGAGGGACGATATTTCACCGTAAAAATAGAACCGTCAAGGAATGCGGATATGGGTTCAACTGGGGTAAAATTTTCCAGAGGTCAAATAGTCCCCCATTCGGTTCTACGGGCGGGGACTACTTCAGGGAACCCATGCCAAAGAATAAAATACTTAGGAAAAATTTTGGACCAAAGAGAGATGAACAGACAGGTGAATGGAGAAGACTACATAACAATGAACTACATGGTCTCTATAGGAAGTCAGATATAATAAGAACAGTTAAGTCTCGTAGACTGCGATGGGCAGGACATGTTGCACGTATGGGGAATGAATGACTTGCATGGAAGCTTCTTGTAGGAAAGCCAGAGGGAAAACGCCCAATTGGTAGACCAAGAATGAGGTGGGAGAATAACATTAACTATGATTTGAGGGAAGTAGATTATACAAGGAATGATTGGAAAGCATTAGCTCAGGATAGGGATGTATGGAGAGCTTATGTCCGTGCGGCCATGAACCTACGGGTTCGATAGTGCCAGTGAGTAATTAAGTATATATATATATATATATATATATATACTCACACACACACACACATGGACAAGACACGTTACTATTTATATAAACAAGTTTTGTCGAAAGTAACATTAAAAAATATTTCACAACAAAATTTATTTGCAAATGGCTAAAAACACCTTTCAAATTAAAATTGAACATCAAATGATATAAATCATCTTTCTAAATAATTATGTTCGCTATTTTCAACTTCACCTGATAAATCAGTAGTCACTTGCCTTAGTCACGAGAAAAATAAACAGCTTTATAAATCACTTTGCTTCGCTATTCCTGATCATCTCTGCATGATTTCATATCTGCAAACAAGTCCTTCATTATAAAGAAAAAAATAACTCTCTTCAGTGTACAATAACTCTGATTAATACATACTAATAAAACTGCTTTGAAATTATTAATAAAGTAACAGTATATGTACGAAATCTTCCAAATCATTCATCACGATTTATAAAGTTCTTTTCTTTTTTCCCTTAATCACTACACGAAGCCCTGCTTCCCTAACGCTACAATTAAGATGTTGCGGATATTAAGTGCCAAATCGACTTATTTAAACTAGTTTTTCTCCGAGATAATTCGCCCCTAATATCCGAAAGGCCTCAATTGAAGAGTTAAAGTATAAAATTATGAAATATTTACCTACAAGGTCCGTCTCCTCAACTTTATTAGTTATTTATCTGTAGCGCTTTCGGGACTAGTCCCATCATCAGCAGGATTCAAAACTGGTGTTTCACTGAAGATCTGATAGAGGGGGTTACACGTACTGGGTTCGTTTTCATTTATCAGATGGTCATTCTTGTTGATTGCCTTCAAAATGTCCATCTCCTCTAGTACATTTATCTTCGCTGGATTGTTTTCTTTGTGCATTACTGTGTTTTCAATATCTAACATTAAATGTCCTTCATGGATAACGTGTTTTGCATAGCTTAATTTTCCTTCTGCGTGAACAAAGTCTCGAAAGTATTCTTTAAATCTGATGTTAAAACTTCTGTTTGTTCTTCCTATATAAAATTTATTGCAATCTTTACATGTCAATTTAATAGATTTATTGATTTAGCCTGGTGGAGTTGAGGCCATGTGGCCTTCTCTTCCACTCACCAGGACAAACATATGTTACATATAAATACAAAAAAAAATACAATAATAATCATACTAAACAATTAATTATCTGTCAAATTGAATAATAATGAAAATAATGTACAATAATACAAAATAAAATCAATTTACGAGTATATACTCCTTTGCTGTTGAAAATGTTATTTTCTTCAATGATATTGCTTGTTATGTTATTTAATTTATTAGTTCTGTATGCTGAAGAAAATAACATTTTCAACAGCAAAGGAGTATATAAATTGACATGTAAAGATTGCAACAAATGTTATATAGGAAGAACAAAAAAGAATTTTTAACATCAGATTTAAAGAACATTTTCGAGACTCTGTTCACGCAGAAGGAAAATCAAGCTATGCAAAACACGTTATCCATGAAGGACATCGTATGCTAAATATTGAAAACACCCTGACAGTAATGCACAGAGAAAACAATCCAGCGAAGATAAACGTACTCGAGGAGATGGAAATTTTGAAGGCAGTCAACAACAACGACCATCTGATAAATGTAAACGAACCCAGTGCGTGTAACCCCCTCTATCAGATCTTCAGTGAAACACCAGTTTTGAATCCTGCTGATGATGGGACTAGTCCCGAAAGCGCTACACATAAATAACTAAAAAAAAGTTGAGGAGAGGGACCTTGGAGGTAAATATTTCATAATTTTATACTTTAATTTTGAATAATGCCTCAACGGAACATATCATGAATCTTACAAAAGTCAATCGAAGAGCTCAGAAAAAAATATGAGGCAAGTGTTCTCTCTGGTTCCATTTCGTTAGAGGCTGTTTCGATCCCATGGATATGATGTCTCCATAAGGTTTTAGGGAGTTTAAAAATCTTGATCCCATCGGGACTCAAACGCTCGCTCTTTCGGCTTGTAGCGCATTGCCTTAACTACGCCACGGCGCGGTGTGCCACCAAGTGACTGAATATTCTCATATGTTTTAATAATGTTAATAATATAAGTCTGTATACTCGGATCAACGGATCTGTACCCCTATAGCGCTGGCATCGTTCTTAGAAAGTACACGGCTTTACTCACACCATTTCATCGCACCCCCCTCCCACTATGTCAAACGGCAGCCACAGTAACTTATCGAGTAGGGATGTTGCCAAACTTCCCCCAGTGTAATGGCTCTTGAATATTGAAAAATGCAAGGTTGGAGTCGAGTTGACAACACTGGAGGGCAAGTGCAAGAAAGAGATAGAAGAGAGAGAGAGAGAGAGAGAGAGAGAGAGAGAATGTGTGTGAGAGAGAGATAGATAGATAGATAGAGAGAGAGAGAGAGATAGGAATGCAGGGGGAAATAATTTGTCTAAACAATTAATTATCTGGTCAACTGAACAATAATGAAAATAATGTATAAAATACAATAAAATTGGGGCACGCCGTAGTGTAGTGGTTAAGGCACTGCGCTACAAGCCGGAAGGTCGAGGGTTCAAGTCCCGGTGGGATCAGGATTTTTAAACTGACCCAAACCTTCTGACAGCACTATGGCCCTGGTGCCGACTCAGCCTCTAATGGGAATGATACCAGACGCTTGTTCTGGGGGTAAAGGCGGCCGTCACGCAGGGCTGAAAACCGGCTGACATCAAGTGCCGATTGTCCAGAAAAAGTGGGAGCCTTAACCTCCCACTACCTCAAGGGTCTCCTGAGGCCTGTAGTGGGACTACTTTAATCTACTTTTAATACAATAAAATTAAAACAATTAAAATTAAACTAATGGAATAATATATATTCTAAGGAATAACAGCTCGAATGCACTCCTGCATAAAAAGAGAAGAAAAATACTGTATATATAAATAATGTAATAAACTGTAATGAATTAATCTATAATTTGTATATAAGACATTAGGTAAATATATTGAGAAATCTTAATACTATTTTTGTTAAATAATAAAAAACAAATTATTGATAGTTAAAAAAATAATATTAGTGAGATGTTTCTGTTAATTATTTTATTTTCAATTTGTTTATGAAAGATGGTAAAGTTTGGCAGTCTCTGACATAGGATCGAAGAGTTCTTGTAAAAGATTTCGAATAATAGGCAACTTTATTCTGATAGCTTAAGATAGGGACCAATAGAAAAGCTTTGACAATGTTACATAGACCATATAGTTATTTAGTTAGTCTTAAAAAAGTATTGCAATAAATTTGATTTTCTCAACAGTTTTTTATCAATGCCATCAGGTTGCCTTTATGACATTTCTGGCATTCTATCTAGTAACCCACTTCGTAAGTTGTGGCGTCTGGAAGGTAGAGTTACGTTACCCCGATGATATGACAGGTGATGAATGATAATGAGTCCTTAAACCTAAACTTAACCTAAACCCAGACTAAGGGATCCCATAGGAAAAATTCCCTTTAAGAAAAAAAGTATATTCCTGTGTTATGACCGGGAATCGAACCTGGGATTCCACGAGCTGTATTCGGAAGCTCTGACCACTAGCTACGAGGTTGGTCAAGTTACATTGAGCAACAAAAAATGAACTTTTTTTTGTCTCAGAAAGACAAGCATGTGATTCTGATAGTATTTTTTCTCCTGAATTAAAATATGATATCGGTTTTTCTCCATCACGCAAGGTTTCCGAGAGACAGGCATTTATAATTTCAAACACTTTAATACTTTCTACATTCGTAACTACACAATATTCGAACATTCGGACTCATCTAAAAAGTCAGAAATGACGATTTTCTGTTATATTTCGCCTGTGGAGCATCCCTCCTGATGGTCCAACAATAATCGGCCAACATATTAGGATTCCATTTGCCTTGATATCTCTTTTCCATAGCTGAAATCTCCTGATGAAAGTGTTCCCGTGATCATCACTCACTGCGCCAAGATAATAAATGAACGAAATAGTATATTGCGATACAAGTGAGGTAAGCACTTATTTCTGATCGAGAAAAAGTTTTTTCAATTTTCGAGTTCTGTTACGTGCTTACCTCATGTGTATTGCATACTATTTTTTGGTCGATGTGATTAATTTATATAAAATATAGTAATGAATGAATTAAAATATTGGTTGGATGTAAATTACTTCTACGAGAAAGAAACATTTGGTGATCGTTGCTATGTAGCTTTTCATTTGTTTTATTATAAGCAAGGATTGTTGGCTGTGGAGACATTTTTATATGTAGTACCGTGATTAGAATCTGTTTGATAATTTTATTATGGAAGGAGTCATGGTAATGATAGAGAAATTGAAGAAGCCTGGAGGATGGGATGTTCTGCATTAATTCCGGAAAAGTCTGAAGAAAGGTACGAGTTAGTGTACAAAACATTCAAGAAATGTTTTATTTTACTTACCGAACGTGTGCTTTTTGAGTCCTTATCAGCATTACGATTTATTTTGTTTGCATAGCAACCAGGTTGGATGTGGGATGGTTGACTTACTTCCAGTAACAACAATATTGGCAAGTATAAGAAATTAGTCACATCGACCAAAAAACGTTTATTAAAAAAATAATTATTTAAATCCATTAATTGAAATTGAAATAAAAAAACTGTGAGTGATGGAGAAATTCCGAATACATATTAGAAAACACGATAAAAAAACTGCATTAAGTAAAACTATTGGTACCCATGAGACAAAAATCATGTTGACCAGTGTTATCAGAAGAATTGGCTGGATCATTTGCAGTGAATGGATCCAAACCGACTACCAATATAGGCCTATATTATACACTCCTCTTAGAAAGACGTTCTGTAAATGCCATTTATATATCTTTTTCTGAACCCTTCAGTAGTCCCTTTCAGAGCGTTTATAACAAATGAAGTTGTCTTAATCCCTCTTAAAGTATCCCCATTTTATAAGGTATTTTATATTTAAAAGATAAATCTGTCTGGAATATAACTCTGCACGCGCTATATTCCATCTTCCTCCCATCTGTGCGTTTTTTAAATAATTCTATCATTCCATCTCTCATTCAAGCTGTCAGATGACGTAATACAGTTCATTCTAACCTTGTGACCCTTGAATTCTCGAATCGCACCATCTAGCAGCTTAATTTTGTCAGAAATGAAGGAGGGAAGTATTTTTCTCCCTAATCTCAGATTGGACAGCTAAACTAAAAAAATTCACGCCTACTTTTCTACCTAATTCCATCCGTTATTTACAGATGGTAGCAGATGGCTGGTGAATTCCTCAAAGCTAAATTTTCGTCTTTATGATCATTAGCGCTGCGAAGTTGATTTATTATGTAGCCTGTGTACAGTATGGCAGAATTTCTCATTCTTTTTAATTTGGTGCACCACATCACTATCAATTACACTGGTCAACATGATTTTTGTCTCATGAGTACCAATAGTTGTACTTCATGCAGTTTTTTATCGTGTTTTCAAATATGCATTCGGAATTTCTCCACCATCCACATTTTTTTTATTTCAATTTCAATTAATGGATTTAAATAATTATTTTTTAATAAACGTCTTTCGTCCATTTGCCAATTGTAAAATGAAACCAAATGAGCTAACTCAGGAGATTTCAGCTATGGAAAAGAGATATCAAGGCAAATGGAGTCCTAATATGCTGGCCGATTATTGTTGGACCATCAAGAGGGATGCTCCACAGGCGAAATGTAGCAGAAAATCGCCATTTCTTACTTTCTACATGAGTCCGAATGTTCGAATATTGTGTAGTTACGAATGTAGAAAATATTAAAGTGTTTGAAATTATAAATTCCTGTCTCTCGGAAACCTTGCATGATGGAGAAAAACCGATATCATATTTGAATTCGGGAGAAAAAATACTATCAGAATCACATATTTTTCTTTCTGAGACAAAAAAGTTTCTTTTGTTGCTCGGTGTTATTTACTTTAATTACATAAAGGGTACATTTACTTCACTAACTAACTCACTGGCACTATCGAACCCGTAGTTTATAGCCGTGCAAACATAAACTCTCCATACATTCCTATCCTGAGCTAACGTTTTCTAATCGTCCCTGTACAATCCACTTCCCTTAAATCATTGTTAATATTATTCTCCCACCTCATTCTTGGTCTACTAACTGGGCGTTTTCCTTCCGATTTTCCTACAAGAAGCTTCTATGTCCCTCTCTCATAACTCGGATAGCGGATAGATTCCTCCTTCGGACTAAAAAACCTATTCCAAATTCAGGTCTCGCTGCACCTCTAAGGTACAATACAAAACTTCCTGATTCCTGACTACCTTCTCCTGGCCATCTAACTTCCTGTAAAGCGATTATATCCAAGGGTGATTTATCTAATTCCTGCGTTATTATGTCTAGTGCCCCACTATTATATGATATCCTAATATTCCATGTTCCTGGGAACATGTCCTGTGTTTGAGCCTTTAGCATAGATTCTCTGAAGTCGTCCCCACCACTAGAACCGAATGAGACACTATTTTACCTCCGGCAATTTTTACCCTACTGGAAACCATGTCCTCGTTTATTGACTGCTGTATTTTTACAGCGAATGATCGTTACTCTTTCGACCAACGTACTTTTTTTCGTTTGGTTTATCGCCTTCAACCTATCCGGACGGGTAAACCCTATGCCGGCATAGCTCTCGATTTTTAAAAATATAATCTCTTATTTATTTACATTAATTTTATTCTTGGAAGTGATTTATTTTTCAATTTTATTTTGTGATACTTGAACCATTTTTGGTCATATTGCTTTAAGATGTTTTATATGAAAAATAATTAATTATGAAAAGACCATTAATGGTGAAATTAAATATTTTTCTTCTTATTCGTTATTTGTAGGATTTTCATCCTGTTTATTTTCCAAATCACTCCTCGGAGGAAGACGTATTGGCTGTGCATTCACCGACTATCCATCTCTTGGCTGGTGTTCCTCTTGTTCTTCTCACGTCCATTGGTCTATCTCTTTTAGCTCTTTTTGCAAGTCTATTGTCTTCCATTCTTTCTATACGATCTTTCCAAAATTTTCGCCTGTCTATAATAGGCCTACATAGGCCTACATTTGGTTATGTCTTGAATTTGAAATGTTTCTCTGATTTCTGTGTTTTGTATCCTGTCAAATAATGTTTTCCCCTGAATAGTTCTTAAGATCTTCATTTCCCATGTGCTTATTATTTTAGTTTCTGTTGTATTAGCCCTAGTTTCTTCTCCATATATCATTACTGGTCCCGCGCCGTAGCCGAGTGGTTAAGGCAGGAAGCCTTAGCGCAGAGCTACGGGACTTTCGCTGGTTCGAGTCTCCATGAGGGAAGACATTTTCTCGTATTTCAGCCAGTATGTTACCGGTGCCCACCCAGCATCGTGAGGAATTTGGGTAGCTACAATAAGTAGCGGCTCCAGGTTGAGAAAACTAGCTATAACGGCTGGAGGACTCGACATGCTGACCACATGTCACCCCTACACTGGCTGGATGATCATCTACCTCTGTGATTGACACATGTGGATGTGAGGCCAGCAGCCGGCTGGTAGGCTAAGGGCCTTCTAGGCCTGTCGCGCCAGGAATATATGATAACTGGTCGAACTATCGTTTTGTATATGCGGATTTTGCTTTCTATTGACTTATGCTTATTGCGTCAAATTAAATATTTTATGTATCCTGATATTTGTGCTGCTTTAGCAGCTTGTTCCTTTACTTCTTTTATTAGATTTATAGTGTTTGTTATTAATACACCTAATTAATTAAATTCCGATACTTAATCTATAATTTTCTTTCCACTTCTAATTTGAATCTTAATGGAATTTAAATCGTGGTAATGAAATTTGTCGAGTGAAGACAACTACAAAATAAATCCATTTAGGTTGGTCACCCTTGGATTTGGGGGCACGCCGTAGCGTAGTGGTTAAGGCACTGAGCTACAAGCCGGAGGGTCGAGGGTTCAAGTCCCGTTGGGGTCAGGATTTTTAAACTGACCCAAACCCTCTGGCGGCACTATGGCCCTGGGGTCGACTCAGCCTCTAACGGAAATGAGTACCAGACGCTTGTTCTGGGGTAAAGGCGGCCGTCACGCAGGGCTGACAACCCGGCTGACATAAAGTGCCGATTGTCTAGAAAAAGTGGGAGCCTTAACCTCCTACTACCCCAAGGGCCTCCGGGCCTGTTGTGGGATCACTTTACTTTACTTTACCCTTGGATTTGAGTCCTGATCTCCTGAATACGAGTTCAGGCATCCATTGGGAAATGTTTTGAATCTAGGCTTTTATAGCCTGTTTACAAAATAAATTACCTTTTTTACCCAGCACATTACTGACAATGAAATTCAACTATCGTATTTTTTATTACCGGCATGCCGTAGCGTACTGGTTAAGGCACTGCGCTACAAGCCGGAAGGTCCGAGGGTTCGAGTCCCGGTGGGGTCAGGAATTTTAAACTGACCCAAACCTTCTGGCGGAACTATGGATCCGGGGTCGACTCGGCCTCTAACGGAAATGAGTGCCAAACGCTTGTTCTGGGGGTAAAGACGGTCGTCACGCAGGGCTGACATCATGTGCCGATTGTCCAGAAAAGTGGGAGCCATTACCCCCTACTACCCCAAGGGCCTCCTGAGGCCTGTAGTGCGATACCTTTACCTTTTTTTATTTTTTATTGCCAAGGATATACATATTAAAGGCGGCTCCGTGGGGCAAGCGGTTAGACGCTCGCCTCTCACCGCTGGGGTCCCGAGATCGAGTATCGGTCACTCCATATGGGTTTCGTGGTGGATGATACGGAGCTTGGGCAGGTTTTTTTCGGGGTTTTCCCCTACCAAAATTTCATTCCACAATTTCTCCATATTCAACCATTTCGTTCATCGGCTCCTGTAACGGTGCGTCAGGCGTGGTCAGCTGGCACCTCTATGAATAGCGGCCTGGATACGAGTTGAGGTTATTTATTTTTTATACTAATTAAATTTTAATTAACATAAATCAATTACTCATGTTCCATAAAACGAATTGAGGGCGTTGGCTCGACAGTAGCGTTTGAGACTTACATCGAACAAGTTCCAAGTTCAGATCTCACTGGAGGAATACGTGATTTTCCAATTATCCACAGGGAATGCTGGGTTCTAATTTCCATACCATGAATCAATTTATAATTAATCATAATTTCATAATACCGTTAAGAAATTCAAGTGAGTGAATATCTAATAATGCATGACTATGCACGATGTAATATTAATTATACATACAACACATCCTATTATACTAAAATGCAAACATTTTAACTGCGATACTAGTCTTCAAGCATCTGAAATAAAATTGTTAAATAAATTAGAAGTATTGTATAAAATAATATTAATAATTATTATCGTTATTAATAATTATTATTTATTATTTTATTTATATATTTAGCAGGTTTTACAACATTTTTCTGCGTCCAATTAACCTACTGTCATTCTCCTCCACATCTATCTGTTATTCCAATCTCCATCGTCCAATCCTTTTCCCTCGTGCTGCTCAAAACACAATCTAGCTAGCTATTTTTTTGCCATCCTTTTCTTCTTCTTTTACGAAGAGGCAGCCATTCTAGTATTCTTCTTGGGAATCTGTCTTCTGTCATTCTTTTTGTATGACCATACCATTTAATTGTTTGTTTATGGAATCCACAATTGAAGTTTGAACGTTCATCTTTTGTTTAATTACACTGTTTCTTATTCTATCTCTTCTAGAACGCCTCCAAAAATCCATTTCTGCACAATTTAATTAACTTGTTCTATATTTTTTCTTTCCAATGCCCGAGGTTGTCATTTTGACATTTCTGGTGTTCTCTCCTGGCATGGCGTACTTGTAACCCACTTCTGATGTTGGGGCGCCTGACAGGCGGGGTTATGCTGCCCCGATGATGTGAGAGTTGATGGCGATGGTAATCATGTTCCAGGAGAAGCCTTAAACTAAACTTAATCTAATGAGGTGAATATGATATTGATGTTAATATCAATTGATGGTGTTCGGGGACCGTTTGGGCCTTAAAGTTTCCTGACATTTATCTTACAGGTAAGGAAAAACCCTGAAAAAAACCTCACCCAGCAAACTTGACCCGACCGGGGATCGAACCCGGGCCCGCTGCGAGACAAGACAGCACGCTACCTAGAGACCACAGCGGTGGACTTGTTCTAGATTTTAATTCCCATATTTCTGTACCGTATGTCATCATACTCCTTATCATTGTATTATGTAATAATGTTTGTTTTTATTTTATAATTTATATGGTCCATCCCGAGGGCAGGTCTTTCACTGCAATCATAGTATTTTTATGCTATGCTTTGCAGCTTTACTAGGGAATTGTAGGTGTGGAAGCTTCTCGTTGCTTATCACACCGGTGAAAGATGATGATAATGATAAGAATGATTGTGATGGCCATATGATTTCGGGAACCGTTGGGTATTATTATTATTATTAGTAGTAGTATTATTATCATTATTAATATTATTATTATTATTATTAGTATTATTATTATTATTATTATTATTATTATTATTATTATTATTATTATTATTATTACTATTATGCATTGCAGAGACTCTTGATGTCCCAACTCCTTTCAAAAAACGTTAAACTGAAAACAAATAAAACTGTTATTCTATCAGTTATATTATATGGATGCGAAACAAGGACTCTTACTTTAAGGGAGGAAAGGAAATTACAAGTATTTGAGAATAAAGTACTTTGGAAAATGTTTGGACCAAAGACAGGTGAATGGAGAAGGCTGCATAACAATGAACTACATGGTCTTTATAGGAAGCCAGATATAATAAGAACAGTTAAGTCTCGTAGACTGCGATGGGCAGGACTTGTTGCACATATGGGGAATGAAAGACTTGCATAGAAGCTTCTTGTAGGAAAACCAGAGGGAAAACGTCCAGTTGGTAGACCAAGAATGAGGTGGGAGAATAACATTAACTTTGATTTGAGGGAAGTAGATTATGCAGGGTATGATTGGAAAGCATTAGCTCAGGATAGGGATGTATGGAGAGCTTATGTCCGCGCGGCCATGAACCTACGGGTTCGATAGTGCCAGTGAGTAAGTTTTATTATTATTATTATTATTATTATTATTATTATTATTATTATTATTACTTTAGGTTTAGGAAAAACTCCTGTAGTATAAAAATCCTAATAAAAGTATTATTATTATTATTATTATTAGTAGTAGTAGTAGTAGTAGTAGTAGTAGTAGTAGTAGTAGTAGTAGTAGTAGTAATAGGCCTAATACATTGTATATACACAGGTGCACCCTGAAACATTATTGGTTAAGGAAATACGCTACAAGTCGGAACGTCGCAGGTTCGTATCCCGAAAGAATCTGGCAGTACCATGAACTGAGATCGACTCAGCCTCTAAATGACTCAGAAATGGATACCAGGCGTATGTTCTGGGGTAAAGGCGATCGTCATGCAGTGCTGATAACCAGACCGACATCTCGTGACTCATATGACTCCAAGGTCTATTAAAGCCTGTATTGGGATCACTTTACATTGTACATTTTCGACTACAATAAAATATGTTTATGCCGTATCGTAGTGGTTAAGGCACGCGTTAAAAGCCAGAAGGTCGAGGGTTCAAGTCCCGGTGGGGTCAGGATTTTTAAACTGACCCAAACCTTCTGGCGGTACTATGGCCCTGGGGTCGACGCAGCCTCTAACGGAAATGAGTACCAGACGCTGCGGGGGGTAAATGCGGCCATCACGCAGGGCTGACACCAAGTGCCGATTGTCCTGAAAAAGTGGGAGCCTTAACCCCCCACTACCCCAAGGGCCTCCCGAGGCCTGTAGTGGGACTAGTTTACTTTACTTTTATTAAGGCAATTTGAATATCTGAAACATAACACTCTTTTTGTATGTTACTAGCTAATACCCGGCGTGCGCTGCTACTTCTAAACAAATTAAACGTGTTTTTATGTTTACTTAAATAAGTAAAAAGAAAAAATTAAGATTTATATCGTAATTATTTTTAGGTACTCTGTGCTGATTACCCGGCGTTGCCCGGGAATCTATTTATTCCGATCTTCTTGGCATCAATGAGCTGAACGATAAAAATGGTTATTATGAGTTATCCGTAAAAGACAGATATAGGCCTATGCTGTTGCAGACTTTTTTGTAGAATTGTTTTAGGTATTTAATTCTGGGTACATAATTTGGTTTATTTCTTATTGTTCAGGCAGCGTAAGCCATTTTAGCGTCCAAAAGCAATTTTTTTAGCGCATTGATAAACTTTTTTAGCTCCGGCCCTGTAGTTTTTTTATTCAATGCCCCAGGTTGTCATTTCGACATTTCTTGTGTCATCTCCTGGCATTGGCGTAATTGTGTAACCCACTTCTGATGTTTTGGCGCCTGGAAGGCTGGGTTAAGGTGCCCCGATGATGTGATGGGTGATTAGTTGTGCGCCTTAATCCTGAACTTAATCTATGGCGAATATGAATTATGGTTATTTTGTTGGCCACATGGTGTTCGGGGACAGTTTGGCCTTAAAGTTTCCTGACATTTGTCTTATAGGTGAGGAAAACCTCGAAAAAGTCACTGAAGAAACTTGTCCCTACCGGGGATCGAACCCAGGCCCGCTCCCTGGCAAGGCAACACTCTATCTCAAGACCACAGCGGTGGTCTCGGCCCCATAGTACGTTCGATAATATGTTATACACCTTAATTAAAAAAAAATCTCTAAATGATAGTAAAAAAAAAACTCCATTAAAATCGGTGAAGTAGTTTTTGAGTCCGACTCACAGACACTCATTTTTACATATGAGATTTAAAAAAGTTTTATAATTATTTTATAATGTATTTAGGTTTGTATTAAATCATAATGTTATCGTAGTATTTGTTATGAAGGGACCTCTTGTCTTTTCTAAATGCTAACTAGCTTCTCCGCATAGCGTTTGTGTTTTATTGATGTGCAAAACAGTTGAGTATTAAGATGGCGTACGTTGTATAAAACCCGCGCGTGCCGTGTACAGAACTTAATAAACAGCGTTCGTAATAATTGTGATAGTTGTTTAAGCGTGTGTACAGTGTTTTAGAAATGTTTTACGCGTGTTTTGATGTGTGTGTAATGGACGTAGGACTGAAGTTGTCTAGAATTCTGCACAAGGTTGGTAGATTTGTGTTATATTTGTAAGTTTATTTGCCAATTGATGTTATCAATAAATCTCTCTATTTCAACCTTAGTTTGACCTTCACCATAAAGGTACCTTGGCTCAAGTTTCCAACAGGCAGCGGTCGGAGATTTAAAAAAAAAACTTTACACAGATTCTATCATATTTTACTTTCATGAATTAATTTTTATTCAACATTAGCTAATACCCGGCGTGCGCTGCTACTCCTAAATAAATGAAAATTAATGTGTTTTTATGTTTAGTTGAATAAGTGAAAGGTTAAATAATTATACGTTTATATCACATTTATTTTTAGATATCATGTGCTGATTACCCGGCGTTGCCGGGAGTCTATTTATCCCGATCTTCTTGGCATAAATGAGCTGAAAGACGAAAATGATTTTATTTTATGTTTTAGTGAAAGGAAACATTTACATCGTAATTATTTTTAGATAGGCCCTACCCCAAGCTGATTAATCTGTGTTGTCCGGGAACCTACTGATCCCGATTTTCTTGGCATAAATTAGCTGAAAGACGAATGTCAGGAAAACTTTAAGGCCCAAACGGTCCCCGAAATCATATGGACATCGCAATCATCAACATTCATATTCATCTTAGGTTAAGCTTAGCATTAGGGTCTCTCCTGGCGCACCATTATCATCATCATCACCCATCATATCATCGGGGCAACGTAACCCTGCCTTCCAGGCGCCCCAACCTCAGATGTGGGTTACAAGTACGCCATGCCAGGAGAGAAACCAAGAATGTCGAAAGAAAAACCTGGGGCATTTGAAAAAAAAAATCTTACCACGTGTTGTTTTTTTTTCGAGCACTATTAATACTTGTACACGACACACCAGTAAACGTAGATTATTTTTTCATAGTGTTCTGCCCAAGAGCAGGTCTTTCACTGCAAACTCAGCATTCTACACTCTTTCCTTAACTCAGCTTTCCTTTTTTTGTATCCGCAAACAAACCATTTATTTTAGTATTGTCTAACATCTGATGTCTTTTTCGGCCTCTAACTTTCGTCCCGTTGACCATTCCTTCTAGGGCATCCGTCAGCAGGCAGTTTCTTCGTAGCTAGTGGCCAATCCAATTTCTTTTCCTCTTCTTTATCAGTTTCAGCATTATTCTTCCTTCACCCACTCTGTCTTAAATTCACTATATGTTTTACTGAAAGTTCTGGATACTTTTCACTAAACTTGCGAAATATATTTAAAATAACTGTTTTTTTTTTACCACTAGTCAAAGCCAGACTTGAGTTTTACATATTAGATAACGACACGGTAACAGAAGACAAGATACTTCCAGCCATGTTGTCGACTGAAGCACGACTCAAATACATCATCCATTTCCATATGTACTAAACTATTTTAAGTTGTATTTATTGATTAGATATATTTTAGAATATTTTCTATGTCTTCTTCTTCTTCTTCTTCTTCCGTATGCAGTATTGGGTGATGATGCCCGTTCTGCGACTACAAAAACTGATCTTTCCATCGGTTATGTTTTGAATATTATTATTATTATTATTATTATTATTATTATTATTATTATTATTATTATTATTATTATTATTATTATTATTATTATTATTATTATTATTATTATGTCCCGCGCCGTAGCCGAGCGGTTAAGGTAGGAAGCCTTGGCGCAGAGCTACGGGACTTGCGCTGGTTCGAGTCTCCATGGGGGAAGAAATTTTCTCATGGTATTTCGGCCAGTATGGGACCGGTGTCCACCCAGCATCGTGAGGCAATTGGGTAGCTACAATAAGTAGCGGCTCCAGGTTGAGGAACCAGCTATAACGGCTGGGGGACTCGACATGCTAACCACATGTCACCCCTACACTGGCTGTTGATCATCTACCTCTGTGATTGACACATGTGGATGTGAAGGGCCAGCAGCCGGCTGGTAAAAGGGCAACCGCTGAAAAGTGGAAATACCCTCAATCGGAATTATTATTATTATTATTATTATTATTATTATTATTATTATTATTATTATTATTATTATCATCATCATCATCATCACTCCAGGGATTAGGCAATTGCCCGTTCCGACTTCATAATGCATCAGCCCAACGTCTTCTATGTCTTCCAACATCACGTCTTCCTCTTGCTTGATAATTTCTTGCTAACAATGGATATCTCTCTTTACTCATTCCATCCATGTGATCAATCCCTTTCTGTCTGTAATTCGTGACTTTATCCAATAAAGCCTGTACTTTCAATTCTTCTCTTATATCCTCCTTCCTTATTCTATCAAGTCTTGTACATCCTTTTACTTGTAGAAAAATGAAGACGACTTACAGAAATCAATGCATGCATTAAATGAAATATTATTATTATTATTATTATTATTATTATTATTATTATCATTATTATTATCATTATTATCATTCAAGAAGAATGACAAGTTTATTCAGAGCACGTATTTCTAATTTAATGAAGTGAACTACTTTTTCGCGTACATATTGCTTCTACATCGTACGTCGGTGTCAATAACCAATGAAAAGCGAGCAGGTCACATGGTTTTGTTTTGGCAAGAATCACTTTAAGAGCGGATAGCATATAAATCCATCCTCCTCCTCAGCATTTTGTACACGTCTCACACATTCTCCCAACCAAATGGTGTAGGCCTATACTTTTTATTTTTATTTATTTTTACTTTTAAGCATTTTTTTTATGTACACTACACATTAATATATAATTTTAATTTGGTAACCTGAGACTCTTATCGATTCAGCTTCACCTCTGAAAATAATAATTATTTTTTAAAAATATATGTCATATAAGTTAATTAAATTATTCAAAAATATTTCTCTTTTTTTTTTTTCTTGGATGCAACTTATGTATATTTATAATGCTTACTTGTTGTATTAGCCACTAGATGGCAGATCGACCGATGTCCCGCTGCTTCTCGTGATTCGAGAAATATATTAGGAAGAAAAATTAAGGCAGGTATTCAAGAACCAAACTTTCCGGGAAGAGCGACTCTCAGCCCGTA